>CM055907.1:14650473-15038473 GCA_029582155.1 Panopea generosa | reverse complement strand
TTAAGCTATTGTGTTATCGTATCCCTAAATGAACCACTATGTTACACTGTACATATTAAGCTATTGTGTTATCGTATCCCTAAATGAACCACTATGTTACACTGTACATATTAAGCTATTGTGTTATTGTATCCCTAAATGAACCACTATGTTACACTATACACATTAAGCTATTGTGTTATCGTATCCCTAAATGAACCACTATGTTACACTATACATATTAAGCTATTGTGTTATTGTATCCCTAAATGAACCACTATGTTACACTGTACATATTAAGCTGTTGTGTTATCGTATCCCTAAATGAACCACTATGTTACACTGTACATATTAATCTATTTTTGAGAAGAACTCTATACGAATGGTATTTTTTCATTATAATCCTTTATATTTTGAAAAATGTACTTATTTATCTGTAAAAACTGGAAATAAAATATGTTTAAACCAATACTGGTTAATCCAAATGAACAAATGTGTTACGAAATACCGCCTTCCAATAAAATAATAGTCTATATATAAATCCTGATATCTCTCCAGAATCAAGTTTATTACCCCCCAATGAAAAAAAAACAGAGACTTTTATGCTTGTCCCACAATTTATATCAGTTGAACGCTAATAAAACTATGACGCCATTAACACTTTCTTTAAAGCAACTGACCAATCAACGTGCTCAAAATGTTGCTGCTTCACGGACCCAATCGGTAGAGCTGGGTCCGGTCTACAGACTAATAAAATATAGTAAGATTGTCCCACTTTTGACCAGGTTACACAGGATGACAACGGTGATATGCCAGTGTGACTTATAAACTGCGAGATCGCTAACCCCACGGTTCTCATTGACCGATTGGTTTAAGACTCTCAATATATCTTATTTTTCACCGCTTGGGTCGTGTGTTCGAACGAGCCCATTTGGGTAAATATACTTTGGCTAAAACATAAAATTTACAAACTCGTGTTGCCGAAATATCAATAAAGGTAAATATGACAAAATATTTTTAAATAAATATCCAATAATTGATCTAATAGTTTTATAAATAAACAAATAAATCGTCAACAGTATTAAGACAAATTAAAAAATCTTAAAAACCAAAAAGGCAAGGCATTCAACTATATAGATGCATATGACAAAATATACAAGATATAAAAGCTCGACTATAATTTGAATTGGCTCTTGCCCTGCAAATAAATATCATGACTACGGAATGCTTTGGATACATTATAAATTATCTACATAAATATTATCTATTTGTTGAATGGGAACATAAATGTTACTTTATAACAATGGTACACACAGCTTCTTAATCATCTGAATTGAGGATTTGACAATTCGGCTACTACTGTCATTATCAACACAGTTATACTTATATTCAAAAGAGCTCGAACATATGTAGATTTAACTAAGACGCACAACCTGTGCATATTCATTATCCGTCGGAGCAATTAGTTTTCCTGACTCTGTTGTGTCATACTCTGAAGCAGTATCAATTATCTTATAAAAATTGGCATGAGCGTAAGTGTTGGTGTTATATTGGTATGTACAGCTTCGGCGTGTTCGAGTTCTTTATCAACAGCATCAGAAGAACCAGCAAGCATAATCTCATATTTTAGTTGCATTATCAGTTGTATTCACTAGTCTTTTCCTAAAATATTATAAAGTAAATCTTTAGATATTTTACAGAATAAATAAAACCAAATTTGTGCTTTTTAGTTTTTTTTGTCATTCGTGTTCGAGATTTTTAGGTATTTTCACTGCTCAGCTTTGCAAGTGACTTGCGGAAGGATGTTGCTTCTTCTCAGATTCATTATGTGGGTATCCTCCAAATTAAAACTGGATGTGCCATACATGTTATATGTTGGAAAACAACACATGCCTTGAAAATGCTTATGTTCATGATCCATTTAATTGCTATTTCGCTAAGACAAACTATTTTCTTTTTAAATTTTCATATTATGAATGAAAACAGTGAAAAAACCTTCTGGCAATTTCAGTATTTTTAACATCGAAATGATTAAAAATACTCACTTAATCTCTATAATTCATAAAAATCCTCCAATTAAAATGTTTTACCTAGAAGTTGGTGGTATATTGGTATGGACAGTTTCGGCGTTTTCGAGCTCTGTATCAACATTATCAGAAGGACCAGCAGGCGAAATCTCATATTGGTTAGTTTCATTACCATTTGTATTCCTTGACAATCTCCTAAAATATTTAAAAGTAAAAAAATATTTTTTTTTTTTAAAATATCAATTTAACTGAGTTTTTTTATTTAATTTTATTTTGTCCTCCGTGGCCGAGTGGTTCAGGTCACTGTTCTCTGATGACCACTTAACTTTCACCTCAGAGCTTTGCAAGTGACTTGTGGGGGGATGCTGGTTCTATAAATATTCAATGTGAGGTCTTCCTCCAAAATAAAACTGTATTTGTCATAAATAAAATGTTATATGTTTAAAAACTTAACATGCCTTGAAAATGTCAATGTTCTTGACCTTTTTAATTGCTATTTTACAGAAATAAACTCTTTTTTTTAAGATTCTTTTTAAGAATGAAAAAAGTGAAAACACCTTCTGGCAATTTCAGTATTTTTAACATCGAAATGATTTAAAATACTCGCTGAAAAAAACTATATAATTCATAACAAAGCCTCCAATTAAAATGTTTTACCTAGAAGTTGGTGGTATATTGGTATGGACTGTTTCGGCGTGTTCGAACTCTGTATCAACATTATCAGAAGGACCAGCAGGCGAAATCTCATATTGGTTAGTTTCATTACCATTTGTATTCCTTGACAATCTCCTAAAATATATAAAAGTAAAAATATATATTTTTTTAAAATATCAATTAAACTTAGTTTTTTATTTAATTTTATTTCGTCCTCCGTGGCCGAGTGGTTCAGGTCACTGTTCTCTGATGACCACTTAACTTCCACCTCAGAGCTTTGCGAGTGACTTGTGGGGGGATGCTGGTTCTATAAATATTCAATGTGAGGTCTTCCTTCAAAGTAAAACTGTATTTGTCATAAATAAAATGTTATATGTTTAAAAACTTAACATGCCTTGAAAATGTCAATGTTCTTGACCTTTTTAATTGCTATTTCACAGAAATAAACTCTTTTTTTCAGATTCTTTTTATGAATGAAAAATGTGCAAACACCTTCTGGCAATTTCAGTATTTTTAACAATGAAATTATTGAAAATACTCGCTTAGAAATGTTTATAATTCGTAAAAAAAACATTGAATTTAAATGTTTTACCTAGTAGTTGGTGGTACATTGGTATGTACAGCTTCGGCGTGTTCGAGTTCTGTATCAACAGCATCAGAAGAACAAGCAATCTCATATTGGTTAGTTTCATTATCAGTTGTACTCCCTGACCTTCTCCTATAATATTTAAAAGTAAAACTATAGATATTTTTTAGAATCAATAAAACCAAGTTTGTGCTTTTTAGTTTTTGTGTTCGTGTTCGAGTGGTTTAAGTATTTTCACCTCAGAGCTTTTTAAGTGACTTGCGGAAGGATGTTGGTTCTACTCAGATTCATTATGAGGTCTTCCTCAATATTAAAACTGGACGTGTCATGTGTAACATGTTATATGTTGAAAAACTAAACATGCCTTGAAAATGTCAATGTTCATGACCCATTTAATTGCTATTTCACAGAAATAAACTCTTTTTTTAAGATACTTTTTATGAATGAAAAAAATGAAAACACCTTCCGGCAATTTCAGTATTTTAAACAATGAAATTATTGAAAATACTCGCTTAGAAATGTTTATAATTCATAAAAAACCATTGAATTTAAGTGTTTTACCTAGTAGTTGGTGGTACATTGGTATGTACAGCTTCGGCGTGTTCGAGTTCTGTATCAACAGCATCAGAAGAACAAGCAATCTCATATTGGTTAGTTTCATTATCAGTTGTATTCCCTGACCTTCTCCTATAATATTTAAAAGTAAAACTATAGATATTTTTTAGAATCAATAAAACCAAGTTTGTGCTTTTTAGTTTTTGTGTTCGTGTTCGAGTGGTTTAAGTATTTTCACCTCAAAGCTTTTTAAGTGACTTGCGGAAGGATGTTGGTTCTACTCAGATTCATTATGAGGTCTTCCTCTAAATTAAAACTGGATGTGTCATGTGTAACATGTTATATGTTGAAAAACTAAACATGCCTTGAAAATGTCAATGTTCATGACCCATTTAATTGCTATTTCGCTGAAATAAACTCTTTCTTTAAATTTTTGTTTTATGAATGAAAACAGTGAAAATACCTTCTGGCAATTTCAGTATTTTTAACAATGAAATTAATGAAAATACTCGCTCGGAGATATCTATAATTCATAGAAAAAGCATCAAATTAAAATGTGTTACCTAGTAGTTGTTGGTATATTGGTATGAACAGCTTTGGCGTGTTCGAGTTTTGTATAAACAGCATCAGAAGGACCAGCAAGCGGAATCTCATATTGGTTAGTTTCATTACCATTTGTATTCCTTGACAATCTCCTAAAATATTTAAAAGTAAACATTTTTTTTAAAGAATCAATAAAAACAAAGTTTGTTATTATCTTTTTATTTTGTCCTCCGTGGCCGAGTGGGTTAAGTCACTGTTCTCTGATGACCACTTAACTTTCACCTCAGAGCTTTGCGAGTGACTTTTGCGAGGATGCTGGTTCTATCAAGATTCAATGTGAAGTCTTCCTCCAAAACAAAACTGTATTTGCCATATATAAAATGTTATATGTTTAAAGACTAAACATGCCTTGAAAATGTCAAAATCCATGAGCCAATTTTAATTGCTATTTCACTGAAATAAACTCTTTTTAAATTTTTATTTGTTGAATGAAAACAGTGAAAATATCTTCTGGAAATTTCAGTATTTTTAACAATGAAATTAATGAAAATACTCGCTTAGAAATTGCTATAATTCACATAAAAGCATCAAATAAAAATGTTTTACCTAGTAGTAGATGATATATTGGTATGTACAGCTTCGGCGTGTTCGAGGTCTGTATAAACAGCATCAGAAGGACCAGCAAGCGGAATCTCATATTGGTTAGTTTCATTATCAGTTGTATTACCTGGCCTTCTCCTGTAATATTTAAAATAAAAAACTATAGATATTTGATAGAATCAATTGAACCAAGTTTGCGCTTTTCATTTTTTGTCCTTCGTGTTCGAGTAGTTTAAGTATTTTCACCTCAGAGCTTTGCAAGTGACTTGTGCAAGGATGCTGGTTCTATCAAGATTTAATGTGAAGTCTTCCTCCAAAATAAAACTGTATTTGCCATATATAACATATTATATGTTGAAGACTAAACATGCCTTGAAAACGCCTATGTTTATGATCCGAATTTAATTGCTTTTTCACTAAAATAAGCTCCTTTTTGAAAACAATTATTTCATGAATGAAAACAGTGAAAACAGCATTTAGCTAAATTAGTACTTTTTAACAATGAAATTGTTGAAAATACTCGCTTACAAATGTCTATATTTCATCAAAATTCGTTATATTCAAATGTTTTACCTATTTCTTACTATAACCACAACTATGATGATACTAACTATCAACAACAGCCCGCCAACTGCAACAACGATGTAAATATAATCTGGAAAAAAAAAGAAAAGAAAAAAACAATCAGAGGAAACCATCTTCAACTGTAACATTTACTTACGTTTTATGAAACATAATGTCATATATCATTTATTGGTCTAACATGGAGATAAACATTTAATACACAGACACAACTTCAAGGATGCAATTCTTTGCAGTTAAAGCATAAAGGAGTTTTCAAAATTTAAAATTGGCCAGAAATACTTTAACAATATATATCATGCCTATTCTATTTATACACACAGAACTTTTGTTAAAAAGTGCAAATAACTAACCGGCAAAAATAATTAATTGAAAAGGAATCTCCTAACCTAACAAACGTGCACAGGTTAAATTAAAATAGAGTTGCAACATATGTTGTGACATATCAATTGAATAAGGTTGTTTAATTTTGATTGCGATTTGATTGATGATATTGACGACATATTGCTTAATCTGGTTTAATTAAGATAGAGTATGATTGTGGGTATAAAGTAATGGTTTTGACTTATTTCTTGAAGTTGTCAAATTATGTCTCGAGCTACTATACGTACATATGAGTGACCAATGAGCAAAGTGCTTTCGTTTTATAAACATACCCAGACTATTATGTAATGTAATATACTATCTGTTGGCCAAACATTGGGTTCAGTAAGAAAGCCACGGTCACAACGTCAAAGAGTTGTGTACTATTAAAGGAAGCATATCTAGATTTTTCAAGAATGTATATTTGCCTAAAAAACTTTTTATTGTTATATAATAACAATTTATATTCGATCAGCCCTTGTTGCCATAGGGATATCTATTTAAAAATACCAAATGATACTTTGAAAACGGGTGCCATAACTTGGTCTACGAGCCCAAGTTAGACTAAGATAGATTTTGATTGCAATTTATCCGACATATTCGGTACACATTGTTTAAATTGATTATATTAAAAAGAGTCCTTATGGCTGGGTGAAGGGTCGCCAAGCAGTATGTCAGTGATATTTATTGTAGGAAATTCGTCAAGTTTTCCACAATTAAAATATCGTCTTTTGCCACATATTTGCGGATTACAAATTCCAAATCATTCGTATTTTCATTATGAATGATACAGATATATTTTTCTATTCATTTTAGCCGGGTCCGATTAGCTCAGTCGGTTACGCGTCTGGCTATTAATCCAGGGATCGTGAGTTTGAATCCCCCGCCCGGCAACAGTCTCCGTGATGATTGATATACGACATTGTGTCGCATTATCATTCGTCTCTCACCACTGATTCAAGTGGGAAAGGTATCAATTACTTGTGGAGATGGGATGTGTTCGAGTACTGGTTAATCCCAGGAAACAGTGGTTAGGTTAACTGATCGTCTGTTAGCCCTCGATGGCATAAAAATGACGTTAAATATTCAATCGATCAATCAATCAATCAATCAATCAATCAATCAATCAATCTATTCATTTAATTTATAGTTAAAAACTAGCAGTAGATGGAATATATATAGTTTACAGCAACAATAATTACGTAACATACGTTTGACATTATCATCAGTGAGTTGTTTGCCTTCTATAGATTCAGCCGTTGATATTGATGTTGGTTCCGTATCTCTGGTGGCAATTTCTGTAGTCGTCGGTGATGTTGGTCGTATTGTTTCTAGGTGTGAAGTACGATAATGAAAATATAGGTTGATCTGGTTTCAAAGTCGGTTATTATTACCGACATTTAAAGACTACCAACTTAGCAAACACACAAATAAAGATAGAAATAAACAAACTAAAACGAAAATAAAGAATACATGTAAGATATAGAATAATACTTTCTATGTTGCCATGAATTATTTATTCTAACCACTGTAATGTGAACATACTTGTTTTATACTTGTAGTTATACAATTTACGGTTTTAATATTCATAGTAGTACTATAAAACACGCTTACATGATCTCATAAGTTAGTAGGTAGGTGGGTAGGTAGGTAGGTAGGTAGGTAGCTAGGTAGGTAGGTAGGCAGGCAGGCAGGTAAGCAGGCAGGTTTGTAGGTTAGGCAGGCAGGCAGGCAGGCAGGCAGGCAGGCAGGCAGGTAGGTATAGGTAGGTAGGTAGGCAGGCAGGCAGGCAGGCAGGCAGGCAGGCAGGCAGGCTGGCTGGCAGGCAGGCAGGCAGGCAGGCAGGCAGGCAGGCAGGTAGGTATAGGTAGGTAGGCAGGCAGGCAGGCAGGCAGGCAGGCAGGTAGGTTAGGTAGCTATGTATGTATGTATGTATGTAGGTAGGTAGGTAGGTAGGTAGGTAGGTAGGTAGGTAGGGAGGCAGGCAGGCAGGCAGGCAGGTAAGTAAGAAGGTAGGTAGGTTGGCAGGTAGGTAGGAAGGTATTAAGGCAGGTAGGTAAGTAAGTAAATAGGTAGGTAGGTAGGTAGGTAGGTAGGTAGGTAGGTAGGTAGGTAGGTAGGGTAGGTAGGTAGGTAGGTAGGTAGGTAGGTAGGTAGGTAGGCATTAAGGCAGGTAGGTAAGTAAGTAGTTAGGTAGGTAGGTAATTAGGTAGGTAGGTAGGTAGGTAGGTAGGTAGGTAGGTAGGTAGGTAGGTAGGTAGGTAGGTAGGTAGGTAGCTAGCTAGGTAGGTAGATAGGTAGGTAGGTAGGCAGGCAGGCAGGCAGGCAGGCAGGCAGGTAGGCAGGCGTGTAGACAGGCATATAGGCAGGCAGATGGCATCAAGGCAGACAGGTAAATAAGTAAGAAGGTAGGTAGGTTGGCAGGTAGGTAGGAAGGTATTAAGGCAGGTAGGTAAGTAAGTAAATAGGTAGGTAGGTAGGTAGGTAGGTAGGAAGGTAGGTAGGTAGGAAGGTAGGTAGGTAGGTAGGTAGGTAGGTAGGTAGATAGGCATTAAGGCAGATAGGTAAGTAAGTAGGTAGGTAGGTAGGTAGGTAGGTAGGTAGGTAGGTAGGTAGGTAGGTAGGTAAGTAGGTAGGTAGGTAGGTAGGTAGGTAGGTAGCTAGCTAAGTAGGTAGGTAAGTAGGCAGGGAGGCAGGCAGGCAGGCAGGTAGGTAGTTAAGTATGTTGACAGGCAGTTAGGCAGGCAGGAAGCATCAAGGCATGTAGGTAAGTAAGTAAGTAGGTAGGCATTAAGGCAGGTAGGTAGGTAAGTAAGTAAGTAGGTAGAAAGGTTGGAAAGTAGGTAGTTAAGCAGTTAGGTAGGTTGGTAGGTAGGTAGGAAGGCATTAAGGCAGGTAGGTAAGTAAGTAAGTAAGTAAGTAAGTAAGTAAGTAAGTAAGTAAGTAAGTAAGTAAATAAGTAAGTAAGTAAGTAAGTAAGTATGTAAGTAGGTAAGTACGTAGGTAGGTAGATAGGCAGGTAGGCAGGCAGGCAGGCAGGTAGGCAGGTAGGTAGGTAGGTAGGTAGGTAGGTAGGTAGACAGCTAGGTAGGCAGGCAGGAAGGCATGAAGGCAGGTAGGTAAGTGAGTAAGTGAGTAACATGATATACAGATATTGAATTTTAAAACACACACACGGCCTAATGGACTTATAAGTCACATATACAAATAAATAGATATATGTTTCACATAAAATTATGCTTGAAATTTCACATCAAACAATTTATAATAGATACAATGTAGTAAATAACAACATATTATTTACGGCTGTTTGGAATGTCATTGATTATATATTGTACTGCTTCTACTCACATAAACCTTAACAATATATTTAGTTATTTTTCTGGGAACGTTTGTGACATTCACATTTATCAACATCATCCATACCATTAAACTGAATATTAGAAATTTTGCCGTTGAAATACCATTGTGAAACGTACACTGTATTTAAAATGGTTTACAAACAATACATACGTGCTGTACAATAAAGAAAATAATACATTCAATAATTTATTTTAATGCTACCCACGCTATCAAGTGGTATAACGGGCTGTCTTAATATCCTTTACCATTCACCGCCAATGTCAGCAGGTTTAGTCCAAATACTTTACGTAAGAATGTTACTTGTGTAAGGGTCGTTGTCTATTGAGGTTCATTCTGAGGTAATTCCCGCCAATAAAAAAACTTACCATATATATCCTGTGTTGTGTTGAACTAGCATAAACACAATTGAAATATTACATTACAAACCGGGTTTATTACATTGAATAATCCGGAAAATAAAATCAAAATTTGCGCATTGTCCTCGATTCGAATTTCCAGCATTTTTTTACCGACTTTATTGTATTTCGTTAATAGTAAAATTACTCAATAGAAAGAAGAACAAATAAGTAGACACTATAGGAGTCGTGAGATAAAAAGGAAACTGTGGATATATAGAAATGTATGTACTTTACCGGGATTGAAAAACGCTTAACGGAGAAGATATACATTCATAGAAATTGACACTCTTGTTCTATACAGTATTATTATAACGTCAGAGGCTCAACACAATTTAGGAGGAATAATTTGATAAATCCATCTCAATGTTGGCATACATGTTCTTTAGCAGTTGTAGAGAGCTAGTGATATCGTAGCTGTTATATGAATTAAGCCTTGACTACACATCTAACTTGGTGTTTAGCAGAAAATTATCACATGTTTAAATGCTGACTGTTGTTACTTGTATATTACTGTGATCGTTTTCCAGTTAGTGTTATTATTTTGTATTAATCTAAAGCTTTCCACCCCAATACTTAGCTCATGTATTTACTATCATTTATGAATCCGTAGTTTCGGAATAAAATGTTTCATCCTCAAAGATAACAGAAACAAGCTCAAATGAATAATAGTGATCTCTGATAATGATCTCTTTCCAAAAACTGTGCACATTTGAAGTTCTTTGGTAGTTTGCATTCATGTAGATATACTGTGTACACAATGATTTAATCATGGTTTCTGTATCTTATTCTTTAAAAACCGAGCTGTGTTGTTTAACATGGTATTAGGTAACAGTGATCTGGAGTCTCAACTCCTGCCTGTCTACATTTGCTTGCCGGTCAGTATATTACAAATAAAGGTCCGTGTATTTAAGGCGGTACTAGCTTGTGTTAGGGGTGTTACATGCACTTATTTTACTAATCTCATGTACAGACTACATATTACACAGAGTCTTTTCTTTTTGCTAGTTTAATTTCGTGAATGCTTGCTTCCAAAGTCTATTTTATCAAATAGGATTTGAGGAGGTAACGTTTAGTGTGGGTAGTAAGCAGTCAAGGAAGCAAGAGAGTTTTACAGTGGATATATCACGCACGAGAAAACAATGGGAAAACTGTATTTATGATTTAAAAGCTGAATTACCATTCTGGCAAACCGATTTGTAGAGAACAGTAGATTTGTCTGTAAACATTACTTCTGTGTCATGCCCTATATCCAGGTAACAAAATAGCTGAATGTCCTTTTTCGCTTGACCTGTGTCGTCAATCAGTATGAAATAAATGAATGTTGTTCATGTGTATAATCATAATTATTGAGTAATTTTTTCTTATTATTTCTCTCCCACATTTACACTATTATATATGTTAAACGTATTTAAAGCGGCATTACCAGTATTAAGGTCCTTAAAAACCATTGAAAAACCTGGCATATTTGCAATATTTAGCTTATCTTTGGACTATCTGGATCATATCTGATGCAAATTACCGTTGTTTATCGCAATAAACGTGTATTTAAACTCGCTATTATCACTTATATTTGAATTAAACATGTTTTGTGGAATAACGTAAATGATTTAGTAGTGGTATTCTTAAACTTTCCGAAATTTCCGGGCATCCGAGTTCGAATCCCGTAAAAAGCGTATTTGTTCATTTTCTACCAACATTTTGTTCCTATAGTAATCAATAAACGGCTTCTTGATTAAGAATGGACACGTGGGCCTTAACAGTCATCTGATTATCCTTGATGGCATAAAGCTATATGAATCTATAACCAACCCTAAGACGCCATAGGGACGGGGACCACGAAATTCAAATAGGTATTAACCGTCATATCAGCAACAACAAATCACACCATAAACATTCAGTCTATTCAGTAATAAGAAATGACGTTTTTTGTCACTTTTCCTGATATACATTTAAAGCAGACCACAGCCCCAGGGCCGAAACCGTGAGACCTAGTGGCATGAAATTCATAATTTTATAAAAACAACAACATAGGTATCAATAATCATGCTCATAATTTGCTTCTGAATCCTTCCTACAATAAGAAGACGATTTTTAAAGTTAACCTTTAATTGTTTTAGGCCCCACCACCAGGTCCAAACCGTGAGACCCAGTAGCAGGCAATTGACAATGCTTATAAAGCACCCATATGCGTTCATAATCATGGTCACCATTTGTTTCCCAGTGCTTCCGATAGTAAGTAGATAGTTTCAAAGTTTACCTTGAATTTACAGTTTTGGTCCCATCACCAAGATCCCAGAGAGATGGGGGGGGGGGGGGGGGGGGGCACCATGCAATTCACAATTTTAATTCACCTTTTGGTATCAATTGAGCTTACGGGTTTTGAGAAGAAGTCGAAAATGTCAATTGTTTACGGACGCACGACGGAATTGTTTACGGATGCACTAATTATTTCAGGTTCCACCCCCAGGGCCAAACCATGAGACATAGAGACATGCAATTTACAATTTTGATTCATCCTAGGGTACCAAATTTACATACAACACATTATGATTAAGCTTACGGTTTTTGAGAAGACGTCAAAAATGTCAATAGTTTACGGACACACTTATATTTTTAGGACCCGTTCCCAGGACCAAACCGTGAGACCTAGGGACATGCAATTCACAATTTTTATAAAGGACCCACATGCATCTATAATCATGGTCACCATTTGTTTCCCAGTGCTTCCTATAGTAAGAAGTTTACCTTGAATTTGTCTGTTTTGGCCCAGCTCCAAAAGTCCCAGGGGAGGGGGGGACCATGCAATTTATAATTTTGATTTATCCTTAGGTACGAAAGCTGCATACAACATTTTTTTACGATTAAGCTGACTGTTTTTGAGAAGTAAATCGTCAATATGTGCATTTATGTCTTTGCACATATCTAGCAACCGTTCTAATACTGAAGGATGACGGAAATGGCCGAATATAAACGATTTCATCGAAATTTTACGATATTTTTTGTCGCGATATAGCTTATTCGCATATCAGAATTACTGATCAGTAAATGAATATTTTTAACCCGATTTTGTCATGTTTAAGAAAGATATCTACGGATATAAACGCATCGAAGACCATGACGATTCACGAAAATGTTTGTCATTATAAACATATTCTGTCTTTCTTCGATAAAAAAATACATTCAAATACTGGTAATGCCGCTTTAAACAACACTTATACTTAAGGCGCTGGTCAAGAAACAAAGATACATTGTAGTTCATGTTTTAAACAAATTATAAGGGAGGCAAATCTCGAAATTTCCTCACATGATCTTGAAATTTGAGGGTTGTTTCATACTGACTCATTGATTCAAAATAGCGATCTCTATAATATGTTTGGAAAGCAATACAGAGACATAGTTGGCTCTTTGCTATGAATGGAATATAAACTTAAGAAAAATATAAAACTTCTAGACTGAAAAATTATGTCCCTGTGATTTATTTAAAGACGATCTAAATCGCTTGCAAATATTGCGTTACCATCTCTGTAAGTAATATCTTGTGGACTGTAAAACATATAATTATAATAACAGCAATATATTAACATTTCATAAAAAAAAAATTTCTTACATCTTAAATTCGTAATTCAAAAGTTTGCAAGGAAATCATTGCAAAAATCAAAGTTCTTTGATATTCATAATAGAATGCAATGAAATTTAAAAAAATGAAGTGTCTGTCCTTCCTTGAAAAATACTGTTCACCTGGTATATAACCATATGTTTACATTCAATAAGTTGTGCTCTTATCATAGAAAGCATTGATTTTGGCCGGACAAAATGAATAATAATAAATATTCTTTATTTTAAATTCCATTAGACTGTCAAGTGTAGAAACATACAATGTACAGATTGGAAACATGCAACACGGCTCGTGTTGGCCACACAGGTTATTAACGAAAACTATGGGAGTTGACTCATTTTGAAAAAACTTCATGGCCTTAACGTTACATAACGAGTGTCTGGTTTGTGCGATTTTTTTATTTTGACCTCTACCGAATACATCACGGTATCACCGTGAAAATTCTCCTTTAAGCAAGATTTTGTGAATAATTTTCGAATCATCCACAAAGTTATTAACTTTATGTTTCAAATATAATATATAACCTTAACCATAAGGATTTCTGGATGTTATTAAACAGAGAGGAAGTTTAGTTTATTCGTGTCCCCTGAATACTACTTCTCATCTTGGACATCTACCAATATATTTTATTTTCTTCTCCAAAAACAGGAAGTGGCTCATTATGACATTTCATGACACATCAATAACTGAGTTACCGGTATATATACTGATAACCAAACTACTGTTGTTGTTGTTGTTGTTGTTGTTGTTGTATGGTGTTTAGCGTCGCTTTCAACAATGTTTCAGTCATATCGCGACGGTGTCTACTTGAGACAGTATTCTAAGCGCTGTCACACTGGAGTATCATGCCGCAGACACATGGTATGATACCCCATCCAGTCACATTATACTGACACCGGGCCCACCAGACTTAGAACTCTCCTCTAAATTCTGAGCGTCAAGCGAGGAAGCTTCTAGTACCATTTTTAAAGTCTTTGGTATGACCCGGCCGGGGATTAAACCAACGGCCTTCCGCATGCGAGGCGGACGCTCTACCACTAGACCACGCCGCGGTCTCACTATTTAATAAAAAATATTTTTAACTTTCAAATGCCATTAGACTGTCAAGTGTAAATACATTTATACATGCAACGGTAGAAAATACACTGTAACGAGTGGAAACATGCAACACGTCTCGTGTTGGCCACACAAGTTATTAACGAAAACTATTTGAGATGACTGATTTTGAAATAACTCGATGGCCTAAACGTTACATAACGAGTGTCTGGTTTGTGCAATTTTTTATTTTAACGTCTACCGACTTCATCACGGTATCACCATGAAAATTCTTCTGCTAGCAAGATTTAGTGAATTAATATCGAATCATCCACAAAGTAATTAACTTTATGTTTCGAATATAATGTATAACCTTAACCTTAAGGATGTCTAGATGTAATTAAACAGAGAGGAAGTTTAGTTTATTCGTGTCCCCTGAATACTACTTCTCATCTTGGACATCTACCAATATATTTAATTTTCTTCTCCCAAACAGGTTTATGTTCTCGCTATGGAGATAGGTAATTTCAACATATGGCCCATCCTTAGCTGACTTACCGGTGTATTTATTGATAGCTAAACTTCTAAACATTGAAGTCCACAGCATGCTACTATACTTGATGTGTTGTTTAGGCATCAACGAAATGTAGTGGTGTCTGGCAAGGAAACTATTATTCTCGAAGCATCTCTTAACCGCCTCTTCCCAGTTTGCAACACGAACAGAATCAACAATAAGTGTTCCGTTATCCGTTTGGCACAAAGGACTTAGAGACACCTTATCATTGGTGTCGCATTTAAACCACCGGAAGACATCAGTTGATGTATCATAGACAATACATTCGCCATCGTATAAACCATTACCGGAACTAACGTTATCAGCAGATAAAGCTGGAACTAGAAAATAACGAAATGTTTTTGTATGTATAAAACTCCCATTAATAATACATTTATATGAATAAAAGACCCATAAGAAGCACGAAAGGCAACTTAGGAAAGGATAAAATATTCCCCATATCAACTTAGATGAGTAAATATTCTGAACGGAATAGCTAACTCGCCAATTAAAGTATTTCCAAAATATTGACTAACATAACCTTTTCAATTAAAATGAAATTATTACAATAACTGTCAAATTTTATAATAAAAACTTGGTCATTGCTTTTCTTAATGTTCTTTCTTATTCAAGTTCAAATTTCACGATAATTGTTTTGGTACTTTTGGCGAAAATACGTCAAATGACAGGTTTTGTTGTTCAGTTCAGTTTGGAAACATATAAAATATCAAGTGGCGGGTAAGCTGTTCCGTTGTTATTTTAAATGTTCTTTCTTATTCAAGTTAAAATAATAGGTGACGGATTCGCTGTTTCGTTCAGTTTGGAAATATAATAAATATCAAGTGGCGGGTTAGCTGTTCCGTTCAGTACACGTTAAAACGTAAAACATACAGGAATGTGCATTGATATATATCAAAACTTAAATTTTATATCAGTAACTCCTTGTATATTTGTGTATCTGATTAGCTAAGCAAGTGTTGGTTAATCTCGACCAAGAGCTAGTTATATCATTATAGCGAAGTTTATCCTTTTTCAATAAACAATGTATTGAACTGATTATAATAAAGTTAACAAGGGGTTTGTTATAAATACAACTTGTATGGCATATAGTTAAATAAATCAAATAATATCTATGGTGAATGAAAAGGTTTAACCATTTTAGAATCTTTGAAACATACATGTAACATATATTACAGCAAATACTGATTTGATTGGGAAAATTAAATTTTAATTTAAGTTTGCAAAGAGACAAAAAGTTGAAACATTTTTCAATAACTCCTTATCAGCATAACATGTTGTGATAAAATTTCAGGAGTTGATCAAACAATAATTTCCAGTAGATTAAATTTTTAATTTAAGTTTTTATGAAAAATTTTTATGAACCATACTTTTGACTTGGCACACAAAAATCAAGTTTCAGATATTTCCAATTTTATTCAACCGATTTTAAAAAAAAATATATAATGCTACTAATATTCACTAAAAACAATTTTTCGACCAATGCCAAATGTTTTGTTTTAACTTAAAGTATGTGTGTTAACGAATTGAAAAAGAAACCATAGATAAAACATATAAAACCTTTTAACCACAATGATGACCACGGTTACTTCCCGAAAGCTAGTGTTGCGAGGCTGCTAGACATTCGGTACCCCTCCATTTGAGTAGGTGATTGATGCGCAAACGCCCACGCCAGCTATAAAAACCCAAGTTTGAACCTTCGACTTCCCGCTTTCGGGGGAGGGGGGGGGGGGGGCGCCTTAACCACTAGGTTACAGAAGATAGTATTATATACATATGCAATAAACATTCAAAAGTCGTGAGCTTGATTTTAAAAGCATTTTTACTGGCAGTTTCTCATATAATACATATATCCATTTACCTATCTAAATTAGCAAATCTATAAAAAAAAAAGAATTGATGATTTTATAACATTATCCGCGTGGCCTTAGTTATATAAGAGATGAAATATACACAATATATGAAAATTACACAATAAATAGTGATACACTTTTGGGATTACCTGCCTCATATAATGACACAAAATTGTCACCTCCACATAGAATACCTCTAGGCAAGGTGCATCGTTGTTTACATTCTGTTTCCCGAGCTTCTGTTAAGTTTAGTGGACTGTTTACACAATAGCACAAGTATTTTCCCTTTTGGAAAAAAAATAATATTAATTTTAATTTTACTATTGAAAATATGTGTCTAATCATATAAATATGTTATCATACATTTTAATGCAAAGCAAGGAAATGGAATGGAGTAAATCAAAGACTCGTATTTTTCACAAAAGAAACATTCAGCAATATTTAAATCGTTTTTTTTTTGTTTTGTTTTTTGTCATGTTCACTAATCAAATATAATTTAATTATTGAACTGAACAGTTAACACGCCATCTTAATATTTATGTATTTTCTAAACAAATATTAAAGACATTTAAAAGCACGTGCAAAAAGTAAGCAGTTCGTGCCAAACAGATGAACATGTTCATTCTATAGAACTTCATAATCGGGTAATGTAAATGTCTCTTAATGTGATATACAAATTTAAATGACGCTACTCAATACACTGACGAGAAAAAGAAACGCTTCAATCTAACTCATTGTACAATAATTTGTTCACCGTGATTCAAAAGTAGAAAAGAACAATTCCATTCGCAAGTTCCATCATTTAAGAGAATTGATGGTCCATTAGACAGCATTTCATAATCGCATTATGCTTCAAATTTTGAATTCCAATAGACTGTTCAGTATAATTTCGCTGACACAATCAGTAGCGCGTGTGGCCACCTCTACTGGCAAACACAGCAGCAAGACGTCGCCCAATGAAACCGCACCATTTACGTAGCAGATACCGTGGGATTCAGGCCCACTCCTGGCCCACTCCCACTACTGTCAGTTCCTTGACGTTGGCAGGCTGCGGTGGACGTTGACGTAATCGCCGTCCAAGGTAATCCCAGGCGTGTTTAGTCGGATTGCAGTCAGGTGAACACGCTGGTCAAGGCAAGTCGTCAATGTTGCGGGTCTGTAAAAATTCCTGGTGACACGTGCAACGTGAGGTGGCGCATTTTCATGCTGGAAGACCAGGCCTTGACGTTGGCGGAACATAGGGACAACCACAGGACGTAATATCTGGTTGATGTAACGCCTGGCTGTGAAATTACCTTGGCATACGACGAGTTGCGACTTAAACCTATGGTTAATGGCTGCCCAGACCATAACCCCGCCCCCCCCCCCCCCCCCCCACCGTAACTGTTGTGCTGCAGTATGCAATTGTTAGCGTAGCGTTCATGACGTCGTCTATAGACACGGATACATCCGTCGGCGTTCGACAAGTTGAAACGTGATTCGTCACTTAACACTACGTTCTGCCAACGCTGACCGCGAAAGTTGCGGGCCCAAATAAAACGTTGGTGATTGTGACGTCGCGTAAGAACTAGACTGCGGTAGGGCCTGCGGCAGCTAATTTCCCGTTCTCTAAGCCGATTTCTGACTTTATGTCGACTAACCGGGCGTCGTCCACGGTTACCTACCACTAAACGTGACGTGGATTCAGCCGTCAGAAATCTGTCACGCAAATGAGGTTGACGTTTGTAATTATCCTGCCGTAATGACGTTACACGCGGTCTACCTGCACGCGGCCTATCGGAAAACGTTCCCGTGTCTCTGACACGGCGAACGAGACGCAATATTGTCGAACGAGAGACGTTCAAACGACTTGTGCTTGCGTTCGCTCACATTCAAGCATGGCCAAAACATAGGCCCTCTCTTCGAAAGTTAGCCTCGGCATTATCAGAAACTGGATAATTGTCAGAAAATCTCTGAAAATATGGTTGTATGTCGACTTACACATGTACCTATTTATTATTCACTCGATTAAAAAAAATGGTTAACACGCACGGGCTGCACGAGGAAATCATGAGCAGGTACATGAATTTAACAATGAGCTGAATCAAATCGTAAGAGCTTCGGTTGGTCGGGTTTGTCGGTCAGAGTACATGTACATTTCTAACATTTCCCCCCAAATCTAAACTATGTAACGAAAATAACGCAAATTTTCGATGAGGCAGTAAATAGATAGTTAGGTAGTTCGGTAGCTAGTTCGGTTAGTATATCGGTAGTTCAGTATGTAGGTACGTATTTTGTCTTGAATAATGCGAATTTTCTTATGGAATATGAACAAAATGGGCGAAAAAACAAAAACAATCCATGTTTAAAAATAGAGGAAAGAAGGATAAAATTTGTTTTTGATAGACATTTTGCATGGTTATGCTAGGGAGCAGCAAACAATCTAGTTTTCATTGAAGGGTTCATCAGAGGGTGTGCGAGATAAAGATATTTTGTCGCATACTTTATGCTACTTAAATAGTGACGTCATAAGAAACATTCATCTCAACGTTACCTTGGTCCCTCCTACCCCAATGTATTCCGTGTTTTGACATGCTGAGAAACATAGTTCCAAAAATAACGCCGTATTGTAGTTTTCTTCAGCAATGTTGTTGATATAATTTGACTTTGCACAACCTAAATACACGACAAAGATCAAATAAAAAAATATATAATATTAGTGTACAAACGACAGTGTAGTATACAAAAATTGTAAAAACAAATCGAAATCGATGAATATATCTAATCATACTGGTGTGTTTTTTTGAAAAAGTTTCTTAAATAAAAATATTGTGAAGGTTTTGATTTATTTATAGAAACATAATTAGGTAAAGTAGAGGTAAATGAAAGATAGATCTCCGATATTTTTTTTCAACCGGATAAGAAATATCAGTTCAAATTTCATTTCTAAATTAACGATATCGTTTCCAAATTGACAATATCATTCTGAAAAGTTTCAAACAAACTGAACAGTAATGCTATGCTATCTACAGGCTTTGTCTTTAGAACTGTTCATATATAAATACTATTATACATAAGTTTTTGAATGAACTTCCACATACCTATGTATTGAAATATAGTGTACGTCATGATGCACCCCAGCCAAAAGTTGTCTTGTACGGTCAGATTTAGTCCCGGCACTTCAATATCAAGTGTGTTACGACCTGGTGATAATTTAATGTCAGGAGTTGCCAGAGTACAGCTAGAGACGGCAGTATCCCATGCCACTTTCGTAGAGTTAATAAAGTAGTCTGGTTGACCTAAAATGTGTGTTGTTTATTAAGGTAGTTCGCGGCGTTCCTATCGAATTTTTTACATCTGGCGTTATTTATCAAAATTCTGTACACATATAATATGAAGTATCAGCTTTCGTTTTAGCTTTGTTTTTTTTTTAAATATAGTCCAGCAGAATCTCGTTAACAGCGCCCCCTAGTGGTACATGTTTTCCGGATGATTTTTCCATATAAAATGGTCAATATTACTTGAATACAGATAAAATGCATTTTGTGTTACCTTTACATCTTATCATTACGCCGGGATTGATTTAAAAGCGGGTTTAAAAACAACACATTTTGAATAGTCACGCTTGATTGTGCAAAAAAATGGTCTGGTACAAGTTCTTAAATTTTACATTTGTTTAACTTTATTCAATTCACTACAATATGACTAAATAAAAAGAGGGGGTGTTCACCTAGAATTTTTTATAAATTCGAATTCAAATGAAAAATAAAACACTTAAAAACACACGTCGTTTGTCTGCTATTTCAAACGACGTCGTATTTTACGTTAGTATTATATCGCGTTTTTTTACGTCGTCCGAAATCACAAGCAAACGTCGTGTTTTTTTTTTAAGTTTAATTTAGATTAAAATTCAAATCTATGAAAAACTAGCGTGAACACCTTTTCTTTTTATTCATATTTTAGTGATTTTAGTAATAATTTTAGATGTTAAAAACGTAGATAGGAACGCCGCGAACTACCTTAGAAATCCTTTGAAACAAAATAAAACAAACTACATGTGGTAAATTAATTATATACGGTTTTACAAAACAAACAAGGGCAAATAAAGATAATGTTTTACAATGTTATTTACATGCCAAAAACAAATACATATGCATTAATAAATGAGACTAAAAGACTGAAGTTATTTGAAAATCGATCCATGCATTTCGAAGTTACAAGCTGGACACGACCAACAATGAAGTGTATCGAAACACATAACACCAATAAGTCCTTTACTAGACTTGACCTCTGAGGTAGCCATTCTTCGTTATTCTGTTAACGGAATAAAATGGTTTATGTTTTAATACATCTATTATAAATTGACATAAACTATCTTTTGTATTTTTATAATTAAAATGAGAATAATTTATAAGATGGAATCTATCAGGATTTTTCAATTTTTTAAAACTGGCTATAAGCATTTTTTCAATAAATCATGCCTATAAATATATATTCACTGACCCCGTATTGCCAAACGGATATCAACTAAACATGTCGGAATAATATATTGAAAACGAATTTCCTAACTTGGGCTACGTGCCTAGGTTGGACTATTTAAGATAGATTTCCCGATTTTATTTTTATTTTTATTTGATCCGTTATGCAGGTTTCACTTAGTAAACATTGTTTCTTCTTAGAAAGAGTCCGAATGACGCTGTGAAAGTCGTCTAGCAGCACATAAGTGATGTCTATTTTCAGAATGGAAATTTCTCGTTTCATGCTTATCACTCCGATTTAAATAGCGATTTTGTCACATTTTGACATACTAAGCCATTCGGATTTTATTTATTAATGATAGTGGGATGTATTTCAACCATTTTAAAAATAATTTTTTTTTAGACATTTCTAGCGTGTTTTCCTGATATACCCCCTTTAAAACAGGAAAATATATAGTTACAACTATTATGTTGATGAAACACAAAATGTTTAATACTCATATACCATTATATTTAATGTCGTCCAATATGTATGGGGGTTAGGCATATAAAGCTGCCATTGTATGTCTGTCCGTCCGCACATATGTCTGTACATCACACATTCATGTCAACTCTACTCATCCTAAAACATTTAACCGATTTTCATAAAACTTGCTAGGTTGTATCAGCATGACGTCCAATTGTGCGTTTCGATCCGTTAACTTTGGTGAATGTTTGACCGTTTAGTTTTAATTGTAAACCTATGTCATAATTTCTTGTCACTCCCTCCCCAGAACTGTTTAACTGTTTTTGTCCAAAGTTGCTAGGCCGTATCGGTATTCTATCTAGTCGTTCATATCATCGTCCATTCTGGTCCATTGATGTTTGACTTAGTTAAGGCCCTTTATTTTAATGATAAATCTATGTACGTACACGCATCACATTGTACTGTCAGTTCTAAACATATCTTGCCAACATTGAATTAAGTTAAAAAATTAGTAAAAAACACATCAAAATTGCATGTCGGTCAACAACTAGCACCTGTATATAACGACAATGCAGCTCATACCTTTGGTATTCTGACAAAAGTTTCAGTATTTAGTGCCTGAAACTTGACATATCGGTGTCTCTGTAGTGGTACCTCTGCCACCAATCAATACCCATTATTAAAATTGCATTGTTACAATGGCGTTTCAGTCATATTGTGGTCATTCGTGTATTTAATCAGCGTAGTGTAACACAGAATTCATGAATTGTAATATATGGCAGTAAAATAAGATGAAACAAAAGAATGAGTTCAACCCCCCCCCCCCCCCCAGAATAACGTGATCTTATTAAGTATCAACTCATTCTTCAATTTTAAATGTCGGTGTACATTTGTCAAAAATAAAACCTGATGTTGATTGTAAAATTATAAATTTAACAGCATTTGAAATTATATAAAAATTATTTATATATTTTAAATATATGTCACGATTTATATGAAGTTTTTCCAAATATGTGCAGGTCACCAGAATCATAGACTCGATGTGAGCTATCATGATAACCCTAAATACGTCTTTTAGGTAGAGTTGTTACGCAATACTATGCATCTTCATAGTCGCATGAATACTAAATGGTTTGGCACCAGAATTATTACAACATCTATTTTGTTGGTACTCTAGCACTTGTTATTTTCAGTATCAAACTTACACAGTAGTTATCTAACCATAATATCATTAACATCTTTTTGAACTGGTCTAATGTGATTAGTTATGTCTAAAATATAGCCTAATGTGATTGGTTATGTCTAGGTATGTTCTAATGTGATTTGGTTATGTCTAAATGGTGTTCTAATGTGATTGGTTATGTCTAAATGATGGCCTAATGTGATTGGTTATGTCTCAATGATGTTCTAATGTGATTGGTTTTGTCTAAATGATGGCCTAAAGTGATTGGTTATGTCTAAATGATGTTCTTATGTGATTGGTTATGTCTAAATGATGTACTTATGTAATTGGTTATGTCTAAATGATGACCTCATATGACTGGTTATATCTAAAGTATGGCCTAATGTGATTGGTTATGTCTAAATGATGGCCTAATGTGATTGATTTGTTATGTCTAAATTATGGCCTAATGTGATTGATTATGTCTAAATTATGTCATGTGACTTGTTATGTCTAAGTGATGGCCTTATGTGATTAAAAATGTCTTAAGTATGTCCTTATGTGACTTGTTATGTCTTAGTGATGGCCTTATGTGATTGAAAATGTTTTAGTTATGTCCTTATGTGATTGGTTGTGTCTAAATGATGGCATATTGTAATTGGTTATGTATAAGTAATTGCCTAATGTGATTGGTTTTGTCTCAGTTATAACCTTATGTAATTGGTAATGTCTAAATTATGACACTCAAATAATCAGACATTGCATTATTTGTCTGTGTGTGCTTTCCACTTCTCAAAAATCAATTAATTTTGTACTGTCCTATATAGAGAAAATGCACTTCTGGAACAATGAACACATTGTAAATGGTTTAAAAAGTGTCTTGGTTCCATAGATAATCTATGACGGTCCAAATATGCAGAGAAGGCATTGGGTTGAACACATGATTTTTCCACAAGTTCGATGCTTTAATGAAACCACGTCATTTTTGACAACTCTGCCCATGTGTTGCTGTTTATCACTACGTTTCTTTAAACTGATCACTTGAAAAATTACGAATATTGCGGACGTGTATTTTAACTTTCTACACAAATGTCAATACTTTCAAACAGTATCCACGTAGCCATTGATAGCAATGAAAAATATAACAAATAATGCTTCCAATACAAGTTAGAAGGTCATTTATGAAACACACCCGTAAAAATGTGTCTCTCACAATGTCTATTTTTCAGTTTACATAAAACCTTGACAAAAGCTAAGTTTGTTTACAAAATGTTTATTCTAACCACGTCTGCTAAAAATTGATGCATAACAGGTTCAGGTCAAAAGTTATAACCATGACCAACTGCGCATGTCAGAGATTATTGAGGTTCTGACGGAGTACCCTTACTTTTCTTATAGAAATGTTAAAAATGAGTTTGAAATTATTACAAGACCATATGTTCAATATAGAATGAAAACAAGTAAAAAGGTTTGTTACAATCAGTGGATAAGAGGTGGATATATAAAGGTGCATTAAGAAAGTTTACATTAAAACTACTTCTCTATTTTTTTCTAATCAGTGTTTTATTTAGTTACTATGTCAATTTTTTTAAGTAAAATTAGACAAAAATAAACAACCTCAAGCTGTAAACTGACGTTGTTATAGAATAAATCCATTGAGAAATATCAACCATGTGAAAGGTAAGCGCAGTTTTATCTACTTTATTTATTTACACTTCTTCAGCCTCATCTCATCTAATCGAAATCTGGTGACGCCATTTGCTAGAAGCATATTCGGGTAACTGGAAACAAACGTGAATGGTGAAGACAATGGGAATGTATAAATGTTCTCTTTTTTTGTTATGTTTTTAGTGGAAAATTATTATTTTACAGTTATTTAAACGTTGTATATAAGCATTCAATGTCAACATCCGTTTTGCATTGAACTATCTAGCGTTGATTCTTAAGTGATCGATAACCAGAAACACTCTCATACTCAATGTCTTCACAACTTGGCAGAACTTATTGAAGTGTTCTAATATTATCATATGTATACAGAAATATGGTAATTTAAAGTATTCTCAACAAAAATAATGCCCAACCGATTTACACAGTTTTAATTCCTTGGGCGCAACAATCTTGCTACCGTCACCAAGGGGAGGTAACTGGTAAGTGAGTTCTCTAGCACCAGTTTTTATCGTATCTTTATTAATTTCTAAATGTATTTTAGTTTTTTATTATGACAATAACAGATTAAATATTCAGCTGCGTTTTTATGCCATCGAGGGCAGACATACCATCGTTAACCTAACAACTCTTTAAAGGGAATCGAAAACACCCATCTCCGCAAGTAACATATAGCTTTTCCACCTGAATCAGAGAGACGAATGACAATGAGACACACTGTCCTATATCAATCATCAGAGATGGATGCCGGGTGGGGATTCGAACTCGCGATGCCTGGATTGAATGTTAGACGCACTACTGACTGAAACCGGACCCGACTTTATTATGACAAATGATAGATTTGTGACATGTTTAAAACTGATACAATCTACAAAGTAGGATGAGAATACACTTTTGATATATTGATTTATCAAAATGGATGAAGTATTTTTTTCATATTGTCGACGTGCTTGAGGATGTGGATAAAGCATGTGATGAAGGGCTCAATAATGCATATGTGAAGTTTACATGCGGAGTTGGTCACATTAGGCTATACGCAGGTCGATACGAAGGCATAGTTGTTGTTGTATGGTGTAAAGTGTCACTTTCATTAATGTTTTACATGTAATTATATCGCGACGGTGTCTACTTGAAATAGTATTCTAAACGCTGCCGCACTGTAGTATCATGCCGCAGACACCTGGTATGATATATCACTAAGTCACAATCTACTGACACCAGACCTAGAAAGAACTATCCCCTAAACGCTGAACACCTAGCGAGGAAGCTTCTAGTACCACTTTTTAAGTTTTTAAGCCGGAAATTGAATTCACTACCTTCCACATACGAGGCCAACTCTCTACCACTAGACCACCCTGCAGTAACGAGAGCATAGCAGAACATTAATGTTTTTTGTTTTTTTTTTATAAATAATAGAATGTATACGCTTTGTTTTTATACCAGACATTCGTCTATTTCACTTTCATATCTGAAATTGAATGTGTACCACTTCCATATCTGAAATTGAATGTGTATTTCTTTTATATCTGAAATTGAATGTGTATTTCTTTGTTATCTGAAATTGTATGTTTATTTCTTTCATGTCTGAAATTGAATGTGTATCACTTCCATATCTGAAATTGAATGTGTATTTCTTTCTTATCTGAAATTGAATGTGTATTTCTTTCATATCTGAAATTGAATGTGTATCATTTACATATCTGAAATTGAATGTGTATTTCTTTTTTTTATCTGAAATTGAATGTGTATTTCTTTCATATCTGAAATTGAATGTGTATTTCTTTCATATCTGAAATTGAATCTTTATCACTTCCATATCTAAAATTGAATGTATATTTCTTTTATAAATGGAATTGAATGTTTATTTCTTTTATATCTGAAATTGAATGTGTTTCTTTTTTATGAAGACCGCGGCGTGGTCTAGTGGTAGAGCGTCCGCCTCGCATGCGGAAGGTCGTGGGTTCGATCCCCGGCCGGATCATACCAACGACTTTAAAAATGGTACTAGAAGCTTCCTCACTTGACGCTCAGCATTTAGAGAGAGTTCTAGGTCTGGTCGGCCCGGTTTCAGTATAATGTGACTGGGTGGGGTATCATACCATGTGTCTGCGGCATGATACTCCAGTGTGACAGCGCTCAGAATACTGTCTCAAGTAGACATCATTGCGATATGACTGAAAAATTGTTGAAAACGACGCTAAACACCATACAACAACAACAACAACAACAACAACAACAACAACAACAACAACAACAACTCTTTTAGGAAGCCATTACTATCTATTGAAGTCTTATTGATATAGACACCTGGAAGAAGTTAAGCCACAAGCATTTCCAATATTTTAATTTTGTTATCTTTTTGTCAGATTTCGGCATCATTTCCTGCTATAGATATGGTGTTTGGGTAAGCAAGCTTGAGTAAAACTAATATTCCCATTCCTACTCCAGTTGTTTGTTTTTCTCTTCCAACAGTTGTTTATGATAATATATATTGAGCTAATTTAACCTAAAAATCTACAGTAATTACTTTTTGATTCAATTAACTATAGACAGTTTTAAAATAACACCAACATAGATAATGTTTAGGGTTACTTTGCAAATAGTTCATTAAAAATGTACACAAACCTACGAATTTCTTTCTACTTTCTCAAAGTGCTTACTAAAGTATACACAAATATAAACAGATTAATAGCATGAATATTTACTTTTGTTTAATACTATTATTATTATTATTATTATACAAAACGTATAAAAAGTGGGTGGGGTATGTCCAAAGAAGTTTTCCTAAAGTAAGAAAATGTAAGAGAAGAAGCATTCAAATATATATTTTAATAGATTAACATTTTTGTTATCCATTTTAATTATGATTCTCATTTTAAAGACCAGTTTCACCAACATACATAACAGTGTGATATCTGAGTAACATTTTTTTATCAAAATTCACAGAAGTATTATATTTAACAATGTAGGTACTTTGCTGATATAGCTTTGGGTGTCAGAAGTACACAAATACAGATAAAACATGCAACAATCAATATACATTTATAATTGACTGTCTGCCTTATTGTATGAATTATAAAAAATAAATAGGTTAGAAGGAGAAACTTCCGCTACGTTTAAGTACAGATATGACTTTCTGTTAACGACCCCCTACCACACTTAATCAATAATCCCGTTCTTTTTCCATAGTAGTAAAGTCATAACATTTTCCGTATAAATGCACCTTCAAATACTCTTGCGATTCATATAAAAATAACTGAATCTTTTTTTACATATTTCGATATATTTGCACTTAAACAAAGCGGAAGTTTCTATTTTTGTTCATTATATATCACAATGTCGGTACGTACCTGACACGGCTATGGCCGACACAAGCGCATAAACACAAATAAAAGATGCACCATTTACTGTAGAATCCATTAGCGGTCTTGTTGTATCAATCAGATGTTCAATACACAGGTTACTCTTCAATATACAGAGAAAAGCAGTGAGTTTCTCAACTTTAATATTACTTATAACACAGGTTAAAGTGTCGATTTTTGTTGATACAACTGTCAGTTTATAGCAATAGAAACGAAATGAGACAACTTCCGTTATATCCTAAATTACGTGATATTTACACATGCATGAGATTTACGTACATAAAGCAGGATGTTCATATGATAAGGCATGGGATATATTCTCAAAACTTAGATCTGCTTCAAATTAAGGGTTGTATATCCCGAAACTAAACTGTGAATTATTTAGAAAACTCGGTGTCATATCAGAGGCTGTCGTTTGGAATTCCATCCTTGATTTTTATTTGACAATCAGCCAGTCTTTAACAGTTGAAAATTATATATCTTCACTGGAGCACATCACAACTTACCAGTTTTATATGTATACATAGTACTAATCTACATGTATATAGTCTTTGAAAAACAGTTTATTTGATGTGCATTTGTTATATAATGTTTAACTCAAGTGATGTATGTCATATGTCAGATTATGTGTTAGAAAGGCAGGTTTGTGTTGTGTGTTATGTGTTAGAAAGGCAGGTTTGTGATGCGTGTTATGTGTTAGAAAGGCAGGTTTGTGATATGTTTTATGTGTTAAAAAGTCAGGTTTGTGATTTGTGTTATGTGTTATAAAGTCAGGTTTGTGTTGTGTGTTATGTGTTAGAATGTCAGGTTTGTGTTGTGTGTTATGTTTCAGAAAGTCTGGTTGGTGTTGTGTGTTATGTGTTAGAAAGTCAGGTTTGTGATGTGTGTTATGTGTTAGAAAGGCAGGTTTGTGATGTGTTTGATGTGTTAGAAAGTCAGGTTTTTGTTGCGTGTTATGTGTCAAAAAGTTTAGTTGGTGTTGTGTGTTATGTGTTAGAAAGTCATGTTTGTGATGTGTGTTATGTGTTAGAAAGTCAGATTTGTGATGTGTGTTATGTGTTAGAATGTCAGGTTTGTGTTGTATGTTATATGTCAGAAATTCAGGTATGTGGTGTTGGTTATGTGTTAGAAAGATAGGCTTGGGTTGTGTGTTATGTGTTCGAAAGTAAGGTATGTGTTGTATATTATGAGTTAGAAAGTAAGGTTTATGTTGTGTTTTATGTGTCAGAAAGTCAGGTTTATGATGTATGTTATGTGTTATAAAGGCAGGTTTCTGATGTGTGTTATGTACTCAAAAGGCCGGTTTGTGATGTGTGTTATCTGTTAAAAATCAGGTTTTTATGTTATGTGTTAGAAAGGCAGGTTTGTGTTGTATGTCATGTGTTAGAAAGTCAAGTTTCTATTGTGTGTTATGTGTTAGAAAGTCAGGTTTGTGATGTGTGTCATGTGTTAAAAATGCAGGTTTTTTGCTGTATGTTATGTGTTAGAAATAAAGGTTTGTGTTGTGTGTTATGTGTTAAAAATTCAAGTTCATGCTGTATAATATTTGTCAGAAAGTCAGGTTTGTGTGGTGTGTAATGTGTCAGAAAGTCATGTTTGTGTTGTGTGTTATGTGTTAAAAAGCCAGGTTGGTCATGTGTGTTATCTGTTAAAATGTCTGGATTGTGCTGTGTGAATTGTGTTATAATGTTAAGTTTGTGCTGTGTGTTATGTGTTGGAATGTCAGGTTTGTGTTGTGTGTCAGAAATAAAGGTTTATGTTGTGTGTTATGTGTTAAAATGTCTTGATTGTGTTGTGTGAATGGTGTTTTAATGTCAGGTTTGTGCTGTATGATATGTGTTAGAATGGCCGGTTTGTGTTGTTGTGTTATGTGCCAGATATTCTGGTTTATGTTGTGTATTATGTGTTACATAGTCAGATATTTGCTGTGTGTTACGTGTTGTGTTAACTGTGTTATAATGTCAGATTTGTATTTTTTGTTTTGTGTTAGATTGTCAGGTTTGTGTTGTGTTTAAAGTCTTAGAAGGTCCAGTTCGTGTTGTGTGTTATCTGTTAGAAATTCAGGTTTGTGTTGTGTTTTATCTGTTAGAAAGTCATGTTTGTGCTGTATGTTGTCTGTTAGAATGTCAGGCTTGTGCTGTGTGTTATGTGTTAAAAAGGCAGGTTTGGGCTGTTATTTATATGTTAGAAATTGTGTTATGTGTTAAAAGTCAGGTTTGTGCTGTTTGTTATGTGTTAGAAAGTATGGCTTGTGTTGTTTGTTATGTATTAGAAAGTCAGGTTTGTGTTGTATGTTATGTGTTAGAAAGGCAAGTTTGTGTTGTGTGTTATGTATCATAAAGTCAGGTTTGTGTTGTTTGTTATCTGTTAGAAAGTCATGTTTGTGTTGTTTGTTATGTGTTAGAAAGTCAGGTTTGTGTTGTATGTTATGTGTTAGAAAGGCAGGTTTGTGTTGTGTGTTATGTGTCATAAAGTCAGGTTTGTGATGTATGTTATGTGTTAGAAAATCAGGTTTGTGATGTGTGTTATGTGTTAGAATGTCAGGTTTGTGACGTGTGATATGTGTTAGAAAGGCAGGTTTTTTTGTTTTGTTTTTTTTCAGAACGTCATGATTGTGATATGTATTATGTGTTAGAAAGACAGGTTTGGGCTGTGTGTTATGTGTCAGAAAGTCAGGTTTGAGATGTGTGTTATGTGTCAAAAAGTCAGGTTTTATGGTATGAGTTATGTGTTAAAGAAGTTAAAGAATGTTTATGTTGTGATGTCTGCTATGGGTTAGAAAGGCAGGGTTTTTTTTGGTGTTTTTTTTTCAGAACATCATGTTTGTGATATGTATTATGTGTTAGAAAGTCAGGTTTAGGTTTGTGATGTGTGTTATGTGTTAGAAAGGCAGGTTTGTTTTGTATGTTATGTGTTCAAAAGTCAGGTTTGTGTAGTGTGTTATGTGTTAAAAATCAGGTTTGCGCTGTGTGTTATGTGTTAAAAAGTCAGGTTTGTGTTGTTTGTTATCTGTTAGAAAGCCATGTTTGTGTTGTGTGTTATGTGTTAAAAAGTCAGGTTTGTGTTCTTTGTTATGTTTTAGAAAAGCAAGTTTGTGTTATGTGTCAGAAACTCAGGTTTGTGATGTGTGTAATGTGTTAGATAGGCATGTTGTGTTGTGTGTAATGTGTGAGAAAGTCAGGTTTGTTCTGTGTGTTATGTGTTAGAAAGGTAGGTTTGTGATGTGTGTTATGTGTTAGAAAGGACGGTTTGTGTTGTGTGTTAGGAAGTAGGGTTGATGTTGTGTGTTATGTGTCAGAAAGTCAGGTTTGAGTTGTGTGTTATGTGTCAGAAAGTAAGGTTTATGTTGTGTGTTATGTGTCAGAAAGTCAGGTTAGTATGTGTATTATGTCAAAAAGTCAGGTTTATCATGTGTGTTATGTGTTTGAAAGTCAGGTATGTGTTGTATGTTATGTGTTAGAAAGGTATGTTTGTGTTGTGTGTTATGTGTCAGAAAATAAGGTGTATGTTGTGTGTTATGTGTCAGAAAGTCAGGTTTGTGTTGTGTGTTATGTGTCAAAAAGTCAGGTTTGCGAAGTGTGTTATGTTCTAGAAAGACAGGTTTGGATTGTGTGTTATGTGTCAAAAAGTCTGGTTTGTGATGTGTGTTATGTGTTAGAAAATCATGTTTATGTTGTATGTTATGTGTTAGAAAGTCAGGTTTGTGATGTCTGTTTTGTGATAGAAATTCATGTTTGTGATGTTTGTTATGGGTTAGAAGGGCAGGTTTTTTTTGTTGTTTTTTTCAGAAAGTCATGTTTGTGATATGTATTATGTGTTTAAAAGTCAGGTTTAGGTTTGTGATGTGTGTTATGTGTTAGAAAGTCAGGTTTTTTATGTGTATTATGTTTTATATAGGCAGGATTGTTATGTGTGTTACGTGTTAGAAAGTAAGGTTCTGATGTATTTTTTGTGTTAGAATGTCAGGTTAATGGTGTGTGTTATGTGTTACAAAGGCAGGTGTTTGACGTGTGTTATGTGTTAGAAAAGCATGTTTGTGTTGTATGTTATGTGTCAGAAAGTCAGGTTAGTGATGTGTGTTATGTGTTTTAAGACAGTTTTGTGTTGTTTGTAATGTGTGAGAAAGTCAGGTTTGTGATGTGTGTTATGTGTTAGAAAGGTAGGTTTGTGATGTGTGTTATGTGTTAGAAAGGTATGTTTGTGTTGTTTGTTTTGTTTCAGTATGTCATGTTTGTGATATGTATTATGTGTTAGAAAGTCAGGTTTGTGATGCGTGATATTTGTTAGAAAAGCATGTTTATGTTGTATGTTATGTGTCAGAAAATCAGGTTTGTGATGTGTGTTATGTGTTATAAAGAGAGTTTTGTGTTGTTTGTAATGTGTGAGTAAGTCAGGTTTATGATGTGTGTTATGTGTTAGAAAGGTAGGTTTGTGATGTGTGTTATGTGTTAGAATGGTATGTTTGTGTTGTGTGTTATGTGTTATAAAGCCAGGTTTGTGTTGAGTGTTATATGTATGAATGTGAGATTTATAATATGCGTTTTGTGTTAGAAAGGCAGGTTTGTGATGTGTGTTATATGCTAAAAAGACAGGTTTGGATTTGGTGTCATGTGATAGTAAAGCAGGTTTGTCTTGTGTGTTACTTGTCAGAAAGTCAGGTTTGTGATGTGTGTTATGTGTTCGAAAGTCAGGTTTGTGTTGTATTTTATGTGTTAGAAAGTCAGGTTTGTGATGTACGTTATGTGTTAGAAAGTCAGGTTTGTGATGTATGTTATTTATTAAAAAGTCAGGGTTGATGTTGTGTGTTATGTGTCAGAAAGTCAGGTTTGAGTTGTGTGTTATGTGTCAGAAAGTAAGGTTTATGTTGTGTGTTATGTGTCAGAAAGTCAGGTTAGTATGTGTATTATGTGTCAAAAAGTCAGGTTTATCATGTGTGTTATGGGTTTGAAAGTCAGGTATGTGTTGTATGTTATGTGTTAGAAAGGTATGTTTGTGTTGTGTGTTATGTGTTATGTGTCAGAAAATAAGGTGTATGTTGTGTGTTATGTGTCAGAAAGTCAGGGTTGTGTTGTGTGTTATGTGTCAAAAAGTCAGGTTTGCGAAGTGTGTTATGTTCTAGAAAGACAGGTTTGGGTTGTGTGTTATGTAACAAAAAGTCTGGTTTGTGATGTGTGTTATGTGTTAGAAAATCATGTTTATGTTGTATGTTATGTGTTAGAAAGTCAGGTTTGTGATGTCTGTTTTGTGCTAGAAATTCATGTTTGTGATGTTTGTTATGGGTTAGAAGGGCAGGGGTTTTTTTTGTTGTTTTTTTCAGATAGTCATGTTTGTGATATGTATTATGTGTTTAAAAGTCAGGTTTAGGTTTGTGATGTGTGTTATGTGTTAGAAAGTCAGGTTTCTGATGTGTATTATGTTTTAGATAGGCAGGATTGTAATGTGTGTTACGTGTTAGAAAGTAAGGTTCTGATGTATGTTTTGTGTTAGAATGTCAGGTTAATGGTGTGTGTTATGTGTTACAAAGGCAGGTGTTTGACGTGTGTTATGTGTTAGTAAAGCATGTTTGTGTTGTATGTTATGTGTCAGAAAGTCAGGTTTGTGATGTGTGTTATGTGTTTTAAGACAGTTTTGTGTTGTTTGTAATGTGTGAGAAAGTCAGGTTTGTGATGTGTGTTATGTGTTAGAAAGGTAGGTTTGTGATGTGTGTTATGTGTTAGAAAGGTATGTTTGTGTTGTTTGTTTTGTTTCAGTATGTCATGTTTGTGATATGTATTATGTGTTAGAAAGTCAGGTTTGTGATGCGTGATATTTGTTAGAAAAGCATGTTTATGTTGTATGTTATGTGTCAGAAAGTCAAGTTTGTGATGTGTGTAATGTGTTATAAAGAGAGTTTTGTGTTGTTTGTAATGTGTGAGTAAGTCAGGTTTGTGATGTGTGTTATGTGTTAGAAAGGTAGGTTTGTGATGTGTGTAATGTGTTATAAAGAGAGTTTTGTGTTGTTTGTAATGTGTGAGTAAGTCAGGTTTGTGATGTGTGTTATGTGTTAGAAAGGTAGGTTTGTGATGTGTGTTATGTGTTAGAATGGTATGTTTGTGTAGTGTGTTATGTGTTATAAAGCCAGGTTTGTGTTGAGTGTTATATGTAAGAATGTGAGATTTATAATGTGCGTTTTGTGTTAGAAAGGCAGGTTTGTGATGTGTGTTATATGCTAAAAAGACAGGTTTGGATTTGGTGTCATGTGATAGTAAAGCAGGTTTGTGTTGTGTGTTACTTGTCAGAAAGTCAGGTTTGTGATGTGTGTTATGTGTTCGAAAGTCAGGTTTGTGTTGTATTTTATGTGTTAGAAAGTCAGGTTTGTGATGTACGTTATGTGTTAGAAAGTTAGGTTTGTGATGTATGTTATGTATTAAAAAGTCAGGTTTGTGTTGTATTTATGTGTTAGAAAGTCAGGTTTTTGATGTGTGTTATGTTTTATATAGGCAGGTTTGTAATGTGTGTAACGTGTTAGAAAGGAAGGATTTGATGTATGTTTTGTGTTAGAATGCCAGGTTAATGATGTGTGTTATGTGTTACAAAGGCAGGTGTGTGACGTGTGTTATGTGTTAGAAAAGCATGTTTGTGTTATATGTTATGTGTGAGAAAGTCAGGTTTGTGTTGTATGTTATGTGTGAGAAAGTCAGGTTTGTGATGTGTGTTATGTGTTAAAAGACAGTTTTGTGTTGTTTGTAATGTGTGAGATAGTCAGGTTTGTGATGTGTGTTATGTGTTAGAAAGGTAGGTTTGTGAGGTGTGTTATGTGTTAGAAAGGTATGTTTGTGTTGTGTGTTATTTGTCAGAAAGTAAGGTTTATGTTGACTATTATGTGTCAGAAAGTCAGGTTTGTGTTATGTGTCAAAACGTAAGGTTTGTGATGTGTATTATGTGTTCAAAAATCAGGTATGTGTTGTATGTTATGTGTTATAACGTCAGGTTTGTGATGTGTGTTATGTTCTAGAAAGACAGGATTGGGTTGTGTGTTATGTGTCTGAAAATCAGGTTTGTGTTGTGTGTAATGTGTCAAAATGCTATTATTATGTGTTAAAAAGGCTGGTATGAGATGTGTGTTATCTGTTAAAAAATCTGATTTGTGCTGTGTCTGTTATGTGTTAGAAAGGTACTTTTGTGTTGTGTGTTTTGTTTCAGAACGTCAGGTTTGTGATGTGTATTATGTGTTAGAAAGTTAGGTTTTTTTGATGTGTGTCATGTGTTATAATTGCAAGTTTGTGTTGTATGTTATGTGTTAGAAAGGCAGGTTTCTGTTGTATGTTATGTGTAAGAAAGGCAGGTTTATGTTGCATGTTATGTGTTAGAAATACATATTTATTTCGTGTGTTATGTGTTAAAAAGTCAGGTTCGTGCTGTGTGTTATGTGTCAGAAAGTCTGGTTTGTGTGGTGTGTTATGTGTCAGAAAGTCAGGTTTGTGTTATGTGTTATATGTTAAAAAATCATGTTGGTGATGTGTGTGATATGTTAAAATGTCTGGTTTGTGCTATGTGAACTGTGTTATAATATCAGGTTTGTGCTGTATGTTATGTGTTAGAATGTCATGTTTGTGTTGTGTGTTATGTGTCAGAAAGAAAGGTTTGTGTTGTTTGTTATGTGTTACAAAGTCAGGTTTTGCTGTGTGTTATGAGTTAAAATGTCTTGATTGTGTTGTGTGAATGGTGTAATAATGTCAAGTTAGAATGTTAGAATGGCAGGTTTGTGTTGTGTGTTATGTGTCAGAAACTCAGGTTTATGTTGTGTGTTATTTGTTACCAAGTCAGATTTTTGCTTTATTATGTGTTGTGTTAACTGTATTTTAATGTCAGATTTGTGTTGTGTGCTATGTGTTAGAATGTCAGGTTTGTGTTGTGTTTATTGTCTTAGAAGGTCCAGTTCGTGTTGTGTGTTATCTGTTAGAAAGTCAGGCTTGTGTTGTGTGTTATCTGTTAGAAAGTCAGGTGTGTGATGTGTGTTATCTGTTAGAAAGTCAAGCTTGTGTTGTGTGTCATCTGTTAGAAAGTCAGGTTTGTGCTGTGTGTTATCTGTTAGAAGGTAATGCTTATGTTATGTGTTAAAAGTCAGGTTGTGCTGTGTGTTATGTGTTAGAAAGTCAGGCTTGTGTTGTGTGTTATCTGTTAGAAAGTCAGGTGTGTGATATGTGTTAGAAAATCAGGTTTGTGCTGTGTGTTAGAAAGGCAGGTTTGTGTTGTGTGTTATGTGTTATAAAGTCAGGTTTGTGCTGTGTGTTATGTGTTAGAAAGGCAGGTTTGTGTTGTGTGTTATGTGTTAGAAAATTAAGTTTGTGTTGTGTGTTATTTGTTAGAAAGTCAGGTTTGTGTTGTGTGTTGTCTGTTAGAATTTTAGTTTGTGTTATACGTTATATGTTTTCCAGGATCCCATGAAAGAATGGTTAGGCTAACTGATCGTCTGTTAGCACTCGACTACATAAACATGACGCTAAATATTCAAACAAACAAATACATTTTTCCGCATCTTGCAGATAATTAAATATCTGTCAAGGTAATACAAATAATTTGTCAATTCGACAACTCCCAGAGTAAGATTTAGTAGGTACGAGCAGTCTACGTTCTTCTTCTCTTTCAACAATCTTCTAGTTATATCGCGACAGTGTCTATTTTAGACAGTGTCCAAAAGCGCTGCCACATTGGAGTAGCGTGCCGTTGACATATGGTATGATTCTCACCCAGTCACATTATACTGACACTAGGTCGAGCAGACCTAGAGCTTTCCTGTAAATGCTGAACACCAAGCGAGAAAGCTTTTAGTACCATTTCTCAGGTTTTTTGTATGACCCGTCCGGGGATCGAACTTACGCCCTTCCGTATGCAAGGCAAACGCTTTAGCCATAAAACAACACCGCTGCGGTATGTCTATCTTGGCCATTTTTTAAATATATTTTCTACCAAATCAAGTGTAGATTTTGGCGTATTTATATACGTCATATGTGTCCACGTGTTCGCCGTCCCTCAAGCGGGGCGGTCGTGTAGTGGATAGAGTGTTAACCGCTCACCCCAGAAGCTACGGGTTTGATACCCAGCTTGCTTCGATGTCACACAAAATATTTACTGGTTCTACTCAGAAAGCGGATTCGAGAGCGGTTCGTTTAAGCTCTGAGCTTTCGGCGCAACCGAGTTAAATCAATAAGTATATTCTCACTTAAATAATGACTAAAATAATGCAATAACGGACTGGGTACCAAGGGCCGTTTTTATTCAAGCTCAGATTAATCTCAACTCAAAAATCTAAATTTCTCTAAATGATAACTGGAACTCCTTACATATTAAATAACCATACATAATAATAGTCTTCATATATGCACCCAGGGACTTTAAAAACGCAATACTTACATATAGGTAATTTTAGTACAGAAAATGTAATCCGATTTCATAGAAAGTTTATATACGTTAAGAGTACCATTTCTGTCGTCTTCTGTCAAAATGTCATGACTGAGACTTAAAGTTTTTATGCATTTATTCTAATTTAATAAGCTCCTCCCCCCCCCCCCCCCCCACCCACCCCAAAAAAAGGTGAGAATTCTCAGCCGTCAATAACGAGTGTATGTATGTACTTAATGGTGGAAGATAACATGCAGCATAGCCAATATAAGTGAAGGTTAGCATTTTCAGTTGAAGAAAATCTCAAGTTGAGATGCTTAGTGAAACTTGGGGCCAGGTACATTTGCCTTGGGTGGAAATGATAGCATGTATAATAAAAAGAAAAAAAGGATATTGTATATTTTTCCACTATGTGTTATTTATTGTGCATCCGATGATATTAACAATCAAATCGTGCGAGTTTCAGAAAACATTTTATCGTAGTTTTAACTACAAACAGTAATATACACTGCAGTCAAATACAGTTGGAAAAAAATAACTGCTGAATGTGTTCATACACGGAGCTGTATAAGCGCGCTGCACGAGCAGAACACGTGCATCGCAGATTTTCATATGTATATGGTAATAGCAAGAAAATTAAACATTGGTTCACCATTTCGGGCCCCATAGAACGAATGGCAGCAATTATGGCCACCAAAGTAAAACGATTATCTTGCATCGCCAACAGATGTGTGGTATTTCAGTGTTTGATGGGTATGCACAAAATAAACAGACTATAAACAGTTGTTAAAAAGTATATATTAAAATTGTAACATGAACTAGTTAATCTAGATTTAGAAAACGCTATTTTCACACAGAAAGCAGCACTTTAGTACCAAGCAGCCATTTGCGTTTTTTAATAATCAAGATTGATCACAATGGTGCAGGAGTGTAATAAACACATTACATAATTTTGATATTAACCTAGTGTAATATCACTATGAATGATCGCTCGGTGTTTTTCGTACCACTATGCTCTCGTATGTAAAATGACGATTTGTCATATCCATGGTGGGAACCTACGTCACGCGCACTTGCTAAATACAGTGCTGGAACACTGTTTGAATAGTTGGTTAAATGATATTTTGTTTCGATTTTGGGTATATGTGTAGATTTTATAGATTCTGCCGACCGTCTGGGTGTTAGAGGAATCTATTTCACCGACATATAGATCAGTGCGACGTACAAAAGTCCAGACTACCCCAAAACAGTTGCGCTTCATTTAAATGTAAACATTACCGGACATGAATCTCAACTATTTTGAGGTAATCTGGCATTTTATAGGTAGCACTAATCTATATATCGGTGACATAATCATGGAATATATTGAGTTGGTTCCTCCGTGATCGAGTGATCTAAAGCCCCGCCTAAAGAGCACGTGCTTGTCGCCGCTAAGGTCATAGGTTCGAGTATCGCTCGATTCAAAACTCTTTATGGGAGAAATGTTGCCAGGTACTTGCGGAAGGACAGTGGTTCTTCTCCGACTATTACTCTGAGATCTTCCTCCACCAATGACACTGGATATGCCATATATAACCTGAAATGTGTTGAAAATGGGGTAAAACCCATCTAAAAAAAGAAATATATTTAGAATATGTAAAAAAGAAAAGGAAACATATATTGAAATTCACAGAGTCGTGAGATTAAAATAAAAACAGGTGAAAATCATAAAAAAAATTAATATATATGTTGCCCTTTTACATTTTTGAGTAGATGTCATTAATTGTTTTAACCAGATAGCTTTATGATAAAGGCATAGTCCTGGTAATGTCGTCGTGATCAAGTTTTGCAGTCTTCATTACCACTAAAATGACCATACGCGACTGGGACTACTTTTTACTCCTCCAAATTCATTTTTGTAAAAAAAAAAAAATTATATATGACAAACCAAAAAATAAAATATATATTGTGGATATTACCTCATTCTTAAATATGTGCCATGAAATTAACCAAATGCCAACATAATATCCGGAATCAAAACAGGAATGCGTATGCATATCTATTAAAAGACACGCCCCGTTTGCAATGCCAATATCTTCGTCCAGATAGTGAGTAGCGTTAACAACATTCTCATGCGACAAAAACAGGCAATCATGTATGGATTTTACATAACAATGTTCTTTTTTATTCAAGTCCAAATTTCATAGTAATTTCTTTGATACTTTTTGATAAAATACATAAAATGTCAGGTACATGAAATATCAGGTGGTGGGTTAGCTGTTCCGTACAGTATATATACGCATTGTCACAGTTTAATAGCAGTTTTGTGTTAACGCCTTATTGTACAAGGCGATGCACATTAAATAATAGTTTGCCTAATAAAGAAATTGTATTGTTTTCCGATCTGACGCGTAAAGCATTCAGACACTGACTATATCCAAAACTCAATGGGTTTGTTATTGACTTATGTCTTCAATTGCTTGTTTGCATAATGCATGACTTTGGCATGGTTAAATTTTTAATCTCCAAAGGAAAACATAAAAAAGAAATAATCAAACAAGATAAACTGGACAATACATTATAAAAATGTTATATACTAAAAAATCAACAAGTTTTTACACCTTTAATTGCTATAATCAATTAGGCTTCAACAGTTTATAACAGGGGTGTGGTTGGACGAAAACGATGTGGACGCAAGTTGTAGTAGGTGGGAGTCCGGGGACATGCTTCCCGTAAGAAAATGTCCAGATATACTGCAACAGGTGCTTTTTGCATTGAATGGTGAATGTTGAAAATTGAATGGTGAATGGTGAATGGTGAATGGTGAATGGTTAAGTGTAAATGGTAAATGGTGAATGGTGAATGGTAATTGGTGAATGGTGAATGGTAACTGGTAACTCGTAAATGGTAAACGGTAATTGGTCACTGGTGAATTGTGAATGATGAATAGTGAATGGCGAATGGTAACTGGCAACTGATGAAAGGTGAATGGTGAATGGTGAATGGTAACTGGGAACTGGGATCTGGGAACTAGGAACTGGGATCTGGTGAATGGTGAATGGTGAATGGTAACTGGTAAATGGAAAATGGTTATTGGTATTTGATGAATCGTGAATGGTAACTGGTGAATGGTGAATAGTAACTGGTAACTGGTGAATGGTGAATGGTTAATGGTAAATGGTAACTGGTGAATGGTGAAATGTGAATGGTGAATGGTGAATGGTAACTGGTAACTGGGAACTGATGAATGGTGAATGGTAACTGGTAAATAGAAAATGGTAATTGGTAATTGGTGAATGGTGAATGGTAACTGGTAACTGGTAACTGGTGAATGGTGAATGGTAACTGGTAACTGGTGAATGGTGAATGGTTAATGGTTAGTGGTAAATGGTAAATGGTAAATGGTAAATGATGAATGGTTACTGGTAACTGGTAACTGGTGAATGGTAACTGGTAACTGGTAAATGGTGAATGGTAACTATTCTGTCACCATTTTGTCTGTTTTCAATATGGAACAGAAGTCATGATATTGTGCTGGAATAACAAGTGAATCACAGAATGTCACCAACTCGTTGTTCATTGCTTGAGATATTGGCAGTTTGTGTTCATATTTCTGATTCAGAATTACAGATGGACACTCTTTACCTGACCTGCGCACGTGTATGACTCAAAAGGCTGATTCGTCAAAGTTTATCTATAACATAAATCCGCCTGGTGTTTCAATTTTACATTTATCCAGTTCATTCTATTTCCTACTTGACCAGTCTTAAATCCAAAACATTTCTTTGACAAATTATTTCAAATAACAAATATTGTCACACTACATGAGAAAGACTGTGTAAGGATTATTGCGGCAAACAAAATTCATAGCCAGATTTAAGTGGTCTGAAACATGATGAGATTTCCTTTCTTTGCACTCCCTATTGCTGAATACATCGAGACACATTCCATTTTGGTGTGACCGATTACCTTCCATTTTTGTTTCGGTTCCCCTGTTGGATGATTAACTACTGCCTGCAACAATCCAGTTGTGATATACTGAATCTTATTTTGTCCTGAGCAGGAACCAGAATAAAATATCACATGTTTGACAACAGGATTTATTGATTGATTTATTGTTTGTTTGAATATTTAGCGTCATTTTATGCCACCGAGGGCTTATAGACGATCAGTTAACCTAACCACTGTTTCTTGGGATCCTGAAAGTTTAACAAGTACTCAAGCACATCCCATCTCTGCTAGTGACTGATATATTTCCCACTTGAATCAGCGGTGAGTGACAAATGATAATTAGATGCAATGTCGTATAACAATCGTCACGGACACTGTGGCTGGGCGGGGATTCGAACCCACGACCTCTAGGTTGATAGTTAGACGCGCTACCGACTAAGTTTGTCGGGCTCGGCTTGACATAGAGAGAATGTCCATTTATGTAACGGTGATACAAGACAGCTTTCAATTTCGGATAAACCTCTGTTTCTATGATCTTCATCTCACATGTAACAGAAACTCTTTTTGTCGTAAAGGGAACATACAAACAAATTATAGCAATTCCATTTTCGTTTATAAAACACCTTGCTCTCGGTAAAACATTTAAGTGAAAAGGGTTTATAAAAAATCACCACATTAACCAATTTAGCAGGCCCGGGTATTGTTTATCTATGTCATTTTCTTTTCCGCCAATTCTTTTCGGTTCATGTGTTCGTTATGGTCCTTTTTGTAATTTTTCTGATATGTTGTTGATTTTTTCTACTTTTCCATATACAAAGGAACTATAGAAGAAGAATCTATCTGTAATTCCAGGGATATACTTATAATAATCAATAGCAAGAAACGATATACAGTGCAACCTCTGTAGACTGCAAAACCTCGGGACCGAACAACACGTTCGAATTAGAGATGTCTCCGGTTTTATAGAGGTTTTAGCTTGTTTTTATCTAATCCGGTTTCCTGATTAATGTTATGCCTTCACACAATAGCCAGAACAATAATGGGAGAATGAAATGATCTTTTCAATACTACATGTAATAAGTTTCAATGTAAAAATCTCTGAACTTTCATTAAGTTCAATATACATGTATATGTTAAGATGGAGATCCAGCCTTGATGTTTGTATTAACAATAGTATCAACATTTTCGTAGTATTTAAAAGGAAACTTTCCAATCAGCTTATTGTTTCCAAATATAACCATTTTAAGTGCACACGGAAGAAAATAGTTTCAATACATACTGAACACGATCTTCCCTATCCGCGGAAGTGCATGACAGTTATCATGTACATTATAGAAATCGAGCGCGTTTATGCTGATTTGATTTAATTAAGTACATTGCACATCCTTTATTCTTAGAAACTCTTAAACGTACATGTATCCTTTAATTAATTTATTTCGTTTGTTTGCAACACTTACTTATCATCTGAACTTGCTAAACAAACACCAACAAACATTACCGTTGGTGATTGTCACAATGGCATTTGATGAAAGGCGACAGTCGAATCTTGCACTTATGTTATCAATGTAAATAGGTAACTTACATAAATTTCCATACTCAACCAAAACCCCAACCCTGCTGCCCATTTTCCCCCCTTTTTTTTAATTTGGTTTGTATAAAATCAAATTATCTGCCCCATTTCAACTCTTTTACCGACCCAAAGACCTTTACCCCTAACCCTCGCCCCCAACAACCCATCCCCGCCATTTCTTTTAAATTTTGTTTTGTATTAAATCAAATACTCTGCCTCATTTCAATTATATTACCAACCCAATGGCCCTTTACTCTATCTCCAAACCCTATCCCCGTCTATTTCTTTTAAATTTTTGTTTTGTATTAAATCAAGTACTCTGCCCCATTTCAACTTTGTTACCGACCCCAAGACCCTCTCTCTTACCCAACCCCAATCCCTGCCCATTTTTTATTTTTATTTTTTAAATTTTGTTTTGTTTTAGATTAAATTCTTTGTCCCATTTCAACTTTGTTACTGACCCCAAGGACACCCCCGCCCCCATCCCCATTTGTTTTCTTTTAAATTTTGTTTTGTTTTAAATTTAAAACTGTTCTGCCATTTTGTTACCAACCCCAAAACCCGCACCTCCTCCAATTGTTTTCTCAAAATTTTGTTCTGTAATAAATTAGATACACTGTCCCTTTTTCAACTTTGTTACCATCCCCAAGACACCCTCCCCTCCAACTGTACTTATTGTATTAAAACTATAAAGCCCTGTTTATTAAACTTTGGCACATACACCCCCACATCCACACCCAGATTTTGAAAAAAAAATATATTAAATTGAATATATTTCAGCTTAAGTACTGGCTAGCTAGCCTAAGCCAGACATAGACATAGTGTATATGCTGTCCTAATAGTCCTACTTTCACATACATGTATCCGCTATGTTGCTAATATAAAATATGCTTTCATTCATACAGCTATATCTGTTTTTCTGATGGTACATTCTTATATACTGTTCTTTGATCAACAAGGCTAGAATAGTCGTGTTAACGCTGTTATTCGACATCTCTATTTTATTTTTTCAGTAATAGAATTGATTTTTTTAAACTAATCACCATCATGTTTAAAAAGATTACTTCACTGAATTTGACCTACGTAATAGATTTGGAAAAAAGACGACCGTCTGCAGCAGCTTGCGGTGCTGTTGTTTAAACTAGATGTTACCTGAGCAAAACTCGACTAGAACTGATTTTTCTTAACATAAATACCGTATGCAAACATACGCCAGAAATCATGTGACCATATACTTGCCACAAAAGCACGTGATTTTGCTTCTCATTACGTTGAGACATATATTTTCCCTTATACTACGAACCGTCGAAAATTTCCATATTCTTGACACAAGAGGGTGTATGCTGCAACAACGGCAGTGTATGATATCACAATTCCTGTGAATACTTATCGTCAAGAAACATATCATACTGCAAGTGTCGTCTGGCACTGTTGTTAGTGCGATAGTGGAAATGTCAATAGCTTCACGTTTAATAGCTTTGAACTTTGTTTATATGCCACACATCGTTTTATTCAGACACATTATCCAAACCTGTTTTAATATATTACAAAGACGTGCATCTAACATTTGCAAATAATGCATTTATTGTTTTATATGTATAATCAAGGAAATATATTGAGAAGGAAATGTAACTGATTACGAGTTTGTGAACGCTCGCGTATATACACAAAATCCCGAAATATCTCGTTTTCAATTATCTTAACTTTCATTCACATCAGGAAAACAAATCAAAATTATTACATTGCAGAATGAAATTCTCATCAAAACAATACAATTCTCAACAATTTGTGTTTAAAATTGTTGAAATGAATCTGATTGCAAAATGTGTATACTGTAACTAAAATAACAACAAATTACGATAAATCTTCCTTAAAACCTCAATATCTTTAATTCAAGATCATTTTGCGTGATAGAACATTGTTTTAACATCTAAAATTACATACAACTTACAGTTTATATTAAGAAATCAGTTGCCTGTGAGATATGAATGATTAATTTACCAAATAATGAATCCTTCGTGTGCTGTTTTATCAAAATTTAGTCAGGAGATACGAGTCTCCTATCCTTCTATACAAGTCCTTGGTATAATGTAACCTTTTTATCAATTCCTATATGTATGCTGTAAATTAATTGTTTTCTGATCTGATCAGAGGGGATAATCGATACTTTAAGATATTTTTTTTATTTTGCGCAATAGTGATTTTTTCTTGTCAGAATTTTAAAATTTTGTTTATCTAAACACTTTTTAAATAAATCGATTTGCAACAAAGCACAGTCTTATTATGTGAATAATTAATTGTATTTTGCATTATGTGATAGTCTCTTGTAATTCATATATTGGAATGGCTATGTACATATATAATGTATGATATTAATGTTATCGTTATTGCGCTATACATAGATGAGACGGAAATAAAGAGTAAACATCCTGTTTCAGTCCTCGTCATACAAGTAGACCACACTCATTGAGGGCTAACACCAACACTTCACAAACAACATCGTAGAACATTTTCCTCTGCTATCTCTGAGAAATCCACAGCATCAAGAAGTGAATCTACATCCGCAAAGCGAAATATTCCAAGAAAATTAAACGATTTCCATCTGTTAACTGTCGACTGTTGCGGAGCCAGAAGTAACAGGTCAAAGTTCGCCGCATCCTTGAACTACATCAAACCAGACGTTGTCTGTGAAATTGAGTCGGGGTTAAAAGGTGTGAAACCTCGTTGTGATCCAGCGAATACAGCCATCAAATCCAGCGAAATCTTCCCTAACTAACACTTGGCCAGCAGAAATGACAGAACACCTGGATTAGATGGGGAGTCTTTACTGCAACAAAAGAAGGTCTTACATCAGACACACAACCACAGCTGACCTCAGATTGAGAGATAGTTTAGACAAAGATGAAGTCCAGTGTATTGACTACTTAACCCTTGTCCCAGGCAAACGCCAAATTAAACCCAGCTAATTCATAGAATGTAAGTCAAATAACGTTATTGAAAAACGTTCATTAAATAACAGCAAATGCGTTAAACTAGTGCAGTGCAAAAGTGCCTCATTCCAGAACTATTTATATCCATAAACTATTATAGACGAGTCAACCGAAGGATAGTGTTGTATGCGCAGATGCAGTGAACGGCTTTAAAATGGCCGTCTTTCATTGGGACTAATCAATGTTTCCCAGACCTCCGTTCGGTTGTTCATATGCCGAGATGCTCTTCACGTCTCACACAACAATTAAGTTTGTACTGTTCCATAGACATGCACTTCTGGAACACTGGAAATATTACCAATGGTTCTAAAAGTGCATTGTTTCCATAGATAGTCCTCTGTTGGTCAAATTATGCAGAAAAAACCTGGGGTTTTCTCAATTTAGATGGTTTGATGGTACTCTTCATTTTTGACAATTCTGCCCATTTGTTGCAGTGTATAACTACGCATCTTTAAACTGTTATAGCATCATCAAACAGTTCCCAATGACATCCAAACTTGGCAGAAATCATAAAAATGTTTGAATGTTCCCATATGCACAAAGAAATATGACATTTTATGCATTTTTAACGAAAATATTGCTCAACCGCTTTACACAGCTTTTATTTCTTGGGCGGTAGAATCTTGCTACCGTCATGTAAGGAAGGTTATTCTTAAGCGAGGCCTTCAACTTACTTATCCATATCCAGATCCAGATCCAGATATATAGTGTCCGGGTTACGGCGGTTTTAATGTACTATACATCGTGACCCTGCTTTGCATCCTTTGGTACTAACATTAGTTAGTGCTGCTTAATAATACTTAATTAATGCACATTTTGTTAATGTACGTCGCGTGTATTGATTAACTCTTACGTGGTACATGCGTATCTGTAGGATGAGTATAAGTAGATAGGACCGAATGTTTCTGAAGGATGAGTAGATCAGCCCTTATATCTCCTGAATGATGGGAATATGAGCCCTTATGTTTCTGATTGATGAGTAGATGGGACCTTATGTTTCTTAAGGATGAGTAGATGGGCCCTTATGTTTCTGAAGGATGAGTAGATGAGCTCTTACGTTTCTGATGGATGAGTAAATGAGCTCTTAGGTTTCTGAAAGATGTGTAAAAGAGCCCTTATGATTCTGAAAGATGAGTAGCTGAGCCATTTATGTTTATTAAGGATGAGAACATGAGCCCTTATGTTCCTTATGGGTGATAATATGAGCACTGAAGGATTAGTAAATTGAAACTAATGTTATTGAAAGTCGAGCCTTTATGTTTCAGAAGGATGAGTACATGGCCATTTTGTTTCTGAAGGATGAGTAGATGAGCCCTTATGTTTCTGATGAATGATAAGTTAAGCCTTTATGTTTCTGAAATATGAGTTGATGAGCTCTTATATTTCTATGCATAAGTAGATGAGCCCTTGTTTCTGAAGGATGAGAAGATGGGTCCTTATGTTTCAGAAGGATGAGTAGATGAGCCCTTATGTATCTGAAGAATGAGCAGATGAGCACGTATGCGTCTGAAGGATGAGTAGATGAGCCCATATGTTTCTGAAGGATAAGTAGATCAGCCCTTATATTTCTGATATATTAGTAGATGAGCTCTTATGTTTCTGAAGGATGAGTAGATGGCCCCTCTGTCTCTGAAGGATGCGTAGATGAGCCCTTATAGTTCTGATGAATGAGTAGTTGAGCCCTTATGTTTCTGACATATGAGTAGATGGGTCCTCATTTTTCTGAAGGGTGAGTAGATGAGCCCTTATTTGTCTGAAAGATGAGTCGATGAGCCCTTATGTTTCTGAAAGATGAGAAGATGAGTCCTTATGTTTCTGAAGGATGAGTAGATGAGCCCGTTTGTGTCTGAAGTATGAGTAGATGAGCCCGTATGTTTCTGAAGGATAAGTAGATCAGCCCTTATATTTCTTCAGGTTAAGTAGATGTGCCCAAATGTTTCTGAAGGATAAGTACATGGGCCGTTATGATTCTGAAGGATGAGTAGATGGGACCTTATGTTACTGAAGGATAAGTAAATGAGCCATTATTTGTCTGAAGGATGAGTAGATGAGCCTTTATGTGTCTGAATGATGAATAGATTGGACCTTAGGTTTCTGAAGGATATGTAATTGAGCCCTAATGTGTCTGAAAGATGAGAAGATGAGCTTTTATGTTTGTGAAGGATGAGTAGATAGGACCTTATGTTTCTGAATGATGGATATATGAGCCCTTATGTTTCTGAAGGATGAGTAGATAAGCCAGTATGTGCCTGAAGAATGAGCTCTTAAGTTTCTGGAAGATACGAAGATCAGCCCTTATATTTCATAAGGATGAGTAGATGGGTCCTAATGTTTCTGAAGGATAAGTATATAAGCCCTAATGTTTCTATGGATAAGTAGTCGCGCCCTTATGTTTCTGAAGGATGAGTCTTTCAGCACTTATGTTTCTGAAATTTGAGAAGATGAATCCTTATTTTTCTGTAGGATGTGTAGATGAATCCTTATGTTTCTGAAGAATGAGTAGATGAGCCCGTATGTGTCTGAAGGATGAGTAGATGAGCCCGTATGTTTCTGAATGATAAGTAGAGCAGCACTTATATTTTTTTCAGGATCAGTGGATGGGTCCAAATGTTTCTGAAGGATAATTTTATGAGCCCTTACTTTTCTATGGGTAAGTAAACGAGACCTTATGTTTCCGAAGGATGAATAGATGAGACCTGATGTTTCTGAAGGATGAGTAGATGAGCCCTTCTGTTTCTAAAAGATGAGGAGAGGAGCCCTAATGTGTCTGAAGGATGGATAGATGAGCCCTTACGTTTCTGAAGGATGAGTAGATGAGCTCTTATGTTTCTGATAGATGAGTATATGAGTCCTTATGTTTCTGAAAGATGAGTAGATGAGTACTTGTGTGTCTGCAGGATGAGTAGATGAGCCTGTATGTGTCTGAAAGATGAGTAGATGGGACCTTATGTTTCTGAAGGATAAGTAAATGAGCCTTTAAGTGTCTGAAGTATGCGTAGATAAATTCTTTTGTGTCTGAATGATGAGTAGATGGGACCTTAAGTTTCTGAAGGATAAGTGAATGAGCCCTTTTGTGTCTGAAGGATGAGTAGATGAGATTTTATGTTTGTGAAGGATAAGTAGATAGGATCTTATGTTTCTGTATGATGGGTAAATGAGCCTATATGTTTCTGAAGGATGAGTAGATAAGCCCGTATGTTTCTGAATTATAAGTAGATTAGCCCTTATAGTTCTTAATGATGAGTGGATTGGTCCTAGTGTTTCTGAAGGATAGGTAGACGAGCCCTTATGTTTCTGAAGGATGAGTAGATGACACCTGATGTATTTGAAGTATGAGTAGATGAGCCTTTATGTTTCTGGGGAATGAGTAGATGAGACATGATGTTTCTGAAGGATGAGCAGATGGGACCTTATGTTTCTGAAGGATTAGTAGATGAACCCTTATATTTCTGACGGATGAGTAGATGGGACCTTATGTTTCTGAAGGCTGAGTAGATGAGCCATTATGTTTCTAAAGGATGAGTTGATGAGCTCTTCTGTTTCTGAAGGATGAGTAGATGAGCCTTTATGTTTCTTAAAGAAGAGTAAATTAGCCTTTATATTTTTTAAGGATGAGTAAATTGGTCCTGATGTTTCTGAAGAATAAGTATATGAGCCCTTATGTTTCTATGAATAAGTAAACGAGCCCTTATGTTTCTGAAGGATGAGTCAATGCAACCTGATGTTTCTGAAAGATGAGTAGATAAGCCCTTATGTTTCTGAAAGATGAGTAGATGAAACCTGATATTTCTGAAGTATGAGAAGATGAGCCATTATGTGTCTGAAGGATAAAAAGATGAGTCCTTATGTTTCTGAAGGATGAGTAGATCGGATCTATTGTTTCTGAAGGATGAGTAGATGAGCCCTTATATATCTGACGGATGATTAGATGTGACCTTATGTTTCTGAAGGATGAGTAAATGGGCCTTTATGCTTCTCTAGGATGAGTAGATTGTAACTTATGTTTGTGAAGGATGAGTACATGGGCGCTTATGTTTCTCACTGATGAGTAAATCGGACTTTATGTTTCTGAAGGATGAGTAGATGTGACATTATGTTTCTGAAGGATGAGAAGATTAGCCATTATGTGTCTAAAAGATGAGTAGATGAGTCCTTATCTTTCTGAAGGATGAGTAGATCGGACCTCTTGTTTCTGAAGGATGAGTAGATGAGCACTTATATGTCTGACGGATGAGTGGATGGGACCTTAAGTTTCTAAAGGATGAGTAGATGAGACATTATGTTTCTGAAAGATGAGTAGATGGGCGCTTATGTTTCTCACTGATGAGTAGATGAGACATTATGTGTCTGAAGGATGAGTAGACGAGTCCATATGTTTATGAAGGATGAGTAGATCAGACCTATTGTTTCTGAAGGATGAGTAGACGAGCCCTTATATATCTGACGGATGAGTAAATGGGACCTTATGTTTCTTAAGTATGAGTAGATGAGACATTAAGTTTCTGCAGGATGAGTAGATGGGCGCTTTTGTTTCTCACTGATGAGTAGATGGGAACTTATGTTTCTGAAGGATGAGTAGATGAGACATTATGTGTCTGAAGGATGAGTAGATGAGTCCTTATGTCTATAAAGGATGAGTAGATCAGACCTATTGTTTCTGAAGGATGAGTAGACGAGCCCTTATATATCTGACGGATGAGTAGATGGGACCTTATGTTTCTGAAGGATGAGTAAATGGGCCCTTATGCTTCACTAGGATGAGTAGTTGGGGACCTTATGTTTCTGAAGTATGAGTATATGAGACAGTATGTTTCTGAAGGAAGAGTAGATGGGCGCTTATGTTTCTCACTGATGAGTAGATAGGACCTTATGTTTCTGAAGGATGAGTAGATGAGACATTATGTTTCTGAAGGATGAGTAGATAGGCCCTTATGTTTCTGACGGATGAGTAGATGGGCCCTGATGTTTCTGACTGATGAGTAGATAGAATCTTATGTTTTTGATGGGTGAGTAGATGGGACATTATGTTTCTGAAAGATGAATAGATGGGACATTATGTTTATGAAGGATGAGAATATTGACCCTTATGTTTCTGAAAGATGAGTAGATCGGCCGTGTTGTTTCTGAAAGATGAGTAGATGGGCCCTTATGTTTCTGAAGAATGAATAGATGGGCCCTTATGTTTCTGAAGGATGAGTAGATGAGCCCTTATGTTTCTGAAGGATGAGATGACTGGCACTTATTGTTCTGAAGGATGAGCAGATCGGCCCTTATGTTTCTGAAGGATGAGTAGATGAGCCTTTATGTTTATAAAGGAAGAGTAGATGAGTCCTTATGTTTCTGAAGGATGAGCAGATGAGCCCTTATGTTTCTTAAGGAAAAGTAGATGAGCCTTTATGTTCCTTAAGGATGAGTAGATGAGCTCTTATGTTTCTGAAGGATTAGTAGATTGGCCCTTATATTTCTGAAAGATAAGTAGATGAGCCCTTATGTTTCTGAAGGATGAGTAAATGAGCCATACGTGTGTCAGTGTGAGTAGATGAGCCCTTATGTTTTAAAGGATGAGAAGATGAGCCCTTATGTTTCTAAAGGATGAGAAGATGAGTCTTTATGTTTCTGAAGGGTGAATAAATGGGACCTTATGTGTCTTAATGATGAGTGAATGAGTCTTAATGTTTCTGAAGGCACAGTAGCTGAGCCATTATGTTTCTGAAGTATTGGTAGATGAGCCTTTATGTTGTTGAATAATGAGCAGATGAGCCGTTATGTTTCTGAAGGATGAGTAGATTAGCTCTGATGTTTCTGAAGGATGAGTTGATAAACTCTAATGTTTCTAAAGGATGAGTAGATGGGATCTTATGGTTCTAAAGGATGAGTAAATAAGCCCCTATGTGTCTGAAGGATAAGTAGATGGGACCTTATGTTTCTGAAGGATGAGGAGATGGGACCTTATGTATCTGAAGGATGAGTTGATGAGCGATTATGTTTCTGAAGTATAGTAAATGAGCCCTTACGTGTCTGAAGAATAAGTATATGAGCCTTTATATTTTTGAAGGATAAATAGATGGGACCTTATGTTTCTGAAGGAAGAGATTAGCCCTTATGTTTCTGAAGGATGAGTAGATGAGCCCGTATGTATCTGAAGGATGAGTAGACGAGCCCGTATGTGTCTGAAGGATGAGTAGATGAGCCCTTATGTTTCTGAAGAATAATTAGATGAGAGCTTGTGCTTCTGAAGGATGAGTAGATGAAACCTTAAGTTTCACAAGTATGAGTAGATGGGACCTTATGTTTCTGAAGGAAGAGTAGATGAGCCCTTATGTTTCTGAAGGATGAGTATATGAGCCCGTATGTGTCTGAAGAATGAGTAGATGAGCCCTTATGTTTATAAAGGATGAGTAGATGAGTCATATGTTTGTGAAGGATGAGTAGATTAGCCCTTTATGTTTCTGTAGGATGAGTTGATGAGCGCTTATGTTTCTTAAGGACAAGTAAATGAGCCCTTACGTGTCTGAAGAATGAGTAGATGAGCCTTTATATTTTTGAAGGATGAGTAGAAGGGACCTTATGATTTTGAAGGAAGAGATTAGCCCTTATGTTTCTGAAGGATGAGTAGATGAGCCCGTATGTGTCTGAACGATGAGTAGACGAACCCGTATGTGTCTGAAGGATGAGTAAATGAGCTCTTATGTTTCTGAAGGATGAATAGATGAGCGCTTATACTTCTAAAGGATATTTAGATGAAATCTTAAGTTTCACAAGTATGATTAGATGGGACCTTATGTTTCTGAAGGAATAGTAGATGAGCACTTATGTTTCCGAAGAATGAGTTGATGAGCCCGTATGTGTCTGAAGAATGAGTAGATGAGCCCTTATGTTTATAAAGGATGAATAAATGAGTCATATGTTTGTGAATGATGAGAAGATTAGCCCTTTATGCTTCTTAAGGATGAGTATATGAGCCCTTATGTTCCTTAAGGATGATAATATGAGCTCTTATGTTTCTGATGGATGAGAAGATTGGCACTTATGTTTCTGAAGGATGAGTATATGGCTCTTATGTTTCTGAAGAATAAGTAAATGAGCCCTTATGTTTCTGAGGAATGAGTAGTTGAGCCCTTATGTTTCTATAATATGATTTGATGATCCCGTATGTTTCTATAGATAAGTAGATGCGCCTTTATGTTTTTATGGATAAATCAATGAGCCCTTTTTTAAGGAAGAGTAGATAAGACATTATGTTTCTGAAGGATTAGTAGATGAGACTTTATGCTGCTGCAGCATGAGTAGATGACCCATATTTCTATGAATAAGTATATGAGTCCTTATGTTTTATGGATAAATAGACGAGCCATTATGTTTCTGAAGGTAAGTAGATGAGCCCTTATGCTTCTAAATGATGAGTAGATTAGCCATTTGTTTCTGAAGGATGAGTAGATGAGACATTATGTGTCTGAAAGATGAGTAGATAAGCCTTTGTGATGCTGAAAGATAAGTAGATGAGCCCTTATGATTCTAAAAGATGAGTAGATGAGCGCTTAACTTTCTGTAGTATGAGTAAATGAAACCTTATGTTTCTGAAGGATGAGGAGATGAGCCGTTATTTTCCTGAAAGATGAGTAGATAAGCCCGTATGTTTCTGTAGATAAGTATTTCAGCACTTACGTTTCTATGGATAAATAGATGAGCCTTTATGTTTTTGTAGGATGAGTACATCAGCCCTTATGTTTCTGAATGATGAGTAGATGACCCCTTGTATTGCTGAAAGATAAGTAGATGAGCTCTTATGTTTCTAAAGGATGAATAGATGAGCCCTTATGTTTCTGAAGGATGAGTAGATGACCCCTTGTGTTGCTGAAAGATAAGTAGATGAGCCTTTATGCTTCTAAAGAATGAATAGATGAGCACTTAACTTTCTGAAGTATGAGTGAATGAACCCTTATGTTGCTGAAGGATGAATAGATGAACCCTTATTTTTTTCTTGAGGATGAGTATATGACTCTTTATGTTTCTGAAGGATGAGTTGACGACCCCTTATGTTTCTATAAATAAGTTTACGAGCAATTATGTGTCTACGGATAAGTAGACGAGAAATTATGTTTCGGAAGGATGAGTAGATGAGCCCTTATGTTTCTAAAGGATGAGTAGGTGAGCCGTTATGTTTCTGAAGAATGAGTAGATGGTGCTTATTTTCCTGAAGGATGAGTAGATGAGCCCTTATTTGTCTGAAGGATGAGTCGATGACCCCTTATGTTTCTTAAGGATGAGAAGATGGTTCCATATGTTTCTGAAGGATAAGTAGATGAGACCTTATATTTCTGAAGAATTAGTAGATAAGCCTGTATGTGTCTGAAGGATGAGTAGATGAGCCCGTTTGTTTTTGAAGGATAAGTAGATCAGCCATTATATGTCTTAAGGATGAGTAGATGGGTCCAAATGTTTCTGAAGGATAAGTATACGAGATCTTTTGTTTCTATAGATAAATAGACAAGCCCTTTTATTACCGAAGGATGAGTAAATGAGACCTGATTTTTCAGAAGGATAAATAGATGAGCCCTTATGTCTTTTTAAGGATGAGTTGATGAGACCTGATGTTTCTGAAGGATGAGTAGGTGAGCCCTTATGTGTCTGAAGGATGAATAGATGAGTCCTTATGTTTCTGAAGGATGAGTAGATGGGCCCTTATGTTTCTGAAGGTTGAGTAGATGAGCTCTTCTGTTTCTGAAAGATGAGTAGATGAGCCCTTATGTTTCTAAAAGATGAGTAGATAAGTACTTATGCTTTTAAAGGAAGAGTAGATGAGAGCATGTATGTGTCTGAAAGATGAGTAGATGGGACCCTATGTTTCTGAAAGATAAGTAAAAGAGCATTTATGTGTCTGAAGGATGAGTAGATGAGCCTTTATGTTTGAGAAGTATGAGTAGATGAGCCGTGATGTTTCTGAAGGATGAGTAGATAAACTCTTATGTTTCTGAAGGATGAGTAGATGGGACCTTATTTTTCTAAAGGATGAGTATATGAGCCTGTATGTGTCTGAAGGATCGTTAGATGGGACAATATGTTTCTGAAGGATAAGTAAATGAGCCCTTATGTGTCTGAATGATGATTGGATGAGACTTTATGTTTGTGAATGATGAGTAGATAGGACCTTATGTTTCTGAAGGATGGGTTGATGAGCCCTTATGTTTCTTAAGGATGAGATGATGAGCCCGTATGTGTCTGAAGGATGAGTAGATGGGACCTTATGTTTCTTAAGAATAAGTTAATGATCCCTTATGTGTCTGAAGTATGGGTAGATGAGCCTTTATATTTTTGAAGGTGAATAGATGTGACCTTATGGTTCTTAAGGAAGAGATTAGCCCTTATGTTTCTGAACGATGTGGAGATGAGCCCGTATGTTTCTGAAGGATAAGTAGATCAGACCTTATATTTCTTAAGGATGAGTAGATGGGTTCTAATGTTTCTGAAGGATAAGTATATCATCCCTTATGTTTCTAATGATAAGTAGACAAGCCCTTATGATTTCGAAGGATAAGTAGATGAGATCTGATTTTTTGAAGGATCAGTAGATGAGCCCTTATGTTTCTGAGGGATGAGTATATCAGACCTGATGTTTCTGAAGGATGAGTAGATGAGCCCTTATGTGCCTGAAGGATGAGTAGATGAGCCCTTATATTTCTGAAGGATGAATAGATAGGACCTAATGTTTCAGATGGATGAGTAGATGAGCCCCATATATATCTAATGGATGAGTAGATGGGCCTTTATGTTTCTGAAGCAAGAGTAGATGAGCCCTTATGTTTCTGAAGGATGAGTATAGGAGCCCGTATTTGTCTAAAGGATGAGTAGATGAGCCCGTATATGTCTGAAAAATGAGTAGATGAGCTCTTATGTTTCTTAAGGATGAATAAATGAGCTCTTATGTTTCTGAAGTTTGAGCAGATGAGACTTTATGTTTCTGAAGGATGAGTAGATGAGCCCGTATGTGTCTGAAGAATTAATAGATGAGCTCTTTTGTTTATGAATGATGCGTAGATGAGCCTTAATGTTTCTGAAGGATGAGTATATAGGACCTTATGTTTCTGAAGGATGAGTAGAGGAGCCCTTATGTTTTTAAAGGATGAGTATATAAGCCCTTATGTTTCTGAAGGATGAGTAGATGAGCCTTTGTGTGTCTGAATGGTGAGTAGATAGGCCCTGAAATTTCTGAAGGATGAGTAGATGGGCTATTTTGTGTCTGAAGGATGAGTAGATGGGCCCTTATGTTTCTTAAGGATGAGTAGATTAGCCCTTATGTATCTGAAGGATAAGTAGTGAGACATTATGTTTCTGAAGAATGAGTAGATGAGCCCATATGTATCTGAAGGATGAGTAGATGGGACCTGATGTTTCTGAAGAATGAGTAGATTAGCCTTTATGTTTCTGAAGGATGAGTAGATGGGACCTTATGTTTCTGAAAGATGAGTAGATGAACCCTTATGTTTCTGAAGGATGAGTAGATTAGCCCTTATGTATCTGAAGGATAAGTAGTGGGACATTATGTTTCTGAAGAATGAGTAGATGAGCCCATATGTATCTGAAGGATGAGTAGATGGGATCTGATGTTTCTGAAGAATGAGTAGATTAGCCTTTATGTTTCTGAAGGATGAGTAGATGGGCCCTTATGTTTCTTAAGGATGAGTAGATGAACCCTTATGTTTCTGAAGGATGAGTAGATTAGCCCTTATGTATCTGAAGGATAAGTAGTGGGACACTATGTTTCTGAAGAATGAGTAGATGAGCCCATATGTATCTGAAGGATGAGTAGATGGGACCTGATGTTTCTGAAGAATGAGTAGATTAGCCTTTATGTTTCTGAAGGATGAGTAGATGTTACCTTATGTTTCTGATGAATGAGTAGATGGGACATTATATTTCTGAAGGATGATTAGAGGGGCCCTTATATTTCTGAAGGATGAGTAGATGAGCTCTTAGGTTTCTAAGTGTGAGTAAATGAGCCCTTATGTTTCTAAAGAATGAGTAGATGAGCCCTTATGTTTCTTAAGGAATAGTAAATGAGCTCTGATGTTCCTTAAGAAGGAGTAGATCAACTTTTATGTTTCTGAAGGATGAGTAGATGGGACCTTAGGTTTTTGAAGGATGAGTAGTTGGGCCCTTATGTTTCTGAAGGATGAGTAGATGATTTCTTACGTTTCTAAGGGTAAGTAGATGAGCCCTAATGCTTCTAAAGGATGAGTAGATGAGCCCTATGTTTCTGAAGGATGAGAAGATGAGCCCTTATTTTTCTTAAGGAAGAGTAGATGATCCCTTATAGTCCTTAAGGATGAATAGATGAGCTCTTATGTTTCTGAAGGATTTGTAGATTGGCCCTTATGTTTCTGAAAGATGAGTAGATGAGCCCTTATGTGTCTGAAGGATGAGTAGATGAACCCTTATATGTCTGAAGGATAATAAGTGGGACCTAATGGTTTAAAAAGATGAGTAGATTAGCCCTTATTTCTCTGAAGTTTGAGTAGATGGGACTTTATGTTTCTGAAAGATGAGTAGATAAGCCCTTATGTTTCTGAAGGATGGGTAGATGGGCCCTCCGAAGAACTTTATGTCAGATTTGTGCGTGATTCTACATTCTTTACAGAAAAAATGAATTTAATCCTATTATGTTACATCTTGGCAAATATATAAACTTCGCCCATTAGTTTAGTCTATCCAAGAATCTGATAACTCCTGAATCAGATCTCTTAATCACCAATGTAAAAGCAGGCAATTATGTGCCTGTCCCAAATAATCATAGCAGTTATTGCCAGTAAAACACTTATCAAACTGTGAAACCTGCAGTTGAAATAACTGACCAATCAACGTGCTCAAAAGCTTTCCCAACATAACTGTTTAACGGAACCAATCGGTAGAGCTGGGTTACAGTGACAGGGCACGTTTTATGATCTTTATACTTGTTTACAGTGAGAGGGCACGTTTTATGATCTTTATACTTGCTTACAGTGAGAGGGCACGTTTTATGATCTTTATACATGCTTACAGTGAGAGGGCACGTTTTATGATCTTTATACTTGCTTACAGTGAGAGGGCACGCTTTATGATCTTTATACATGCTTACAATGACAGGGCACGTCTTATGATCTTTATACTTGTTTACAGTGAGAGGGCACGTTTTATGGTCTTTATACTTGCTTACAGTGAGAGGGCAGGTTTTGTGATCTTTATACTTGCTTACAGTGAAAGGGCACGCTTTATGTTCGTTATACATGTTTACAGTGACAGGGCACGTTTTATGATGTTTATACTTATTAACAGTGAGAGGGCACGCTTTATGATCTTAATACTTGTTTACAGTGAGATGGCACGTTTTATGATCTTTATACTTTCTTACAGTGAGAGGGCACGTTTTATGATCTATATACATGTTTACAGTGAACGGGCACGCTTTATGATCTTTAAAAATGTTGACAGTGAGAGGGCACGTTTTATGATCTTTATACATGCTTACAGTGACAGGGCACGTTTTATGATCTGTATACTTTCTTACAGTGACAGGGCACGTTGCTTACAGTGAGAGGGCACGTTTTATGATCTTTATACTTGCTTACAGTGACAGGGCACGTTTTATGATTTTTATACTTGCTTACAGTGAGAAGGCACGTTTTATGATCTTTATACTTGCTTACAGTAAGAGGGCACGTTTTAAGATCTTTATACATGTTTACAGTGAGAGGGCACACTTTATGATCATTATACATGTTTACAGTAAGAGGGGATGCTTTATGATCTTTATACTTGTTTACAGTGAGAGGGCACGTTTTATGATCTTTAAACTTGCTTACAGTGATAGGGCACGTTTTATGATCTTTATACATGCTTACAGTGACAGGGCACGTTTTATGATCTTTATACTTGCTTACAGTGACAGGGCACGTTGCTTACAGTGAGAGGGCACGTTTTATGATCTTAATACTTGCTTACAGTGACAGGGCACGTTTTATGATCTTTATACTTGTTTACAGTGACAGGGCACGTTTTATGATCTTTATACTTGTTTACAGTGAGAGGGCACGTTTTATGATCTTTATACTTGCTTACAGTAAGAGGGCACGTTTTATGATCTTTATACATGTTTACAGTGAGAGGGCACACTTTATGATCTTTATACATGTTTACAGTGAGAGGGAACGCTTTATGACTTTATACTTGTTTACAGTGAGAAGGCACGTTTTATGATCTTCATACTTGCTTACAGTGAGAGGGCACGTTTTATGATCTTTATACATGCTTACAATGAGAAGGCACGTTTTAGGATCTGTATACTTGTTTACAGTGAGAGGACACGTTTTATGATCTGTATACATGTTAATCTGAAAGGGCACGTTTTATGATCTTTATACTTGCTTACAGCGAGATTGCACGTTTCTAATCTAGTTCTCCAACTCACTCATGTCGCCGGACATATTTTGTTTTACATTCATTACATGACTGTTATATTCAGGTCAAATTTCGTACATGGAGCTGTAGACGAGGAGTAACGTGTAACTGTGCCGTAGCCGGGCGTGAACGTCATTTGTATTGACATGTGCAATGGGAACATCGTTAAAACGTTTCCAATATTTAAAATTAAAAACCCGGCGATGTTTACGAACTCAACCCATATAGTTTGGAATCCGACCGGAACACACTATGTTGTAAGTTTGTTGTTTTTATTGTTGTTTTTTAGTATTATAAATTTTTGTGGTGGATAACGTACATAACGCCTATGATTTGTTGCAATACATTAACGGTTAAGGGCTATACATAGCACTGTTAACTATGATAGCGATTGGTAAAATATTTCAATTAAATAGATACAAAAGGCCTATCAGTACAATACAATCATACATAAGATGTCAGTGACAGTTCAATGTATATTGCAAATCGTACAGCAATAATATTTTAACTTTTTCCAACATATAGGCCTAAGAAATGTGAAAAGCATATTATGTGATAGGCCTAGCACTAACACATGTCTGTATTAATTTAACTCCTTTTGTTGTTATTATCTGATGTTATACAAAATCAAATATCAATTTATCATTAGTTATATCAATATAAGATGAAACCAAGTTTGTTTCATATGTGGATGTTATCTCCTTTTCACTCACTTCTGTCACTACCTTTTTCCATCTCTGCGTGAATAGCGCTCCAATCTTCACATTAGCAACCGTGGCAACCGTTAGCAAACGACGAAACTACAATGGTGACAAGTAGAATCTACGATGGTAAAAAGTCGAGATGTAATTTCGCTTTTTCACCATCATAGTTTCGTTGTTTCGCCTTTACTCAATATAATAAATATGCCGCGATGGCCCTTGCGGGGCACCGTACTTTTTAAATGATGTACAACATTTTTATTTAAGATTTTTTATTATGGTTAGTGACTGTGAACTATATTCTAATCATAATTACGTATTTCAGTATCTTAAAGTTAAATTTATTTGCATAACATACACTCGTAAACTGAAAAAACACTATTTTGCTATTTTATGGATTTCTCACAGGCGTTTGACTCCAACTACAGATTAGACCTTTTGCGCAATAGCGACATAAACCGAACAATTTTCAGAATTATATGTAATATATACCAAAACATAAATGCATGTGCGCCATCGGACAATGAATTACGGTATTTGAATTATTTATAAGTGAACGCGGTGTACGTCAAGGCGGTCTCCCCCTCCCCCATGTTTTAAATGTCATAGAAAAAAAACATTAATATTTATTAAACTCTTGCCGAGAAGAGTTTAAGCTCGAAACTGATATCTCAATGGTAGTAAAACTGAAACAGCTGTATTTAGTCTATCCCAGAACCTGATATTTCCCGAATCAGGTCTATTAACCACCAATGGAAAAAGCAGGGAATTCTATGCCTGTCCCACAATTCATAGCCATTGAATGCTTACTAAACTATGACGTCATTCAAACGTTCCCTGAAGCAACTGACCAATCAGCGTGCTCGTAACAATAGCTAGTGAACGGACCCAATCGGGAGAGCTGGGTTCATTATACAGACTAAGCTGTATTCGATGAAAGAAATACAGAACGGTTCTCGTTCATTCTTGGTCAAGACAATATTCAAATACATAAATTCATGTAAATAAATAGGCGCTATATTTGTAATAATGGCAGTTTGAATACGAGGAAACATCTTGTTGAACAGGCCGAAAAAGGCATTTTTTACTTTATAGGCTAATATATAATTTAGATCTTCCTATAGACCTACATCTACGATTACTTGGTCGTACATTTTACCAATTCTAACTGACTCTTGCGAGGTTTTGGGCGTATACATTAACTTAGACTTTATAAAACGCGCACATACCGACTTTTTTTTTAGAAATGATTAGTAAACAAGAATAAACAAGATGCTGACATTCTCATGAGTTATGGCTGACTCTTTTGGTCATATGCAATAATAAATGGTAGAATTATATTCAACTTCATGTATTATTATGCTGGACCGTTAAATTGTTATCGATAAAGCACAAGCCATCTCTAAATATGTATATATTATAAAACTCTATCTCTATTTTTATATATTGCATACAATGTATACACTTGTTATTTACATTATTTGACACGAAATATACCTGTATAGCTACATTCAATTATAGTTCGACTGCCCCCACCCCCACCACCACCCTACCCAACTGAAATGTTTCATATTAATAAAACAGTTGTAACTATATATGTTTGTGTCTGAAGTAAATAAATGTGTAAGCTGTGTTATCTTGATGATTGTGTCTTGATGATTGTGTCATTATTACTATGATATAAAATGTGTTACCAGAGATGGTAAATAAACGTATTGTTTTTGTTGTCACAACTTATTGGGAATCGTTGTTTTAATGTTGCCCGTGTGGTTCCGGCTAAGAATAGAACCACTGTCGATCTCTGCTGAGGGGTAGGAATCCTCCGATTTGGTGTCATGTTTATTCTATAATTTTTTGTCATGTTCATTGTTGTGTAAATCATCACCCCTGTGTGGTTCCAGGGAGCCACATGAGTGCTGGCAAGAATAGGATCAGTGTGGCTCATGCATGTCATAGGAAGTGACAATTTGAGTAATATGATAGAATTTACAGTCACTTTGCAGTTCTGCGGCTATCAAGGTTGTGGGTTCAATCTGCATATTAATTTGTTGATGTTTTTTAGCTGTATGTTAATTTGTTGTTGTTTTTTTACATGTATAGTGAATCTGGAACATCCCATTTTGTCGGCGTCGAATAACCTATAATGTAATGATACGCCGTAAAACCCTATTCATTCTCTTTTATTTCAGTTAAACTTTCCGTCTGGAGCATTTTTAAAAGAACATACTCGTAGATAGCATCTAGATGTTACAGTAACGGTGCCAGGAACATTTCTAGAGTAAGCATAAACAAAATTTAGTAGTGTGTATACAATGTATATACAAGTATGTGACATCAAGGAATTATATAGAGAAGGAAAGGCAATTGATTGATATTTTGTGCACGCTCGCGTATTCACGCAAATCACTCAATATCTCGTTTTCAATTATCTTAACTTCCATTTATCTCAGGAACACAAATCAAAATTCTTACATTGCAGAATGAAACCCTCATCAAAACAATACCATTCCCAGCAATTTGTGTTTTAAATCGTTGAAGTACTTCTGATTTCAAAATTTGCATAATGTAAATAACAAAAAGTTACGAGAAATTTTACTTCAAATATCTGTATCTTTAATTCAATATCATTTTTCGTGATCAAAATATTTTAAATCATCTAAGATTACATACAACTTACATTTTATGTACAGGAAATCAGTTGCCTGTAAACTATGAAAGGTTATTTTCTAAATAAGTAATCCTTCGTGTGGTATTTTATCAACATTTTGTCAGGAGTTTGCAAGTTTCCTATCCTTCTATATACGTCATTGATGAGATTTTGTAGTCCTCATATCAGAAGTGGGTAACATGAAGTCATTTATTCAATTAGTACCGAAACTCACACTTTGCCGATTTGCCGTTACAGATTTTTCTGGTACTTTTTGTAAGCAAAATTTCGCGAAACTGACTATAAATTAGCGAGCTACTGCATTCGCAAATATTTGTGAAAATAAAACGTGCGCTTATAATACATATCTACAGTAAGCCAAGGAAAGATAGCATCTCTCTATTAAATGTATATAAAATACTTAGCGAAGAATGAATAATTTAGCAAATTAATCATTCAAATTTCACAGGCAACTGATTTATTTTACATAAATATAAGGTGTATGTAACCTTAGATGCTTTATACTGTTTTAAAAATGCAACATTATCTTGAATTAAAAATATTGCAGTTTGAAGTATAATTTTAAGTACTTTCCTCGATTTTAAAGTTGCAATATACAAATTCTGTAATCATAAGTACTTCAACAATTTTACACACAATTTGCTGGGAATAGTCTCGTTTTGTAGATAATTCCATTGAGCAAAAAAAAAAAGAATTAATTTGTATTTCTGATACGAATTGAAGTAAGGACATTTGAAAACGAGATTTCGCGAGATTTTGCGTAAATACGCGAGCGTTCATAACATCTAAATCAGTTGCTTTTCCTTCTCTAGTGACTTACCAATTTTGGATAGATATACTGGTATTTTAGTTATTTCCACGGCCGTCAAATTTAAATGGAAATATGTGTAGATTCGTAAATACAAACTACACTAAAGAGGATGTCATGTTATATTTAAAATTTAGAGACGGTAAATAAATAAAAAAAAGACAAATATGACGAAATGAAGATAAATGAGAAGAAAAGAATAGGGTCAAATGCATATTCTAAAATACTACTAATACTACCGAATTTGGTCTTCTGGTATTTGCACCCAGTAGTTCAAAGCACTATCAGCTTAACCGTGCGTTACGTTTTTGAGATTCACAATTTTTGCCTAATTATCGTAAAAATATAGTTTCATTTCTAAAAGATTTGAAGTTTAAAATAGAAACAGACAACATTCCGATCTAACCAACATACTGTTTGATAAATACACCTTAAAAACCTCAGCCATGTCCTTATACTATTATTCATAACACCCATCCAACGGGCCTCTCCTCGTTTTGTTTGTTTGAATAATTTAGCTTAATTTTATGCCATCGGGTGCTAAAAGACGATTAGTTAAACTGATCTCTCTTTCCGGGCAACCTTGGAGGTTAGCCAGTATTTGAGTGCATCTATCACCGCCAGTAAATGATAACTTTTTCACTTGAATCAGCGGTGAGAGACAAATGGCATTGAGATTCAATGTTTTATATCAATCACCACAGATGGGGTTCGAATTCACGACCCCTGGAGTGTCAGACGCGCTACCGACTAAGCTAACCGGACCCGACTGGCTCTCCATGTATAACTACACGCAAAGCAATAGTTTTGTTCTTCAACCCTCTGTTTGGTTATAGGGATACAGACGGTTTGTGTGGATGTTTTGATGAATCAGTGAATGGACATGTTGATTTCTTTGTAAAACAGCCTGACACTTTGTACAATTGTGGCAGTAAGTAAATTAGTAGACCCCATCATCATTATCATCATTATCATTATCATCATCATCATCATCATCATCATCAATAACCATCAACAGCATCATTATTATCATCATCATCATCAGCAGCAGCAGCAGAAGCATCATAATCATCACAACATCATCAATAAACATCATCATCATTATCATTATTATCATCACCATCATCATCATCATCATCATTATAATCATCATCATCACCATTATCATCATCATCATCAACATCATCATTAATAACTATCATCAATAACCATTATCATCATTATTATCATCATCATCATCATCATTATCAAAATCATTATCATCAGCATCATCATCATGTTTGTTGTTATTATTATCATCATCATCACCATCATCATCATCAACGTCATCATCATCAACATCATCAACATCATCATCATCATCTCAGTTTACATATGGCTATTGTGAATATTTTACATAATTTAAAGAAAGACAACAATAACGATAAGCAAAGAATATACTGAGCAGACTATGGTAAAATGTTATCATCATCATCATCATCATCATCATTATCATCACCGACATCATAATCATGTTATCATCACCTTAGTTATCATAATTATTTTAAGTATCATCATCGTCATCACCAGCACCATCGATTTATATACGCTCGATCGAGAAGTCAGTTGAAAGCTAAAAGCACTGCTGAATATTGTATTTGAGAGGCCATTGTTTCAAGCTGGAGATCGAACTCGCACCGTCTAGCAAGTCTTGATCATACGCGACGCTTGCTTTTCTACAAGACAAACAAGTTGTGCAGAAGAAACGCTAGGATTCGGACGGAAGTCTTTGTAGTTATCTTGTACAAGATCTGTGTCATAGAAAAAATCTAATAATATAAAAATAATTAATATAAAAATAAACATCCAAACGATACTCTTTTTAAATACTATAGAAATCTCCGAGATAATCCGATTGTTTGAATCAATCAGATAACAACGTTATTCGATTTTCGCTAATAAAAATTATTTTAATTCTCGGCAGAACTTGCCAAGACGTTTGTCTTTTAGAAAAGCAAGCGTCGCATATAATCAAGACTAACCGTCTATCATGAGCGGCCAACGCTATCCACTGCACCACCGCCACGCTTCCATCATTATAGTTATAGATTATGATTAAGTGATATGTATATACATACATAAGTGATTGGGGTTCTTGTTTTGTTGTGTGTTTTGTTTTGTATTTTGTGACCACAATTAATGGAGTAAAAAATAAACACAAATGTGTATCAGTTGAACATTTTGAATATTTTGAATTATCATAAAAATTATGATTTTGGTGGGTTTTCAATGCAAAATTTTGATGAAACAAATTTTGAAAGAATACTGCGGGTGAGGTGCAGTGTTCGTGGGTCAGAAATTTGTTAAAATTTGTGTCAAATGAACTATGTTTCAAAATTCCTATATCGAGAAATGCTGAAAGTTTAATCGAACATAAAAAGGCATATTAGAAGTTATTTCAAAATATATGAATGCTTCCAACGCTGTTTCTAAACAATACTGGGTGTCTTTTATGTACCTGACTCGTATAGTATACAGAAAATTATCTTTATTTAATTTGAAAAGGATTCCAGTCGGAGAAAGTCTGTTTGAGAAGTCTGAACCATCAAAACTAGCACAGCAGCACGGTAAAGCATGCACGTGCAATATTAAGACAGGTGTTGCAGACTGTCAACAACTTCCGGAACCCGTGATACAGGTAGGTATAGCCCATGCATAATCATAAGAAAGTTGTAACTCGATACGTTTTGTATGTCTCTCTTCAAAACTTTCTTAAACATTAATCAAAGTACTAGTGCTCGAGAGTACTGATAGACGAACTTTGATGAATATTCATACATCTTCCTAAATTGATTGATATCACTGTGGCGTTTGGTTTATATTGTGATTGTTTTAAATGGCATAGTACAAGCACAATGTCCATAATATGTGTTTATTGTTTGTTTCTGCTTGCATATATAAAATACATGCTTGTGATACGGTGACCAACTCTGCAAACTTTGATCACGGTGACATAAGCACGGCTCTGTGATACGGTGACCAACTCTGCAAACATTGATCACGGCGACATAAGCACGACTATATGATACGATGACCAACTCTGCAAACATTGACCACCGATCACAGCGAAATAAGCACGGCTATGTGATATGGTGACCAACTCTGCAAACATCGACCACGGCGACATAAGATTGGCTATGTGATACTGTGACCAACTCTGCAAACATCGACCACGGCGACATTAGCACGGCTATGTGATACGGTGACCAACTCTGCAAACATCGACCACGGCGACATAAGAATGGCTATGTGATACGGTGACCAACTCTGCCGACATCGACCACGGCGACATAAGCACGGCTATGTGATACAGTGATAAACTCTGCAAACATCGATCACGGCGACATAAGCACGGCTATGTGATACGGTGCCCAATTCTGCAAACATCGATCATTGCAACATAAGCACGGCTATGTGATATGGTGACCAACTCTGCAAACATTGATTACGGCGACATAATCACGGCTATGTGATACGGTGACCAACTCTGCAAACATCGACGTCCGATCAAGGCGACATACGCACGGCTATGTGATACGGTGACCAACTCTGCAAACATTGACCTCCGATCACGGCGACATAAACACGGCCATGTGATACGGTGACCAACTTTGCAAACATCGACCACGGCGACATAAGCACGGCTATGTGATACGGTGACCATTTCTGCAAACATCGACCACGGCGACATAAGCACGGCTATGTGATACAGTGACCAACTCTGGAAACATCGATCACGGCGACATAAGTACGGGTATGTGATACGGTGACCAACTCTGCAAACATTGACCACAGCGACATAAGCACGGCTATGTGATACGGTGACCAACTCTGCAAACATTGATCACGGCAACATAAGCACGGCTATGTGATACGGTGACCAACTCTGCAAACATTGATTACGGCGACATAATCACGGCTATGTGATACGGTGACCAACTCTGCAAACATCGACGTCCGATCAAGGCGACATACGCACGGCTATGTGATACGGTGACCAACTCTGCAAACATTGACCTCCGATCACGGCGACATAAACACGGCCATGTGATACGGTGACCAACTTTGCAAACATCGACCACGGCGACATAAGCACGGCTATGTGATACGGTGACCATTTCTGCAAACATCGACCACGGCGACATAAGCACGGCTATGTGATACAGTGACCAACTCTGGAAACATCGATCACGGCGACATAAGTACGGGTATGTGATACGGTGACCAACTCTGCAAACATTGACCACAGCGACATAAGCACGGCTATGTGATACGGTGACCAACTCTGCAAACATTGATCACGGCAACATAAGCACGGCTATGTGATACGGTGACCAACTCTGCAAACATTGATCACGGCGACATACGTACGGCTATGATGTGATACGGTGACCAACTCTGCAAACATAGATCGCGGCGACATAGGCACGGCTATGTGACACTGTGACTAACTCTGCAAACATTGATTACGGCGACATAAGCACGGCTATGTGATACGGTGACCAACTCTGCAAACATCGACCTCCGATCATGGCGACATAAGCACGGCTATGTGATACGGTGACCAACTCTGCAAACATTGACCTCCGATCACGGCGACATCAGCACGGCCATGTGATACGGTGACCAACTTTGCAAACATCGACCACGGCGACATGAGCACGGCTATGTGATACGGTGACCATTTCTGCAAACATCGACAACGGCGACATAAGCACGGCTATGTGATACAGTGACCAACTCTGGAAACATCGATCACGGCGACATAACCACGGCTATGTGATACGGTGACCAACTCTGCAAACATTGACCACAGCGACATAAGCACGGCTATGTGATACGGTGACCAACTCTGAAAACATTGATCACGGCGACATGAGCACGGCTATGATATACGGTGACCAGCTCTGCAAACATTTATCACGGCGACATAAGCACGGATATGTGATACGGTGACCAACTATGCAAACATTGATCACGGCGACATAAGCACGGCTATGTGATACGGTGACCAACTCTGCAAACATTGATCACGGCGACATACGTACGGCTATGATGTGATACGGTGACCAACTCTGCAAACATAGATCACGGCGACATACGTACGGCTATGTGACACTGTGACCAACTCTGAAAACATCGATCACGGCGACATAAACACTTCTATTTGATACGGTGACCAGCTCTGCAAACATTGATCACGGCGACATAAGCACGGCTATGTGATACGGTGACCAACTCTGCAAACATTGACCACGGCGACATAAGCACGGCTACGTGATACGGTGACCAACTCTGCAAACATTGACCACGGCGACATAAGCACGGCTACGTGATACGGTGACCAACTCTGCAAACATTGATCACGGCGACATAAGCACGGCTATGTGATACGATGACCAACTCTGCAAACATTGACCACCGATCACGGCGAAATAAGCACGGATTTCTGATACGGTGACCAACTCTGCAAACATCGATCACGGCGACTTAAGCACAGCTATGTAATACGGTGACCAACTCTGCAAACATCGTCCACGGCGACAGAGGCACGGCTATGTGACACTGTGACCAACTCTGCAAACATCGATCACGGCGACATAAACACGGCTATTTGATACGGTGACCAACTCTGCAAACATTGATCACGGCGACATAAGCACGGCTACGTGATACGGTGACCAACTCTGCAAACATTGACCACGGCGACATAAGCACGGCTACGTGATACGGTGACCAACTCTGCAAACATTGATCACGGCAACATAAGCACGGCTATGTGATACGATGACCAACTCTGCAAACATTGACCACCGATCACGGCGAAATAAGCACGGATTTCTGATACGGTGACCAACTCTGCAAACATCGATCACGGCGACTTAAGCACAGCTATGTGATACGGTGACCAACTCTGCAAACATCGACCACGGCGACATAGGCACGGCTATGTGACACTGTGACCAACTCTGCAAACATCGATCACGGCGACATAAACACGGCTATTTGATACGGTGACCAACTCTGCAAACATTGATCACGGCGACATAAGCACGGCTATGTGATACGGTGACCAACTCTGCAAACATTGACTACGGCGACATAAGCACGGCTACGTGATACGGTGACCAACTCTGAAAACATAGATCACGGCGACATAAGCACGGCTATGTGATACGATGACCAACTCTGCAAACATTGACCACCGATCACGGCGAAATAAGCACGGATTTCTGATACGGTGACCAACTCTGCAAACATCGACCACGGCGACTTAAGCACAGCTATGTGATACGGTGACCAACTCTGCAAACATCGACCACGGCGACATAAGCACGGCTATGTGATACGGTGACCAACTCTGCAAACATCGACCACGGCGACATAAACACGGCTATCTGATACGGTGACCAACTCTGCAAACATTGATCAAAGCGACATGAGCACGGTTTTGCCTTTGGCATTAAGCCCGACTTTAATGAATCCAATTTACATTTCACCATCGTTGTTTCGACTTTTCACCATCGTAGTTTCGTTCTTTCGTTGTTTCAACTTTTATTAATTTTATAGTAGTAAATTCGCCCAAAAAACACCGTAGATTATTCCTCGTTTTTAACAAAACTATATCTTGTGGTTACAAGCCAAAGACATTAATAATGTATAAAAATTTATACTTTAATTGCAAAATAAATCGGAACATATACATTTTCATCCTGCATACTAACTATGAAACAGTCTTAAACAGAAAAAGAGAGGTTGTTTGCGGGGGTGGGGAGGTGTGTGTGTGTGGGGGGGGGGGGGGGGGGGGTGAATGTGGGGGGTGCGGGTTAATTCTATCCAAAACACAAAATTTTAACTACTGTTACAGAAAGTCGGGTCGGGACAGATCTGTACCGATGCAGAAATGCAAACATCACAACGGCTCGGTCAGAAGAAAAGCAGATTGAAAACCGTGCTGGCCGAATGAATAAAATCATATTTGCAGCAGAATATCTAAATCACAGATAATTGTTCTTCTAACAGAATGGCGGAATGACAAAAAATCATTCTACTAGAACAATAGCGGAATGGTACAATGTTTTTATTCTGTCTAGAGAATAGCAAAATGAAATAGATTTATTCTGCCAGTCTGATAGCAGAATGGTTTTTATTTTTCTGCTGTTTTGCTACCAGAAGCAACAGTTTTCGTTCTGCTATGTGCTTCTGAGTCACAACCAGATATGGGACCCGGCGTTACTGCTAGTTACCGGGACCCAAGTACAGCAACCAGCAATGTTAAGATGGGGCTATTTTAAGATCTCTATAATCTAACCGCATGTGAAAGATCGTGGGTACAGTCCCCGGTCAGGTCATACCAAAGACTTGAAAAATGGCACTAGAAGCTTCCTCACTTGGTGCTCAGCATTTGGATGATAGTTCTAGGTCTGATCGACCCGGTATCAGTATAATGTGACTGGGTGGGGTATCATAACATGTGTCTGCGGTAGGATACCCCAGCGTGGCCTCGTTTAGAATACTGTCTCAAGAAGACACCATTGCTATATGACTGAAACATTGTTGAAAGCGAACTAAACACGATACAAGCAACAAGTCTTTACTCATGAGAAAATGTCAATCTCTAGTGTAGCAATTAAGCTGAGAGAACATGTAAATTTTAATATTTTTAATTTAGCTAGTTATGAATTTGATACCTATATCAATAAATAAAACAGTTCTAATGCATTGTGTTTGCTATTAATTTGTACAGAAAGCCTTAATACGGTTTCATGAAAATAAATAGTCAGATGTATTATCATGACATGAAGCGAATCATTTCTGTATAAATGCACAAGCCGCTGAATTACAATGAGTATTTAATTCCGGAGGATTTTCCAATTAAAGATCTAATAGTGATTGTCAAGATGTTGGGTGAGCATCTTGAACTTAAAACAGGATCTTCTATAAGGCGACTGTGTCTTCACTGGATTAAGCTGTGAAACAGCCTAGCTTGAAACTATGTTAAATAATTTTGTTCAAACTAAATAATATATAAGTTTTCCCCAGGCTTCTTGCCTCATGATTAGTAAACTTCAAACAAAAATGATAATAAACCAATCAACTATATACAGTATAATGTTTCAAACCCTGCAGAGTTGAACTTTCTGTTGTTCAACACTATTTAAATAATAAGACCAGTTGTTCAGACGTGTCTGGACAGCATATGTTTGAGAATTGTTTCAAACTCAAACCAAAACTGTATGTCTGGAACACTGCTCAGTTCCAGCATAAAAGTACACCTATATGTTTGAAGACTGTTTCAAACCTTAGCCTTCAAACTAAACTAAAGCGCATGAAACAAAGCCAAGTTTCAGCACGAAAATAAAGTTATTGTTTGAGAACGGTTTCAAACTAATAACATCAGATTAAACTATTGTGCATGAAAGAATCACCCAGTTCCAGCATAATAATTATTCATATGAGTTTCAAACACAAGCCTTCCAAAAGCCTATCGCTAGAAAGAATTTTTGTCGCAGTGCTCTCTGCCCCCAACGCAATCAAGCTCCCCCGAGGTTTCACGTACACTTTGACGCTCAAAATCTCAAGCAGACTTCTTGCAACTTGCGTCGAAAGAAACTAGATTTATGGTATTGCTGTATTACGAAAAGTAAACCGCCCTTACCTGAACCATAAAAACTCTTACTTTTATATTCAGGAAAACACCTACTTTAAAATGGTGTCCAATTCATGATCAATGATTAATATTTCACTCATTGATTATAATTGTATCATTCATCTTTTTATGATGAATTACCTTTTAAAACTTATATCTGGTATAATATTGTATAATAATAGCGTACAAAATAGAGTTTATTACCTCTTCTTAAAATAATTACTATAAACAGACATTTATGCTATAAAACTTGACAGTGATACTTTTTCCGAGAACCCAATACAATCAACAATCGTATCTATATCTGTAATCTGCATGTATAGGAAGGATGGTGATATATTAATATCAGCATCCCCTATTGTCTTGTTATGTGTGAAACACAATTTGACCTGATACAAGAACGACAATCGCGTCGCCCTCGGGTCACGTGACCTTGTTTGTTCAAGTAAATACAATCATGGGAATACAGTTTTTACTTAGAGACCGTGAGCTTGTCTAAGGAAAATACCGGCATAGCAACCAGTGTTGATCGCTGATTGGATTATGGACATGTTGCATTGACAGCTCGCGTCAAGTCGATTATTTAGGCTTGATAATTTAGATATTGAGGTATGAAACATGATGTTGGATTCAATTTAAAACTGCACGATTTTAGTAACATAACAGTTAGTTGATTGATTGATTGATTGATTGATTGATTGATTGATTGATTGATTGATTGCATATTTAGCATAATTTTTTGCCATCGAGGACTAACAGACGGTCAGTTAACCTAACAACTGTTTTCTGGGATCATGAAAGGTTAACCAGTACTCAAGCACACCCCATCTTCGCAAGTAACTATTAACTTTCCCACTTAAATCAGTGGTGAGAGACAAATGACAATGATACACAGTGTTGTATATCAATAATCACGGACACTATTGACTTGCGGGGATTCGAACTCACGACCCCTTGATTGATAGTCAGACGCGCTACCGACTGTCCTAATCGGGCCCGGCATAACAGTAAGATTTGTAGATAACCCATACTAACAATGTCCAGCGTTGTCTACTTTCTAAGCCAACGCAATCGCTCAGATTTTTTCAAAATAGAGCATCCATTTTATATAAAATGTTATGACCGTCAGTAGATGTTGACCTACTTCCTCAGTCAATAAATGTCTCAAGGAACGAGAAAGTAGATCAACATTAAAGCCGGTTTGAAGAAAAATTCAATATAACTTCTAATCTATACGTAGTGCGACAAGATGTGTGGTTTCCGGGTAAGAAAAATACAACTTTCGACCTCTAGATCTATAGAGATAAATATTATCAAAATGAATATCATGTCTATATCAAGGCTTTATAATATCAACTTTTGTGTAGGTACTGTGACCAGGTTGCAACTCTGTAACCCCGTTTACTGCTGCCTTTTCTACAACGACACCCTTTGACCCTAGTTCGGCGATGCCGATTACGAGCCCCGCCCCTGATGTATCAGCAGCGCTGACACCAAAGCTCGCTCTCTCGGGTGTATCAAGGCCGCCCGTGACCACGAGTCCGTATCCATACCCGCCCACTGGTGAGAAGAATTTGGAATGTTTTCAGATTTTTTAAAGTTTATATTGCTGTATATTATTTAGAATATCAACTGCGGCCCTCCGTGACCCAGTGGTCTCAGACGCCGTCTCAATATCACTTACGTCTCACCGTTCGAAGTCATGTGCTCCAACCCAGCTAGATCCACACTATATATGAGAAATATTGTTAGTAGTTACAGGTCACAGAACGGTGGTTCTTTACGAATCCAAGTATATACATCTAGAATATTCCCCATCAAGAAAACTGGTTATATATATATATATATATATATATATATATATATATATATATATATGTATATACTTATTGAAAAAGACGTAAAACCACAATAAAATCAATATCAACTCAACATTAATATTTTTTGTTTTGTTTATGGTTTGAATTTTAGTTTATTAATGATCAGTGTGTGAATACGGTACAGCGATGCCTAGGATTACTTGTTTGTATTACATGTACAGCCAAACCTGTGTAAACGGCCACCTCTATTAAGCAGCCACCTTTGCTATTTCCCATTTATGTCCTTTCAGAGCAAATTAACCTGTATTAAGCAATAACCTGTCTTAAAAGGCCATTTTTGCTCCATCCCTCAACTGGCTGCTTAAAACAGGTTTTACTGTATGTTTATGACTTTATGTTTGTATGCTGATGGGCCTTTGGCCTATCGCACGATATAAAATATGTATATATATTCAAAACATACACTTAGAGCAAAAAAGAAGCGTTATGGTGCGTTGTGCGTTGGTCAAGTTTGCAGCATTGCAGAATGAACATTTTCCATTCTGTTTTTGCACTGATCTGCTTTCAAAATGAAGAAAAATCATTTAACTATTTGGTTATTCTTAGTTTTAACTCCATTGCATGAAAAACCCAGATAAACTCCTACCTACATATTCAGTTATATCATCTCATTTTACAAGGGGCGCGTGGTCCAGTGGTAGAGCATCGAACCCAGGATAGGAGAGGTCGTGGGTTCGATCCTCTCCCAGTGGCTATGGGTGGTGTCCTTAAGCAAGACACACATTCCGTATGTGCTTAGTACTGGTTCTACCCAGGAAGCCTTCGAGCTGATGTGTATAATAAGTTGACACATAGTCGAAGTATAATAATATTTCAACTAGGTACATTGGAACCGATCCCGACCGTCAGCCAGAAGAACGCCTCAGTGATCTGTAACCAAACGTTGAAGATGTCCCCGTCGACGAGACGTTGTATTCAGAACGAGATGTTTCTGGAGTTCCAGGATATTTTGGACATATACGTGTTGGACTTGGAGGTACTGGTAGTTGTCGTAAAATAATTGAATTATTTTATTCACTTTTAATCAATGCGTATAGAACAATATTTTACACATATATTTATTAATATTGCCATTGCACCTTACCGAACCTGAAGACTTTCACTAAATCTTTGTTTTTTATATAACTATAATTTTATATGTTTTATCAAGTGCCCATGGTTCACTGCACATGTGCCATTATATAGGACGATTGTCTATTTTTATAGAACCTGATATCTTCCGAATCAGGTATATTTACCCAAATGAAAAAGCAGGAAATTCTATGCCTGTCCCACAGTTCATAGCAACTGAACGCTTACTTAACTGTGACTATTCATACAAACTGTTAAAGCAACTGACCAATCAACGTGCCACATGTGGCTTTCCCAACAATGCTATTTAACGGACTCAATCGAGAGAGTTGGTAAGGGAATTCCATGACCTACAATGCATAGCTGTTGAACGCTTACTTAACTGTGACTTCATTCAATTATTTCCTGAAGCAACTGACCAATCAACGTGCTTAGGTGTGGCTTTCCCAACGTCAAATTCACTGACCAATCAGCGTGCTCCTACTATATTTCTGTATGAAAGCGAACACTTGCCATGTGACGGACCCAATCCTGGAGAGCTGGGTCCTTTCTACAGAGTATGGTGACGATTTACATACAACTTTCCAGAATGAAAAGCTTGAAATTAACAGTAATGAAAAATTCAGAGCCAAAACACAATATAAAGTTATAAACGGAATAAGCAGTATCTAAAAGCATATTATTAACATAAATCAATTTCTCCATCTTCAGTTTACACAGAATATGTTTAATGAACAAACAATAACTAATTTAATTAAATTTCCTACAGCTGACAGGAGATTTTGAGATGGTGCTTTTCTCCTCTGTCAACACTCATAGAGGGGTGGGGCTTTGTTCGCCTTATCGATCCAAATAACGTGAAAAACGGGACGTTGGTCATTCCACCGGAAGCTTTAGTGTGTCCAGGGGTATGTTCCAGAAATGGCTACTGTGTGAGAGGAGTTTGTAAATGCATACCATACTTCGAGGTACAAAAATTGATGTTATACTAGTTATACGGTATGGAACTTGATGTTATACTAGTAATACGGTATGGAACTGGATGTTATACTAGTAATACGGTATGTAACTTGATGTTATAAAAGTATTACGGTATGAAACTTGATGTTATACTAGTTATACGGTACGGAACTTGATGTTGTACTATTTATACGGTACGGAACTTGATGTTATACTAGAAATACGGTACGGAACTTGATGTTATACTAGTTATACGGTATGGAACTTGATATTATACTAGTAATACGGTATGGAACTGGATGTTATACTGGTAATACGGTATGTAACTTGATGTTATACTAGTAATACGGTATGAAACTTGATGTTATACTAGTTATACGTTATAGAACTTGATGTTATACTAGTTATACGGTACAGAACTTGATATTATACTAGTAATACGGTACAGAACTTGATGTTATACTAGTTATACGGTATAGAACTTGATTTTATACTAGTTATACGGTACGGAACTTGATATTATACTAGTTATATGGTACGGAACTTGATTTTATACTAGTTATTCGGTACGGAACTTGATATTTTACTAGTTATATGGTACGGAACTTGATATTATACTAGTTATAAGGTACGGACCTTGATATTATACTAGATATACGGTACGGAACTTGATATTATACTAGTTATACGATACGGAACTTGAATTTATACTAGTTATACGGTACGGACCTTGATATTATACTAGATATACGGTACGGAACTTGATATTGTACTAGTTATACGGTACGGAACTTGATATTGTACTATTTATACGGTACGGAACTTGATTTCATACTAGTTATACGGTACATAACTTGATATTATACTAGTAATACGGTACGGAACTTGATATTATACTTGTTATACGGTACGGAACTTGATATTTTGTACTAGTTATACGGTACGGAACTTGATATTATACTAGTTATATGGTACGGAACTTGATATTGTACTAGTTATACGGTACGGAACTTGATATTATACTAGTTATACGGTACGGAACTTGATAATATACTAGTAAAACGGTATGGAACTTGATTTTATACTAGTTATACGGTACGGAACGAAAATATGTATACTCTACAATTAAACTGCATTGAAAGGAAATAAAAAGTATACATTGTATATAAACATTAATAGATAAAAGTACAAAAAACGTATTGCATAAGTATTTTGTACATGTTTTATGTTTCATCATATTGTTAAATCACAAAACAAAATTCAGTTCATTTTCCATCACATATGTAAACAGATTAAACCAATAGATCTAGACAAGTGGTAGAGCATTTAAGCGGCGAGTAGTGGGTTCGAGCCCTCTCCTCTCCTGGGCCATGTAAACTGCATTCTTGGAGCAAGACACTTTGTCTGCACATGCATTGTATTGCATCCAAGCTTGATTTGTCTGAGTTGTAAGAACCAATTTTACAATCGATGTAAATTAAGCTAAAACTACGCCAGTAACGAGTTCCTACTGTGGTACGTGTTAAGTGATAATTTTAAACAGGAATTATGTCCCCTTTTTTAGTTAATACTAATTTATTTTAGCTCGATTGCGATGAAAGCTCAGAGCTTATATGATACACTCTCGATTCCTCTTCCTGGGTAGAACCAGTACTGTGTGTTGTTTTATAAGAGGCATTAGGTCAATCGGGGGATCGAACCCGCAACCTCTGGCGTGAGCGGCCAATACTCTATTCATTACATTACCGCCCCGCTTTTTCATGATACGTATACAAGATAGATTAATTTTCCAAACGTAGATCTACCACACATTTGAGTGATTTCACTTTAATTATATTTCGATTGACTATTCTATCAATCGATATTTGTTACTATCTAAAGTGGCTCACGACACAGTTGAACTATATTTCAATTATGTTCACACATCAATATAGAACAACAAACACTTAAAGGAAATATATGAGGAAAAACGCTATAACATATCCGAAAAAAATAAATAAGTATTTGAATGGAAAAAAAGTATATCATTATCATTAATAAATAGAATCCGAATGTTTTGGTATGGCAAATCAATCAAAACTTGACAAAATCGATATTTAAACTGATTTGAGCGGTAAACTGGAAACGAAATCCCCATTCTAAAAATAGGCAACACTTGAATACTGATTGATGACATTTGTATCGTCATTTTGGGCTCTCTATAAGATGAAACAATTTTTACTACTTGTAAACCTGTATAATGGATCATATTGAAATCAAAATATCATCACGTCACTCATTTAATACGTCACAAAATATGTTAATTTTAAGCGGGAAATACATTTTAGTCTAACCTACGCGCGTAGCCATAGTTAGGAAATCCCGTTCAGTTCAATATATGATTTTGACATGTTTAAAAAGATATTCTTTTGGCAATACGTGTCAATTAGTATGTATATATATATATATATATATATTGGGGAAAAAAGGTTTAAACAAATTTAAAAAGTTCGACAAATCCTGATAAATTCCCTTTAGTACAAAGCTATGTATGCCTATGCATACCAGAGCCTTTCGGGCAAAACAGATTTAGGTATTTTAACAAATCCGGACAAAATCCACAAATTTACATTGAAATGATATTCTTTGTTTATAGTGAAGGCGTTTGTGATGTGGAAACTACGGACTGTTTCAAACCAACATTGCTTTGCGGCAACATGAAGAACTCAACAGAAACAAAATGTATTATTACGCAATTTCCGGTCCAGGTAAAACATATATTGGGCGTAAGTATTTATGAATATTCCGTCTATAACAAGATAATTACATAACCTAATATTAAAATTATAGCGAAAAAAAATATACGGAACTGGATTCGAACCGTTTGTATCTGATGTAGGAGTCAGAAGTCTTACCATTATGCCACCGGTTCATTGGTTGACTTAATTGGTGTTTTAGTATAAGTATTGTTTCTAATACAATTATCGCTTAAAAACAAAAAAGGCTCGAACATAGTGTTCTATTGTACGTCCTTCCGTTGCCAAACAGATTTCCAGTACTCGCCATACTACCCTTGAGAAACAACCAATGGCCGAAGCCGTATCTCCGGTTGAATTTCATTCCACAAATCACGTGAGCTGTACTGTTTAGCCGGCAAATCATGGTAAGTTTCTACCGTATATGACCATTTCTAGGTAGTTTTAGCTGTACTGACTGCCATACTAAACCCGCCATACTGACTGCCATACTAAACTCGCTATACAGACTGCCATACTAAACCTGCCATACTGACTGCCATACAAAACCTGCTATACAAACTGCCATACTAAACCTGCCATTCCGACTGCCATACTAAACCTGCCATACAAACTGCCATATTTAACCTGCCGTACTGCCATACTAAACCCGCCTTACTGACTGCCATACTTAACCCACTTTATAGATTGCCATACTAAATCCGCCATACTGACTGCCATACTAAACCTGCAATACTGACTGCCATACTAAACCTGCCATACAAACTGCCATACTAAACCCGCCATTCCGACTGCCATACTAAACCTGCCATTCTGTCTGTTATTAGTATAATAAATCTGCCATACAGACTGCCATACTAAACCCGCCATACAGACTGCCATACTAAACCAACAATACAGACTGCCATATTAAACCAACCATACAGACTGCCATACTAAACCCACCATACAGACTGCCATACTTAACCAATAATACATATTGCCATATTAAACCAACCATACAGACTGCCATACTAAACCAATAATACAGATTGCCATACTAAACCAACCATACAGACTGCCATACTAAACCCGCCATTCCGACTGCCATACTAAACCCGCCATACTGACTGCCATACTAAACCCACCATACAGACTGCCATATTAAACCCATCATACAGACTGCCATACTAAACCCGCCATACAGACTGCCATACTGACTTCTATACTGAACTCGTCACAGTCTGCCGTACTTAACTAGCAACACCCAATGTCATACTTAACTCGCCGTACAGACTCCCATACTTAACCCGCAAAAAAGTCTGCCATACTAAAACAGCCAAACTGACTGTCATACTAAACCCACCATATCGACTGCCATACTTAACCCACCATACCGATTTCCATACTAAACCCTACATACCTACTGCCATACTAAATCCGCCATTCCGACTGCCATACTAAAACAGTCAAACTGACTGCCATACTAAACCCACCATACCGACTGCCATACTAAACCCACCATACCGACTGCCATATTAAACCCGCCATTCCGACTGCCATACTAAACCTGCCATACCGACTGCCATACTATACCCACCATACCGACTGCCATACTAAACCTGCCATACCGACTGCCATACTTAACTCGCCATACCGACTGCCATAGTAAACCCACCATGATGATACCGACTGCAGTCATTAAAAATGATACCAAATTTGACTGACCGGTTGTTTAAAATAAGATTTACCAAAATGATCAATTTTAATCATTTTGTGACCGCACCTGGCCCCTTTTGGAAAGTCAATCCTTCTTATTGAACAAAATCTTATTTGTTATGAATTGAAGATGCTTCAGAACTCAAATTGAATAAAAATGAAATCATAAACGGATGAAAAAATTAGAATTTTCCGTTTTCCCATAGTATTCCTATATAAAGCTCAAAGTCCCCTTACAGGCCCCCTATATATACAAGCCCATTCATTTGTACAAACTTTAAACCCATATGATGGATAATCTATATCAATTATAAACAATTCTCCTAATTGAACCAAATCTTATTTCCTATGACCAGATGATGTTTCAGACCTTATATTTGAATAATAATTTTGCCCAAATGGATAAAAAAGAAATGAGAAATTTCTGTTTTCTCATAGTATCCCTATGAAAAATTCTAAGTCCCCTTACAGGGCCCCTATAGATATTAGCCCATAAATTCTTATATTCATTCAAACCACTACACATAGGGACTATTTATGCCAAATATGAACAAATTTGACTGACCAGTTCTGAAAAAAACGATTTTTGTAATTCCAAACTTTAAGACAGTGGAACCCAGTCATTTTCACAAATCTGAACCTTTCTTACCAAACAATGCCTCTGTTAAAACATAGGCAAAATCAGTTCATTTAAAAAAAAAAAGATTATTATAATGACACGTGTCCTTTAATTGAACCCTCAGGCCGGACCATTTTAACCCCATGTACACCATTTGAACAAATCTAATAAAACTATAGGTGGTTATCATTACTACATAAATATTTACAAAATCTGTTTGGCGGCTCATGAAAATAAAACATTTTATCAGTTTTTGACATTATTTAGTAACGATGGCCATCTTGCATTTCAGATCGAAAAAAAGTTCTTCTGTAAAGTCTCCTATCCAATAGAAATATCCATGTGAAGTTTGAGTTTAATTAGCCTAATGGTTTCAGAGAAAGTGCTGCTAGCAGACGACAGATGACGTACAACGCACCATGGCATAAGCCTTTCGCCAGTGGAGATAAAACCCCATATTCCGACTGCCATAATGTACTAGCTACACAGACTGCTATACTAAACTTATCATACCGACTGCCATACTAAACCCTCAATATACAATGCCATCCTAAAGTTTACCCATTATACATACACACTGCCTTGCCTACTGCCATATTTAACCGGGCATACTTTACCAGCAATACGGACTGCCTCACTACACCGACTACCAAACTAAACCCAACACAATGACTGCCATACTGAACCTGCCATACAAACCTGCCATACTAAACCCAACATACCGACTCCCATTGATTACTAAACCCAACATACCAACATGATTTTTTATCTTATAAACCACAAGTAGTAAAGATGTGGGCTAAGTTAAAAAAATTGGACCAGACCCCCGAGTTGTCATTAGTGGAATTTTTTATCCTTGAATAGGAAAAAAATGTTATGTTTCTCAAATAAAATATATTTTTATGATTTGATTTTAAAAAGCTTTGATATGTGTCAGTAATGGTGAGATAATGAGAATTACTGCCCATGCCAGAGGGTGCGAGTTCAATACCCTGCTCGATCCGATGCTTCTCATAAAACAACACTGGTTCTACCCAGTAAATGGACTCGAGAGCAGTTCATATAAGCTGAGCTTTCATTGCAATCTCGAGCTAAAATCTATTAGTATAAACTACGATAAGAACACAAAAACTTAATCAATTTTTAGAAACAAATATACAAAATAAAATCTTCCAATAGTTGACAGTAATTCACCTATTTTGTATATAGATCTTATCAATATCATTGTCTTCTTTTTTATGAAAAGGTCACTCTAAGGGTCTCTTTTCAACAGACTAGCCAACATTTCCCTATTAGATTGTCTCTTTGAACATTTCTAACACATAAAGGGAGACAACTCTTACGATTTTTTCTAGATACGGTATAAGACCCGGTAACCGGGGACCATTGTCGAAATAGACGAATGCCGGATTATGGTTACGGAAAAATGACGTAGATCGCATAATTTATGTTTTTTGCACTTTTGTCCAACCGGGGACGTCCCCGGTTGGAAGGTGTGTATTCATATGAATGTCACCTTTTACACACACACAATTACACACACACACACACACACACACACACACACACATATTTATATACACACAGACATCAATATAACTATAAGTATTTTAGTAGGTCTTGGAAAGCGCAACATTTACTTGTTTAAGTTTTGTATAGGATATCACCATTACAATTAGTACAACGAATGACAGCATTCACCGTCATGGGATAGTTCAGTAGTGACCGTTACTGACATTGTGATCAATACTTATATAAGTTATTTTACAGTGTTTTGTACAATATGGGAATATATTGTACTAGTCCGTATTGTGATGAAAACCATAGTAGGCATCTCGTCCAATATGGATTTTACCACAATACGTACTACGGCGTTTCGTCCAATATGTTTTTTACCACAATACGTACTACGGCATCTCGTCCAATATAGTCAATACGTACTACGGCGTCTCGTCCAATATCGTTTATACCACAATACTTACAACGGCGTCTCGTCCAATATGGTTTTCACCACAAAACCACAATACGTACTACGGCGTCTCGTCCAATATGGTTTTCACCACAATACGTACTCGTACACTATTCCCATATTGTGAAAACACTGTAAAATGATATTTTTATTCTATACCTCAATCTGAAAGAAATTTATCAAAAGAGTAAAGAAATATAAAGATCCTTTTAAATAAATAAAGCGTGAGTTCAAAACGACAGACGAATAGCGGAAGTTGCAGTGACAGATATTCGGATTTTCTCATCGTCATTGTTATGCGGAACATTTTGTCGGTTGTTTTTATCGTTGAAATTACTACTAAATTTTTTCCTTTATTTTAACCACCATCTTGTATTTTCACGTGGTAGCATCTGAAATAGGTAATTGGCTATACACTTACAGGTATACAATAATATTCATGATCTATTGTAGAAAGAAATACTGGACCGACTGCGGTATGGAGCCGAAGATTGAAGTTGCAACCACGGATGGTGGGAACCGAAGCGTCATCAAACGTCTACAAAACGGCTCCTGGCCAAATACTATAGAACTAGATACAAAAAATAATGGTAACATAGCATCATTGTTTTCATCGACATATTAATATTATTATTATTTATTATTATTATTATTATTATTATCATTTTATTATTATTATATTATTATTCATTATTATTATTATTAGTCTTAGTATTATTATCATTAAATTATTATTATCATTATTATCATTATCATTATTACATTATTATTATTATTATTATTATTACATTATCATTATTACATTGTTATTATTATTATTAGTATTATTATTATTATTATTATTTTTTTTTTTTTTTTTTATTATTATTATTATTATTATTGTACCATTTTTTTATGCGTACACGTTCAAGAGTGATTACAAAATAGAATATACATGCAATCTAATATAAACAATTAAAGATATATACATATTCATAGACCTGGGATAAAATGCTGCTTATTTGATTAAACTATTAAAAGAAAAAGAAATGTACATGCAAAGTAATATAAATGACTACATATAAAACATTGTAAGATTTGTAGTAAAACATTGCTTACAAATCTGATTAAAACAAACATCAGTAACGATATATATATATATATATTTAAAGAAGAAAGAAAACCCTTTTAAATGCAGTCAGTGTTCTGACATCTCTAATGTTGCTAGGTAGAGCATTCCATAACTTGCAGATAAGATAAACCTTTGATTATCACACATCACTGTGCCGGTCTCTTTGGCACAACTAATGTCATGGAATCTTGGAATCTTAAGTTCCTACCCGCCTTTTATACGTTTATCATGCTGCTGATATGGTCGTTCAGCAAGTGTTTAAATATGTGAAATGTTTCACCAAGCACCCATCCCTTCTCCACTTTATAACAATTTTGTTGTAGATTTTAAAATGAAAGAGTAACATAAACAACGTAATTTTATCTTGTAAATGGCATGTTGTACAGGAGTGGCGGTGTTCTAGTGGTTGGCAAATGACAATGACAAATAGTTTATTTGCTTTAAGGCCACCAGCCCATGCAATATGTTTTTATACAAATAAATGTTAACAAAACAGTACGTGATTTTTCAAGATTACACGAAGTATTACATCATTTATACACAGTTATACATGCATAAAACAGAAATATTATAGCATAGTACATATACATTAATCTATAGCTTAACTAGTAACACATAAATCTTCTTTTCGTATTTTTGAAGACATAATGGTATATTTTGATTAGTAACACATAGAACTTTTTGTATCTTAAAGGCATAATGGAGATAAGTTGCTACCGATTTGATCAAACTGTCATTTTGTGATGCCATTAAAATGGTAAACTTAAGGTCAGTTTGATTATTAAAATATTTATCTGGAAAATATGCTTCTCCCTTAAATCTGTATATATATATTGCAACACAGTAAAAAGTGAAACTCATCTTCTACAACATTTGCATCACACAATGTACATAACCTTCGGTCTATTTCTATATTTCTGTAACGACCCCTTTCAATTTTCAGGTCATGAGAACTCGATCTGAAGCTTGCATAGATAAGATGAATTTTCTGATATTTAGCACATCGAGATACTTTTCATATGCAAAACATTGTTTAAACTTTATATAGTAAGTACTGAGTTTCGAGTTAGAAGTAACAGTTCCATTCCAGTCTTGTAGATATTGATCTTTTAACCTACTTGTAAATGTTTTCATAAAATACATCTCATGACCAACATCTTGATTTTCCCATACATTACCAAAACCGTTACTTTGTAAAACATGTTTAAGTATGGATACCCAATTCTTCTTACCGTTTCTATCATCATTTACCATCATCAAATAACACTTTCTAACAAATATTTCTTTTGGCATTTTTAGTATTTTAAACCAATACTTTATACAACGTTTGTATGTTTCAATAAAAAGTGGGATCTAAAACCAAAGCAACAGCATAACATTTTTTTTTGTTTTACACACATGAACCGCTTACAAGCGTAATATTGGACCCTTTTTAAATCGATAAACATTTCTAAACCCCACACTTCGGCTCTGTATAACAACTGTGGACAGATTTTAGTATCAATATTTTAAAAAATACGGTTTTGGGCAGTTGTCCAGAACCATATAAGGAGCTTAAGATTGAGATAAGACTACGTTTACCTTTAATACAAAGTTCCTTTACCATGTTTGTAAATGATAATTGTCTTGTAAAGGTAAGACCAACATAATAAAAACTATTTACTACGTCAAGTTTTACATTATTATAAATCCATGTCACATGCCTTTATAAAATATCGCCATTTTTTAACACTACAACATTTGTTTTTGATTCATTTACTTTCAGCTTATTTGTACCACAAAATTCAAACAACACATTTAACTGTCTTTGTAATCCAACAACAGTGTCTGCAGGGAGAGCTAGATCATCTGCGAACATTAACAACAATACCTGAGTTATGTCTGGGTGTAATTAAATAACTTGAATATTGCTATCATCATTATACTTTCAAGCTCATCAATAAAAAATGAGAATAATATTGGACTGGCCAGACACCCTTGGCTTAGACCTATTGTACAGTTCATATATTCACTGCTAGTGCTTTTCAATCTTACACATGCTTTAACAGATCTATACATACTTTGGAGTGCATGAAAAAAGTCTACATTTTATTCCAGCATTTCTTAAAATTGCCACAATAAAGATCAATCAATAGTATCAATATATTTCTGAAAATTGACAAATGCTACATATAGTTTACCTCTTTTCCGATTTAAGTAACGTTCAATAATGGATCTTAAAACAAAAGCATTGTCAACAATAGAATATTCAACTTTAAACCCACTTTTACGTTCAGAAATCTTTTGGTACATGTATGCAAAGAAATTTAGTCTAGCTACCAATACTGCACAGTATATTTTTTTTAAAACATTTTGCAATGAAATACCTCTATAATTATTTGTATTGTTTATATCACCCTTTTTGTGAAGTACCACAATAAGGAATTCACACCAACTTTCTGGGTATTCACTTGTGAAAAACAATCTATTAAAAAGTTTAACTAAGACGTGTACAATGGCATTAATACCACATATAAAAAATTCTGGCAGTAAACAGTCTGGTCCTGGTTTTTTTCCCCTTCCGAAACCTTTTGATTGCCAATCGAATTTCATCTTCGGTTATCTCAGTATTAAATATATAATCTTCAATGTCATCTATTGGTTCGTTAAACTCTTTGTTTATCGGCATATTTACTTCTTCATTCAGGTTTGCAGTTTCTGGGTTCAAAAGTTTATCAAAATGATTGACCCATTCCTCAGTCGTTATATTGTTCTAAACTTTGCAACCGCGTTTTGTCATTGATTTGAGTCTAGACCAGAATGACTTAGAATCATTTATATTAACTATTAATGCATCTAATTGTTTTTCAGCGTATATATTTTGTTTAATTTTACACATATTTTTAAATTTGTTTCTGGCACTTATATATCTGTGTTAATTTTGCTCAGTGTTATTTTGTCTATATTGTCACAATAGACGATATTTTAAACGTTTGATTTCATAACAACTCTAGTCAAACAATTTTGGCTGTGATTTAACATACCGTTTTGGTTGACTTTCAAACTGTTTACCAGCATATTTCAGCATATCAGTAAACGATGATAAAATTTGATTTATATCAGAGTTAGTATTTTCTATTCCGATGCACATACCATTAATGAAATTGTTTTTAAATACATTTGCAAGGTTTTCTTGAAATGTTTCCTTCATATGCAAAGGTATATTGTAACACGGATATGTTCTATAATGTATATTATCTTTTAGATTGTTATCAGTGTGTAGTGTTGATATTGTTAATGACGTAATTATTGGAAAATGTTTAGAATCACATCGATGTCCAACTCGGAAGTTATTGACACACTGTATGAGATTTCCTGAACATAAACAATAATCAATAACACTGCAACCTATCGTCGATGTGTATGATAAGTTTCCAACTATTTTGTCATCTCCAACACGACCATTTAGTATGTACATTGAATACAATTTACATAATTCAATCAAGTTTCTACCACATGTATTTACAGTTTTGTCACTGGATACACGTGTCTCCTCAACAGAGCTACTAAAAAAATCATTGTAATCTTCAAGTTCATTTACATTTTCAACTGTTTTTAAACATTCACGTTGTTCACCTATTCTTGCGTTTAGGTCACTTAAGATTATAAAATCGGATAAACCGAAATTTATTGTGATGTTAGTTATAACATCTTCTAAAAGCTCAATATATTTCAATTGCTTATTATTGTAAAATGGCGAGTCATTAGGGGGGAGATATGAAAATAATAATACAACGTTTGTTTGTTTCAAATTGTGTATACAATTTATAAAGCTGGAATACTAAACCGATGGTACACTCATATTGGATTTTACTCACAAATTTTAAAATGTTTTTATTGATATAAACAGACATTCCCGCCATTGCTCGCCCTTGTTTAGCATATTTTTTTCGCAGGTAAAGAAACATTCATGCGTTGATTTCAAATGTTTGGTTTCATTATTATTTTCTTCCCAGGTTTCTGCTAACGCGAATATATAAAAAAAATTGTATTAAACAAAGTCTATAAATTCATTTTTTTGTAATAAGCCCTCTATGTTCCAATATGCAATATTTAATTCAGCCTTTAAACGGCATGGACTTCGGCTGCTTTCCTATACGTCAGAGTATTCGCCGTTTACATGCATATCCGAGTAACGAGAGTTCTGGGACTCTGTATCTATTTCAACTTGAGCGGAAATTTGTCGACCTCGTTTGGCATTTACAAAAACTCGTGATTTACTGTTTTCAAAACCTTCATTCTTTCTTTTTAAGTTTTAGTTCGCCTTTTTTATAATAACCTACTTCCCCTTTATTTTTCAATTCAGTTAATTTTGATCTCTGTTTAAATGTCGAATCATCACTAATTTGTATGCCATAATCTCTGAGAACATCTCTTGCTCTGAACACTTTAACCTTATCTGTGAATTCGGAAAATTTTACAATTGTTACTTTTGGTTGACCTGGGCTCGAATTTCCAATTCTAAAATCATCTTATATGCAATTTTCGGACCAACTATTTAGAGGACATGCTACATTCAATACATTTTCAATCACTTTTTTCTTTAACAGACCTTCACTATGTTCATTTAGAAATTAATTTAATCCAAATATACGCATATTTGATTGTATTGATTTCGCTTCTATCTTTTCAAACCGGTCTTCTATTTTGTTAACACAATCGGTATTTTCATCCACAATATACTGAATGGCGTCAATTTCTGATTGAATCATTTCTTGATTGTCACGAGCACATTTTATTTCAATTTCATCTTTATCGAGCCTATTTTCAACACTTTTTTGTTTCTCTTCATTATTTAAGATAGCCGTTTTTAATTCCGTACATGTAAGCCGCATTGATTCCATTTCTGATTTAATAATAACTATATCAGATTTTACATGTTGGATTTCCGACTTAAGATCTTTACTTGTCGTATATATTGCATTTAATATTTCATCCTCATCGGTTAATGGACCTGGGTTTGTTTCGATATCCTAGACAGCAATAGTCTCTTCGACGAGTAGGTATTGTATGTTGATTGGGTCCAAAACGTTTCACCATGTACATATCTGCACACATTGATTTGACAATCACCCATAATTGTTAAATGGCACTCCTGGCTTGTAAAACGTATTTCATTGCCAACGGTAGCAGTTGACATCAGGTATTTAACTAAGACATGACTTGTCAAAAGTGTAGAGGTCACTAACAAACATATAAAAAACGTACGATAGTGTATGTCTGATCCACAGGTACTATATGGTTTATAATGAGTGCTGCACGTATAACAGCTAAATCCCTTTCCTGGTCCAAACGATCCTATGCGCTTTTCTGTAAGTATTAATGTCAATGTTCATTTTGTACAATTGGTGTTTCAGGCTGACCCTAATAGGCTTCCGTAGATTTTATTTTTAATCAGATTTCGTCTATATTTATAGAGTTGGTTAACTGTACTCGTAACAATAGACACGGTTGATAATTACAGCCTAGCACAATGAACACAATGTTATTAAACCGGTTTTATCAATAGTGTTTATATATATAGCGTTGGTATTGAAAAAAGTCAATAGTTTCTAAGTAACTAATTATTTTTTAAATCATCTAGGCAACATAAAATGCATACCTTTACCCATATGTTCGTATATTTTTTTGTTTGAAAAATGGTTTTTATCACTTATAACACAAAGTTTTATCGCTCACAAAGGTAAACAAACCCAACCGGTGTTCACGTACTTTATCTTTCTGGTTAAGCATACGTGTTCCTAGTTTCGTTCGGAAATTTTCAAACGCATTTCCACAGTACCTACTTGGGCAAGGGACTGTGAAAGTATGCAATCCTTCGGAGACAATTTAAAGCAGTCGACCCGTGTACAGCGAGAGTCATACCCAGTGTACATGAAATATCTCACTGAACTATTTGTCAATCAGTGATGCAAGTGCCAGTAATCCTGTACACGTTCTGCCTGCACGTGGTCATCGCAAGAGGGTGTTGCAGTATGAGTAGATAGACAGATAGTAGTGTGTAGGTTTACATGAACGTCAATGTTGCACTTACAGTGAAACCTGTCTGAGGAAGCCAGTCAAGAGAAGGGGCAAAATTGACATTTTAAGAAAGGTTGTTGCTTAATACAGGTTAATTTACTCTGAAAACATAGAAATGGGAAATAGAAAATATGGCTGCTTAAGACAAATGGCTGCTTAATAGAGGTGACCGCTTACACAGGTTTGACTGGTTTTAGAAGGTCTGCGAATCCCTTTTCAATGTATTATTGTATACGTTTGTTCGGCAATACGGGTTCAGTGAGTATATATAGGCCTGGTATATTGAAAAACAAATGTTTTTAACCAACTTTAAAATTTTGAAAAAATCCTGGTATATTCCCTTTAAACACATCGCACGTTACATTTTAATTAGTTGAGGTAGACCCGAGTATGAATCTGAGTTGAACCACCGTTCTGTCGTACATGTAAATGGTTGGATACCGTCCGCGCCCTGGACTTCTCGAACACAGAAAACCTTTTATTGCAATATAAGTATGCGACAGTGACCAAATTTTACTCCGCAGTGGCACGTTTGCAGTATTGTTGCATCCTTTTTTGTTGATAACTCGATGCTTTGTATTTTATAAATTATTTGTACTTATTTAGGATTACACCTACATACAGTAACATTTCAATGGGCTGTTATTGTTACTGCAAAGGGCTTATTATAATTGACTTTGTGTAACAACAAGTATTACTCCCGTCAGCTGACCACAAACCTTCTTTGTCCAAGTAAATACAATGTAGTGTTTGCTTCGGCATAGCTTTCTTGTGGTGTCGTAGCAACCAACATTGATCGCTGATTGGATTATCGATGCTTCTGATTGATAGCCCACGTCAGGTATATATATTTACACTCTTCACTGCCGATTCTTATACTTAAAAAATCAAGTTTTGTGCATTCGTTTCATACTGTTTATATGCAAGTCTCAATTACATTAAGCATGATGCTTACCTGTCTGCATTTCAATTAGTCAGTTGAACTCCTTATTTCTATGGACAGTATGTCTTTGACACGGTGAAAACAACCAGTATTCCATAACAACTACAATGATTTAAGATTGCACAATGCTCTTTTATCCATCAGAAATTGAAGCAATTCAATCTTTGAAATTTACTATTGGATGTGATGTCATTCCACATGTACACTATAAGTGTTTGATATAACTCCTGTGACAGTGTTGCAGTTCATTGTACATTGCAACATCCCATCCTGATTAATTGTCAATTTTGGTATTACAGGTATGTTCGTAGAATAAACATAAATGGAAAGAAATCTTTATAGCAAGTTGGTCCACCACAATTTGCAAGATTGAATGGAATCGTTGCATACCCGAAAAAGAACATTAGAACTGGTAATCTATTTCAAAGTACTATACCATCTTATTTAAATATCAGTTACGTTGTTTAAAATACCCCTATTTTTAATTACCGAGTACTGTCAAACCTGTCTTAAGCAGCCCGTCAAGGGAATAACCAAAAGTGTCCATTTAAGACAGGTCGTTGCTTATATAGAACCAGAACAAAATTCAACTGTGTATTGAGATATTTTTTGATGTATAACAAAAAACAAAAATCAACTGTGTAGTGAGAACTTATTTTATATAAACCAAGATCAAAATTCAGCTGTGTAGTGAGACTTTATTTTCTATAGAACCAAGCTCAAAATTCAGATGTGTAGTGAGACCTTATTTTATATAGAACCAAGCTCAAAGTTCAACTGTGTAGTAAGACCTTATTTTATATAGAACCAAGAACAAAATTCAACTGCGTAGTGAGACTCTATTTTCATCGGTGTAGTGAGACCTTATTTTATATAGAATCAAGATCAAATCTCAATTGTGTAGTGATACCTTATTTTATATAGAACCAAGAACAAATTTCAGCTGTGTAGTGAGACAATATTTTATATAGAACCAAGAACAAAATTCAGCTGTGAAGTGAGACCTTATTTTATTTAGAACCAAAAACAAAATTCAGCTGTGAAGTGAGACCTTATTTTATATAGAACCAAGATAAAAATTAATCTATGTAGTGAGACCTTATTTTATAAAGAACCAAAAACAAAATTCAACTGTATAGTAATATCTTATGTTTTATAGAACCAAGAACAGAATTCAACTGTGTAGGGAGACCTTATTTTATATAGAACCAAGCTCAAAATTCAACTGTGTTGTGAGACCTTATTTTATATAGAACCAAAAACAAAATTCAACTGTGTAGTGAGACCTTCTGTTATATAGAACCAAGCTCAAAATTCAACTGTGTAGTGAGACCTTATTTTATATAGAACCAATATCAAAAATCATCTGTGTAGTGAGACCTTATTTTATATAGAACCAAAAACAAAATTCAACTGTACAGTGAGACATCCTGTTATAAAGAACGAAGAACAAAATTCATCTGTGTATTGAAACCTTATTTTATATAGAGCCAAGATCAAAATTCAACTGTGTAGTGAGACCTTATTTTATATAGAACCAAAAACAAAATTCAACTGTGTAGTTAGACCTTGTTTTATATAGAATCAAAAACAAAATTTTCCTGTGAAGTGAGACCTTCTGTTATATAGAACCAAGAACAAAATTCAACTGTGTAGTGAGACCTTCTGTTATATAGAACCAAGCTCAAAATTCAACTGTGTAGTGAGACCTTATTTTATATAGAACCAAGATAAAAATTAATCTATTTAGTGAGACCTTATTTTATATAGAATAAAAAACAAAATTTTCCTGTGTAGTGAGACCTTCTGTTATATAGAACCAAGAACAAAATTCAACTGTGTAGTGAGACCTTCTGTTATACAGAACCAAGCTCAAAATTCAACTGTGTAGTGAGACCTTATTTTATAAAGAATCAAGATAAAAAATCATCAGTGTAGTGATACGTATTTTATATAGAACCAAAAACGAAATTCAACTGTGTAGTGAGACTTACGTTTTATAGAACCAAGAACAAAATTCAACTGTGTAATGAGACCTTATTTGATATAGAACCAAGTTCAAAATTCAACTGTGTAGTGAGACCTTATTTTATATAGAACCAAAAACAAAATTCAACTGTGTAATGAGACCTTCTGTTATATAGAACCAAAAACAAATTTCAACTGTGTAGTGAGACCTTCTGTTATATAGAACAAAGCTCAAAATTCAACTGTGTAGTGAGACCTTATTTTATATAGAACCAAGGTCAAAAATCATCTGTGTAGTGAGACCTTATTTTATATAGAACCAAAAACAAAATTCAACTGTATAGTGAGACCTTCTGTTATATAGAACCAAGAACAAAATTCATCTGTGTAGTGAAACCTTATTTTAAATAGAGCCAAGATCAAAATTCAACTGTGTAGTGAGACTTTATTTTATATAGAACCAAAAACAAAATTCAACTGTGTAGTTAGACCTTGTTTTATAAAGAATCAAAAACAAAAATTTCCTGTGAAGTGAGACCTTCTGTTATATAGAACCAAGAACAAAATTCAACTGTGTAGTGAGACCTTCTGTTATATAGAACCAAGCTCAAAATTCAACTGTGTAGTGAGACCTTCTGTTATATAGAACAAAACTCAAAATTCAACTGTATAGTGAGACCTTATTTTATATAGAACCAAGGTCAAAAATCATCTGTGTAGTGAGACCTTTTTTTATATAGAAACAAAAACAAAATTCCACTGTATAGTGAGACCTTCTGTTATATATAACCAGAACAAAATTCATCTGTGTAGTGAAACCTTATTTTAAATAGAGCCAAGATCAAAATTCAACTGTGTAGTGAGACCTTGTTTGATATAGAACCAAAAACAAAATTCAACTGTGTAGTTAGACCTTGTTTTATAAAGAATCAAAAACAAAATTTTCCTGTGAAGTCAGACCTTCTGTTATATAGAACCAAGAACAAAATTCAACTGTGTAGTGAGATCTTCTGTTATATAGAACCAAACTCAAAATTCAACTGTGTAGTGAGACCTTATTTTATATAGAACCAAGATAAAAAATCATCAGTGTAGTGAGACAATATTTTATATGGAACCAAAAACAAAATTCAACTGTGTAGTGAGACCATATGTTTTATAGAACCAAAAACGAAATTCAACTGTGTAGTTAGACCTTGTTTTATAAAGAATCAAAAACAAAATTTTCCTGTGAAGTCAGACCTTCTGTTATATAGAACCAAGAATAAAATTCAACTGTGTAGTGAGATCTTCTGTTATATAGAACCAAGCTCAAAATTCAACTGTGTAGTGAGACCTTGTTTTATATAGAACCAAGATCAAAAATCATCAGTGTAGTGAGACCTTATTTTATATAGAACCAAAAACAAAATTCAACTGTATAGTGAGACCTTCTAGTATATAGAAACAGAACAAAATTCATCTGTGTAGTGAAACCTTATTTTAAATAGAGCCAAGATCAAAATTCAACTGTGTAGTGAGACCTTATTTTATATAGAACCAAAAACAAAATTCAACTGTGTAGTTAGACCTTGTTTTATAAAGAATCAAAAACAAAATTTTCCTGTGAAGTCAGACCTTCTGTTATATAGAACCAAGAACAAAATTCAACTGTGTAGTGAGATCTTCTGTTATATAGAACCAAGCTCAAAATTCAACTGTGTAGTGAGACCTTATTTGATATAGAACAAAGATAAAATTCATCAGTGTAGTGAGACCTTATTTTATATGGAACCAAAAACAAAATTCAACTGTGTAGTGAGACCTTATGTTTTATAGAACCAAAAACGAAATTCAACTGTGTAGTGAGACTTACGTTTTATAGAACCAAGAACAAATTCCAATGTGTAGTGAGACCTTATTTTATATAGAACCAAGTTCAAAATTCAACTGTGTAGTGAGACCTTCTGTTATATAGAACCAAAATCAAAATTCAACTGTGTAGTGAGACCTTCTGTTATATAGAACCAAGCTCAAAATTCAACTGTGTAGTGAGACCTTGTTTTATATAGAACCAAGATCAAAAATCATCTGTGTAGTGAGACCTTATTTTATATAAAACCAAAATCAAAATTCAACTGTATAGTGAGACCTTCTGTTATATAGAACCAAGAACAAAATTCATCTGTGTAGTGAAACCTTATTTTATATAGAGCCAAGATCAAAATTCAACTGTGTAGTGAGACCTTATTTTATATAGAACCAAGATCAAATCTCAACTGTGTAGTGAGACCTTATTTCATATAGATCCAAAAACAAAATTCAACTGTATAGTGAGACCTTCTGTTAGATAGAACCAAGAAAAAAATTCAACTGCGTAGTGAGATATTATTTTATATAGAACCAAGCTAAAAATTCAGCTGTGTAGTGAGACCTTATTTCATATAGAACCAAGCTCAAAATTCAACTGTGTAGGGAGACCTTATTTTATATAGAACCAAGAACTAAATTCAGCTGTCTAGTGAGACCTTATTTTATATAGAACCAAGCTCAAAATTCAACTGTGTAGTGAGACCTTAATTTATATAACCAGTTTTATGTACAGATACATTCCTGCTATGTAAAGAATACTTTTAAATAAATAAATTTTAACGTTGAAATCTTAGACCTTATTTTATATAGAACCAAGAACAAAATTCAACTTTGTAGTGATACCTGAATGCTCCTATTACTTGTCCATAACGTTAGCACTTTCTTCGTCACTATCTGTATAATTTGACTGTTTTTTTTATTGTTTTAAACGGTTTGTTTTACACCAATCGAGTCACCCTTGAAGTGTTCTTGTGTATAACGAGTATTAATATGCGGATAAAGTGTTCTTCATATAGCATCATTTTCTTTTATGTTTGAAATATATATTTGGTACTGAGCATTTCATTGTTGTACAATATACACATGTGGATGCTGTCGTATTTGTAAAAGTAAAATTCTAGTCTGACAGGTGATACATTTGATTACAATATCTCGTTTTATGATGTGACGCCGGGGGAAGGAGAGAGGTTGGGTGCATCTGTTATCGAGGTCTGAGCTCCCCAGTGGCGTTTTTGTTACTGGCCATTCGAAAGCGTTGACCGCTGTTGTCACTTCTTATCTATATATGCATTGTACTTTTTATTCCAGTTTTAAGTATTCTGTATATTAATTGCGTTCAAACTGCTTTTGTGGAGGCGTCTTTTAAATACTGCATCTCCTGTTGGGTATAGTTTTTCTATTTTTTTACTACAGGACATCTCACATTTAGTGGTGCGGGGAATCGAACCCACGACGGATATGTTTCATTGCAATAGTAAAGTACATTCAACAAAAGTTGTAATCGGTTACCTGCATATATTGACATTTCGTCAACACGAGTTTGCTAATTCGATATTTTAATTTACACTCTATTGAACAAATTCATTGGGCATATTTTCAGATAATTTCATCTAAATTCAGACAGGAATAAGCATGTTAACACTTTTTAAATGTACCACTCGCAAAGTCAAAATTCACAATTGCATCAGTAACAATGCGATACTTCCCGACCTCATTGACCTTGACCAAATTCAATATGTATGATGTTTGTTTAAAAAACAAGACATCTTTCTCATCCACATAGTTTGATGCATTTTTATTCGAACGTTAACCAGGTATGGAATAACACTTTCAAACGCTGCAAATAGTTTACATACCTGACCCTAATGTAATTGTGAATTTTGACTTAGTAGGTGGTGAATTTCAAAAAGTTTGTTTCATGCTTATTCCTGTCTGGAGTTAAATGAAAGTTAGTACATATCCATTGCTTTATGCACAATGATTTAAAGGGCATATAATAAGATCTTAATTACCTATCAGACAAATTAAATAAGATTCGAAATAAGATATTTGTACTGAACTCAAACGAATATTTTACCGAACAGCAAACAATGTATGTGAACAATATCAAGTTTGTCGAGTTCAAAGTTATACTGTTAATGACATGACAATATTATCTCTTTTATCAGCTTTTAGTAAATGCCTACAAAGTACCTGCAGCCACTTATGTTTGCCGATTTCTAAAAAAGACTACAAGTGCGCATGCTCAGACGAAGGAAAACACGGCAATGTTCCCTGCAGGGAAATGAATGGTATGACGCATGATATATGTATATCATTTTATTTTTTTATACATATATATTTCTACGCCATTTTCAACACATTTCAGGTTATATTTGTTTAAGGTAGACTTCAGAATGAATCTGAGTAGAACCACCGTCCTTCAGCAAGTAACTGGTAAACTTTCTCACATGAAGTTTTTGGAGCGAGAGGGACTTATTGGTGAGCGATAAATGATCTTGAGACGGTGAATTAGACCACTCGGCCACGTATTGTAAATATATACAGTTTGAACGAAAATGTGCTTAATGTGAGACTAGCATATTGATATGAATCACTAAATATATGCTTTTCTTTATAGCATTCTGTCCTTCGAACATGACCCTTTTATAACATATTATGGACTATCGTTGAATGATGGTCTTAAAGACTCGTTAAACTTCCGAAATGCACATTTTTTTGTAATAACAAAAATAATCGTAAATAAATGGGTTAACTTCATAGTATTGTTGAAACCATTCCTAAAGATTCCTACTTTTTTTTTTAAAAGGCGAGTAAATAAATAACTATATAAATGTGTATTTCTTAAAAAAGCGGACCGACTTTGAGCTATTGTTTACATGTTTGACATTTCCGATAAAGATAATATGGAATTAAGAGAGAAAAGATTTGTAAACGCTTTCATCCTATCACAAGTCATTATTAGATATAATAATGGGGTATCCAAATAAACATCAATTTCATATTACTTGGATTTCTTCGTGTAAATTTTATTGTCCGAGATGTTGCGACTGAAGCTGGCACTTTACACTGATATTATGCAACAACTTGTTTGTTTTAATTTATTTTAATTTTTACTTGTTAATTACGATAGATATGGTAAGAAAACAATTACATATTATTGTTTTTTTTTGTTAATTTATTAAAATACATAACAAATAAACATACTTAATTTTTATTTTTAGTTAATAATTAGAAGCTTAGTTCTGCTAGCTCAATCCTCTATTCTTTCAAAACGTAACTTGCTTATCTAACAGTATAAATAAAATGTCTTTTTCTACAAAGTTGATAAGGTTCAGCACGAAAATGCATGAATGGCTCGGCAGAGCCTCGCAATTGTTGCGTTTTCTAAGCCTCACCTAATAAACTTTGTACGGAAAGGCACTTACCTTGTCTTTTCTTTATAACTTGCTTTTAGGTTTTGTGTAATGTTGATACTTTGGTTATGTTGCAGAAATAGATGTCCATGTTTCATCTGCTAAAAGTCATATGCAAAATGAAAGAGGTAAATAGTTACATAGGTTTTTGTTAGAATTTGAATTATTTAAGCATTATTCAAATGGTCAGCTACCACCATGGCGTTTTTCGAAGACTTACATTAGACCGTTTGACCTTATTTTCACTATTTTTAACATTCGCGGATCGAAAAGTCCTATATAATAGTATTTCATCTGCTAAAACCCATATGCAAAATGAAAGAGGTAAATAGTTACATACGTTTTTGTCTTTAACTATCTTTAACAAAACTATCTCTAACTATCTTTAACTATCTTTAACAAAACTATCTTTAACTATCTTTAACAACTAACTTTAACTCTTTTAAACTATCTTTAACAAAACTAGAGTTAACAGTGTAGAACCAGTTCTGATTGCTCGTAATGATATAAAGAAATCATATTACGTTTTTGAAAATTCATAATACATTTTCTTTTAATCAGAAGAATGTGGTCATAAGATAGAATCAAATATAAATTTAAGTGATAGTGTTCATTATGCAAAAATTTAGCAATTAAGAAACCCAAAGGGAGCGACCGCAGGGAGATTAGTGTTAAACATCATTTGACTGACAGTTTGACGTCATTTGACTGACTTTGGGCTGGAGTTACGATGAATGATGCGATGATTGACGTTTGAAAGTTGACGTTTGCTAAGGCCGTTTCTAAGCATAGCTCGCAAAGCTTTGTAGTTTATAGATGACTCGCTCAGAATTGAATCAAGGGCGGAGTCTGTACAATGCCATTCAAGCGTGGGCAGTGATAACGAACTTCTTAATAATTTAGAACGAACTTAATAAATAAATTATTTTGTAGGCTGTTTTAACAAATAAGAGCGACACAATTTTAAAAATTGAAGCGATTTCATTGGTTGTCAAATGAGATTAAACACTAAACTAAATATATTTCAACATAATTTTCAAAAGAAAAAAAACAACACATACTTTTCTATTACAACTTTAACAACTATATTTATTTCATATTATATGTAATTTTGTAAGGTGTATGGCGGGGTGGCTCGCCCCGACCTTGCTACACCTATCACGGGATGATTAAATGGGTGACTAAATGTACCACCATTTAATGTTTGAAATTTAAAAAAAAAACAACAGCATCAATTTTGGCGTACGTATATTATCTTTTGACAATGTTATCGGTGGTTAAACTCAAATGTTCAACTGACTTGTACATTAGATATGTGTTTCACAAAAGATAGATCTTAACTGTTTTGTTGAGTTAGAAATTGTGTCATTTCGGTGATATTTTAAGATTAGTTTTTATGCTTTATTATAAGAATACATAAGTTTATTGTGATCCTTTGTTTCCAGAGAGTCCAGCAATGGCTATTGGTTTATCTGTTCTCGGCGTCATAGCTGTGTTGGTAATAGCATTCGGTGCGGTGTATGTTTATAAAAGGTACGTTATTTTACCAATATATGTAGTTAAGGCATTGGACTGCGAACCCAGGGGTCGCAGGTTCGATACCACGCTCCTCCAATTAAAAAAATACTTTCGGATGAGACTTTCACAAAAATTGAGGTCCCATGTATCGGTGCTTAACACTAGGCATGATAAAGAACCAGGGACGCTACAAGAACTGTATTCTCTGCACTTTCCTCAAAAAATCTAAAATTACTAATACTCTTCTGGAGGCGTTGCCCATATGGGAAATCGGAGGCGACGATAAACAAACTTATTATCATCATCATCAATATATGTTAAATCCTATTGTCGTCTTGGTTTAAACATATTTATTCATTCAAATGTACATATATACACATAAGTTTAGGAACAAATATGGATTAGAACGGAATATAAAATCTTATAAAGTTAGTTTCCATATTGGCGTCATGAGGTATGTGATCTTAAGAATTATCATATGAAGGAGACTAAATCAAAGCAATCATTGTAAACAGCTTTTTTAAAAAAGTGGTTTTACATGAATTCTAACAAAGGATATAGTTCTTAAATGTTGGACTATGTCCTAGGAGCAGTAAGACGTTAATACCAATCAGTTACATGTAAATATGTCATTCAACATTAGCTGACCTGACGCGGGCTGTCAAACAAGATAATAATCCAATTAGCAATAGAAATAGGTTGCTATACTGCCATTTTCCTTAGACAATCGAACGGTATCTAAGTGAACACTACATCGTATTACATTGTATTTACTTGGACAAACAACGCCACGTGATCAGTGGGTGGAGCTTTGGTCGCTCTCGTGTCAGGTCAATTAATGAAACATGAGAAAAAGGTTACGGAAGAGTCCATGCATATAGTCGAACATGTTCCCTCTCTTTTTAGTTTACGTTTCAATCAGAATACTTTTATACTTTGTAACAAAATCTCTCTTTTTGTTTATACATTCATTGTCTAAAGTTTTATGAAGTATAACATCTAATTTATCTTTGCCATTTCCATTTCAATTTTTGTTAAATATTGTGGAAATAAATTAAAATGGTGAACACAACTTGAAGCATGGCCTGTATCTAAACTTTGAAGAGAGTCCTACGTGGCGGTGTGGTCTAAGGCGTCGTCTCAAGATCACTTACCTCTGGGGTCGTAGGTTAGAGTTCCGCTCGCTCCAAAAACTTTATGTGAGAAAGTTTGCCAGTTACTTGTGGAAGGACAGTTGTTCTACTCAGATTCATTCTGAGGCCTCCCTCCACAAACTGGAAATGCCATATATAACCTGAAATGTGTTGAACATGTTGTTAAACCTCGATTAAACTTTAGTTTAGTTTAATCTTATATATGTTACTTCTATTGTGAAACACTTTATTACAACTCATACCTATCACGGTCGAAGTCTTCCTTGGTAGAGCCAGTACTAAGCATGTGCGGAAAGAGTGCCTTTCCCAAGACACCACACATATATAGTCATGGCGGAGGATCGAACCAACAACTGTTCGATCGTGGGGCCGGTGCTCTACCACAAGATCACAAATTTAAATTTAAACATTATAGATGTAAAGTAGATAATAAAATTTTTCTTTCAGGTTCAGACGTACTTCAATACGACACGATTTGCTTGTTGAGGACACTTCACGGGTAGATACATTTTATCGGATAACGTTTCCCGACCCAGGTAAAGACGAGCCGAACTTTGATTCTGGAATAGAAAACCCTTCGTTTAATTGTAGTTCGGAAGATGTGCGTGCTAGCGGAAATATCGTTAGATATTCTCCTATGTAAATGAAGAAAGAGGACACATAACATTGTCGGTGATGCTGGGTAATATTGGGTATCGGCTTGAAAGCAACAACAACAACAGCAGCAGCTACAGCAAAAGCAACAGCAGCAGCAGCCAAGACAACAAAATCACCAACAATAATAATAACAACAACACCACCGCCAACAACAACAACAACGGCAACAATATCAACAACAACAACAGCAGCAGCAGCAACAACAACAACAACAACAACAACAACAACAGCAGCAGCAGCAGCAGCAACAACAATAATAAAACCACCACTTCAACCACCACCAACAACAAAAGCAATAACAACAACAACAGCAGCAGCAGCAACAACAATAACACCACCACCACCAACAACAACAACACCACCAACAACAACAGCAACAATAACAACAGCAACAACAATAACAATAACAGCAACAGCAGTAGCAGCAATTACAACAACAAAAACTGCGACAACGACAACAGTAACAACAACAATAACAACAACAACAACAACTACGACAAAAAAACAACTACAACACCAACAACAACAACTACAACAACAGAAACATACACTTTGTTGTTTTAAATCATATTATCTCAAGCGTAGTTTGTACATAATGGATACATAATACGTTTTGCTAAGGGTGATAGTGATTTTGTCACTCTGGGGAATTGTTGTCCAATGATTGTTAAATTCATTTTGAGGTTGATAATATTGTTCCGAATGTAGACATATCACTGTCACCCGCAATAGAATGTAACAGTTAGTTAATTATATGTATCCAGAAATGTTCTTTAACTGCTATAGAATTAATTAGAACAAATAGGATATAATATAGAGATGTCTGTTCAGTACTCTATCCAGTTAAGTCAAGGGAAATGTTAGGAGATGGGATTATAGGTGATAATCGCTTGAATCATTTGGTCTAAGCTGTGTCATAGCTAATTATAACTATACACATGTTTTGTGTTTGATAAAAAGGCCACTTCCACACGGATGGAAGGCGTAGCACGGTATGGAGACCGACGATATAGTTTCGTAGACATGAGGTAATGATAATAGCGATGCCAATTGTAGATAGATATTTCTTTATTTAAGTATCATCATGATTAAAACACAGTTTATACACTATATAAAATACATTGAACAACTAGCCACACCATTATATAAAGAATTATAAGAGACTATAAAATATAACATTACATATTTTGAACCAATTTATTACATATTTATACAATGTAGCACATTGCTGTTTATATACTGTATCGCAATCATGGGTTACTCCTACACATGAATATTTTGAACATCGAGAAACGGATATGTTCAAAAGCGTACTAAATATTTATGCATGCGGTAAATAGAAACCATTACATATAAAATCTCAAGATTGTTTAATAGTACGCTTAAACATCGAACCGGATCAATTCATGTGCGAGTGTTCAACTCTTTACTTCATTGGCATTTTAACTGGACTCTTCCAAACTCAAAAGCCACACATAGTCAATTTCCATGAATAGATACATTTTACCTATCTATTCTGATAGAGCAGAAAACAGTGCAGGTGTCCATATGAAGTAAAGGGTTAAATTTCATAATTACATGATTTAAAACTAAAGCAGGGCTGCGTTCAGTACGGTTAACTATGTGAACTCTGTTTGTAAATGCCAACGATAACCAAATAAAAAAACGAAAAGTAAATGGAAATCGGACTACATCGGCGCTGTCCCTCCATTTGTCTTTAAATCACATGATTAAACACACACGATAACAGCTCACAAAACGCTCTGTTAGCAAACGTTTATAGCGGACATGTTGTTTAGTTTAGTTCTGTTAACAAACGTTTGCAAACAAAATAACTGTTAAAGCGATCAGAACGCAACCCAGATTAAGGCATGCGCCATTTTTGAATTAACATATACATGCATTTACATTTTGAATACGAACAATTTTGTATTTATCTGATGACACTTTGGAAAAATATTTATAAGCTGGCATGATATGCATACATAAGAATTAAATAACAATCATTGTACATAGTTTACATAATTGTGTAATCATTTGTAATTAATAAATATTTGTTTCTATTATTTAGTCTTCTGAATAACTAGTTTATTGATTCATTATTAGCTTTGCTCAAACTCTCGATAATCGTTTGTTATTTGTCTATATGATATTATTTGATTTATATTGCGTATTTGTAAACAATCTAAATTATGATGGTGTTTTTATGGCAGTGGGCGTAAAGTATATTCATAAATTTGAATTTTGTAGCCGTAGACAGCACATACAAACTATTAATACATGCAAACATAAATAAACATTGTATGTTAACTAATTGTGGGTAAATAAACAATAATCATAGACCGTGATATTGAGTGATCCACGTTAACATCCAGTGTAGCATGACATCTATTGTAAATACGTCTCAGTACGCAGTTGAGCCCCTTTTTTACCAAGGTAACATGATTCTTATGCTTAAAAAAGTGTTTCAAAATGGTTCGTAGTGGTTGTTGTTTCTTGCTGCAGATGAGTAGAGCAAAAGCTGGCATATCATATACTGCAATACGATATATCTGGTGTTAAAACATTGACTATACATGTTTATACATGTATTTATGAGCATTTGTGGACTTAAAAACGATCTTGGGGTGTCACTGCACAGTTTTTAAAAACAAACAAGCTTGTCAGCCAACCAGTTATTTGTGACTTTTGAGGTGGGGATAGATTCTGCTATGAAAAAAATATTTTAAAATAATCTATGTGGAATCTATATTACCGTGGAAACCCTAGACCTTATTTTATATAGAGCAAACAACAAAATTCAACAGTGTAGTGAGACCTTACATAATTCGTATCGGGTGCCGAATCCTCGGGTATCTGATACGCAGTATTCGACGTTGATGTCGATTTCAGGGGATATGGATTGGCATAAAATCGCATTGACATTCATGTGGTTTTCTTTCTTTCTCTCAAAATGATATTGAATTAACGTTGACAGTCAGTTATGTATGAATGGTTTCACTATATTTGAGCAATGTGTCTGACCACCACCATATTGACTAAACATTATTTATTTTTGAAAATTATATATTATATCAACTTTACAAACCTTTAACTATTCAAATATGCGTTTTATTGCGGCAATATTGAAATACATTTACTTTAAAACGAATTATGTTCTGTTTCTTGTTCCGATTCCTAACACTGGTTCAAGCGTTAGACTTACAACACAAGTTCTACATAATTTATGTCTTTATTTAATAACAACATTCATATCTTTTTTCTTTATGAAACAATATATGACTAAACATAACCATATCGGGATGCAAGTCGAACAAAAGCATTTTCATTCTACGTGACGTCAGAAAGTGACGTAACTTCCTTTTTTCTACGTATATGTTTCTGTATATAACTATTTTTACGATTTGACACTTCTGTACATGTATAGCAATTTGTATTATCTTTTAATTGTATAAACGATTAGTTGATGTACATTTTCTATCTTTGTAAACTAGAGAGATTTATCGTACTTGATGTAATAAATGGTTGTATTAAAATGTACATTTACTATTGTTACTTTATTTTTTATTTCTACCAGCTGGATTGATATTTAAAGGTTATTTTACAGTGTTTATACAATATTTGATTATATTGTACGAGTACATATTATGGTAGAAAAAAAACATATCGAACGAGACGACCAATGAGATTTACACTACAATGCGTACGAGAACAATATAATATATGATTTACATAGATACCGTTAATTTGTCTCAGGAAAATGGCAGGTAGCAACCAATATCCATCTCTGATTGGATTATCAAATTGTTTGATTGACAGCTTGTGTCAGGTCAATTTGGTGTATAATACGTTATGGTGAGGCGCGCATATGTACAGGATTAAAAAAACACCAGTCACGTGACATTTTAGAATAGAACAGAATGTTGGTTTTATTGATAGATATATGTATAATATATATCTTATCATACTTCCATGTTGTTTTAATAAAAGAAAACAACATAACGAACACAAGTAAGCATATCAGTATTTCCGGATATTTTTTGACAAATAAAGTTCAAATTCTGTCGTCTATAAACACACTCTTGAACACGCTTGAACAAAAAAGTCATAAAAAAACAAAAAAAATCAGTTTATGTAAGACTGTAAGATCTGAAAAAATCGTTACATATATTTAAATCAATATCCATTTTATATATGTAACACTCACACTGACTCATGCTTACTCGTACATCCTCATGGATGCATCCATAAAGCTATGATAGCTTCTCAAACCTCCTCAATAATACAATAAACTTGTTAAAAATATTTGTAGTAAGAAAGCTATAATAAAAGATATAATTTCAATTTCTATATAGATTAACACTGTATATTTTTATGCAATTTGTTATAACACAATATTGTATAATGTAAACGTAATATAAGCAAATATATACATATACACCATGAACCCAGATATACCGATCCCCTCGCCAGAAGTCCCATAAGTTATCTTTTGAACAATTCAAATAGTAAGACATCAATACCCATATTGCATGTTCCTCTCTCTCTCTCTCTCTCTCTCTCTCTCTCTCTCTCTCTCTCTCTCTATTTGATTTATTTACAAATTTGTTCAGTGACAAAAAAGCATTGTGTTATCGTATCTGTAAATGTACCACTATGTTACCCTGTACACATTAAGCTATTGTGTTATTGTATCCCTAAATGTACCACTGTACATATTAAGCTATTGTGTTATCGCATCCCTAAATGTAATACTATGTTACACTGTACATATAAAGCTATTGTGTTATCGCATCCCTAAATGTACCACTATTTTACACCGTACATATTAAGCTATTGTGTTATCGCATCCCTAAATGCACCACTATGTTACACCGTACATATTAAGCTATTGTGTTATTGCATCCCTAAATGTAACACTATGTTACACCGTACATATTAAGCTATTGTGTTATCGCATCCCTAAATGTACCACTATGTTACACCGAACATATTAAGCTATTGTGTTATCGCATCCCTAAATGTACCACTATGTTACACCGTACATATTAAGCTATTGTGTTATCGCATCCCTAAATGTACCACTATGTTACACTGTACATATTAAGCTATTGTGCTATCGCATCCCTAAATGTACCACTATGTTACACCGTACATATTAAGCTATTGTGTTATCGCATCCCTAAATGTACCACTATGTTATACCGTTCATACTAAGCTATTGTGTTATTGCATCCCTAAATGTACCACTGTACATAATAAGCTATTGTGTTATCGCATCTCTAAATGTACCACTATGTTACATCGTACATATTAAGCTATTGTGTCATCGCATCTCTAAATGTACCAATATGTTACACTGTACATATTAAGCTATTGTGTTATCATATCCCTAAATGCACCACTATGTTACACTGTACATATTAAGCTATTGTGTTGTCATATCTCTAAATGAACCACTTTGTTACACTGTACATATTAAGCTGTTGTGTTATCATATCCCTAAATGCACCACTATGTTACACTGTACATATTAAGCTTTTTTGGTGAAAAACTTTATACGAATGGTATTCTTTCATTCTAGTACTTTATATTTTGAATACTGTAATTATTTATCTGGAAATACTGGAAATAAAATATGTTTTAACCAATACTGGTTAATCCACGTGAACAAATGTGTTATGAAATACCGCCTTCCAATAAAATAAAAGTCTATATATAGATCCTGATATCTCTCCAGGATCAAATCTATTAACCCCCAATGGAAAAAAAAACAGAGAATGTTATGCCTGTCCCACAATTTATATCAGTTGAACGCTTACTATACTATGACGCCATTAAAACTTTCTCTAAAGCAACTGACCAATCAACGTGTTCAAATGTGTTGCTACTTCACCGACCCAATTGCTAGAGCTGGGTCCGTTATACAGACTAATAAAATAGTGTAATCTTGTCCCACTTTTGACCAGGTTACACGGGATGACAACGGTGATATGCAAGTTTGACTTATAAACTGCGAGATCGCTAACCCCTAGGTTCTCATAGACCGATTGGTTTAAGACTCTCAACATATCGTACTTTTTACCGCTTGGGTCGTGTGTTCGAACGAGCTTATTTGACTACTTATACTTTGGCTAAAACATGAAATTGACGAACTCGTGTTGCCGAAATATCAATAAAGGACTAGTAACGATGATATCACGAGTTTCTCCTTGTGGGATCTCTGCTGCGGCGTTTCCCCCTTTAAATGTTGTTTCTCTTTATTAGACTGAATGATATGTCCATCCAAATGACTATACGTGTTTACGCAGACATCTTTTTCACCTCCGCGGATAGCATTATTGACAGTATGTGATTGCTTCGTATAAAAAGAGTGCCACCGGTTCTATTTCTAACGTTGTGTAGTTGTAAATTTTGCCACTAACGTCATTAAACGTAGTATACGCATTTCCAGTATTTTCACTCATATGTACTTTAGCTTGAATACTCGATTTAATCTTATAAATAGTGTCGTATGCGTCATCCGTATCATCGTTAGGCGTATTGTTTGCTACAACAATACCATTACTTAGTAGTTGGTTGTACATTTGTATAAACAGCTTCGGCGTGTTCGAGTTCTGTATAAACAGCATCAGAAGGATCAGCAAGCGGAATCTCATATTGGTTAGTTTCATTATCAGTTGTATTGCCTGACCTTCTCCTAAAATATTAAAAAGTAAAACTATAGATATTTTATAGAATCAATAAAACCAAGTTTGTGCTTTTCATTTTTTGTCTTTCGTGTTAGAGTAGTTTAAGTATTTTCACCGCTGAGCTTTGCAAGTGACTTGCGGAAGGATATTGGTTCTACCCAGATTCATTTTGAGGTTTTCCTCTAAACTAAAACTGGATGTGTCATGTGTAACATGTTATATGTTGAAAAACTAAACATGCCTTGAAAATGTCAATGTTTATGACCCATTTAATTGCTATTTCGCTGAAATAAACTCTTTCTTTAAATTTTTATTTTATGAATGAAAACAGTGAAAATACCTTCTGGCAATTTCAGTATTTTTAACAATGAAATTAATGAAAATACTCGCTCGGAGATGTCTATAATTCATAGAAAAAGCATCAAATTAAAATGTGTTACCTAGTAGTTGTTGGTATATTGGTATGAACAGCTTTGGCGTGTTCGAGTTTTGTATAAACAGCTTCAGAAGGACCAGCAAGCGGAATCTCATATTGGTTAGTTTCATTACCATTTGTATTCCTTGACAATCTCCTAAAATATTTAAAAGTAAACATTTTTTTTAAAGAATCAATAAAAACAAAGTTTGTTATTATCTTTTTATTTTGTCCTCCGTGGCCGAGTGGGTTAAGTCACTGTTCTCTAATGACCACTTAACTTTCACCTCAGAGCTTTGCGAGTGACTTTTGCGAGGATGCTGGTTCTATCAAGATTCGATGTGAGGTCTTCCTCCAAAATAAAACTGTATTTGCCATATATAACATGTTCTTGTTTAAAGACTAAACATGCCTTGAAAATGTCAAAATCCATGAGCCAATTTTAATTGCTATTTCACTGAAAAAAAACTCTTTTTAAATTTTTATTTGTTGAATGAAAACAGTGAAAATATCTTCTGGAAATTTCAGTATTTTTAACAATGAAATTAATGAAAATACTCGCTTAGAAATTGCTATAATTCACATAAAAGCATCAAATAAAAATGTTTTACCTAGTAGTAGATGATATATTGGTATGTACAGCTTCGGCGTGTTCGAGGTCTGTATAAACAGCATCAGAAGGACCAGCAAGCGGAATCTCATATTGGTTAGTTTCATTATCAGTTGTATTCCCTGGCCTTCTCCTTTAATATTTAAAAGTAAAACTATAGATATTTTATAGAATCAATAAAGTTTGTGCTTTTCATTTTTTGTCCTTCGTGTTCGAGTAGTTTAAGTATGTTCACCTCAGAGCTTTACAAGTGACTCGTGCGAGGATGCTGGTTCTATCAAGATTCAATGTGAGGTCTTCCTCCAAAATAAAACTGTATTTGCCATATAGAACATGTTATATGTTGAAAGACTAAACATGCTTTGAAAACGCCTATGTTTATGTGCCGAATTTAATTGCTTTTTCACTAAAATAAACTCTTTTTTGAAAAAGATTATTTTATGAATGAAAACAGTGAAAACAGCATTTAGCTAAATTAGTATTTTTAAACAATGAAATTATTGAAAATACTCGCTTACAAATGTCTATATTTCATCAAAATTCGTAATATTAAAATGTTTTACCTATTTCTTACTATAACCACCACTATGATGATACTAACTATCAACAACAGCCCGCCAACTGCAATAACGATGTAAATATAATCTGAAAAAAAAAGAAAGAAAAAAAAAAACAATCAGGAAACCATCTTCAACTGTAACATTTACTAACGTTTTATAAAACATAATTTCATATATCATTTATTGGTCTAACATGGAGATGAACATTTAATACACAGACACAACTTCAAGGATGCAGTTCTTTGCAGTTAAAGCACAAACGGAGTTTTCAAAATTTAACATTGGCCAGAATTATTTTAACAATATATATCATGCCTATTCTATTTATACACACAGAACTTTTGTTAAAAAGAACATATAAATAACCGGCAAATATAATTAATTGAAAAGGAATCTCCTAACCTAACAAACATGCACAGATTAGATCAAAATAGAGTTGCAACATATGTTGTGACATATCAATTGAATAAGGTTGTTTAATTTTGATTGCCATTCGATTGATGATATTGACGACATATTGCTTAATTTGGTTTATTTAAGATAAAGTGTGAGTATGATTATAAAGTATTGGTTTTGACTTATTTCTTGAAGTTGTCAAATTATGTCTCGAGCTACTATACGTACATATGAGTGACTAATGAGCAAAGTGCTTTCGTTTTATAAAAATACCCAGACCATTAGGTAATGTAATATACTATTTGTTGGCCAAACACTGTGTTCAGCAAGAAAGCTACGGTCACAACGTCAAAGAGTTGTGTACTATTAAAGGAAGCATATCTTGATTTTTCAAGAATGTATATTAGCCTAAAAACCTACTTTTGATTTTATAAAATAACAATATATTCACCACCCAGCCCTTGTTGTCATAATTAATTGATTGATTGAATATTTAGTGTCATTTTTATGCCATCGAGGGCTAACAGACGATCAGTTAACCTAACCACTGTTTCCTGGGATTAACCAGTACTCGAGCACACCCCATCTCCGCAAGTAACTGATAACTTTCCCACTTGAATCAGTGATGAGAGACGAATGATAATGAGACACAATGTCGTATATCAATCATCACGGAGGATTCGAACTCACGACCTCTGGATTGAAAGTCAGACGCGTAACCGACTGAGCTAATCGGGCCCGGCTGTTGCCATAGGGATATCTATTTAAAAATACCAAATAATACATTGAAAACAGATGTCATAATTTGGTCTACGAGCCCAAGTTAGACTAAGACAGATTTTGATTGCAATTTCATCCGACATATTTGATACACATTGTTTAAATTGATTTATATTAGAAAGAGTCCTAATGGCTGGGTGAAGGGTCGCAAAGCAGTATGTCAGTGATATTTAATTTAGGAATTTCGTTTCAATTATACTACAATTAAAATGTCGTCTTTTGTCACGTACTTGTGGATTACAACCTCCAAATCATTCATATGTTCATTATAAATGATAAAGAGATATTTTTTTATTCATTCTAATTTATTGCTAGAACTAGCAGCGATATTTTCTAACATACTGCCTACGCTTAATCAACACAACCTCATTTCATATAATTGACATTTGTTGGTTAGACAATGTGTTGAACACGTTAGACACGGTCATCCCGTGAAATAGTGTTATCAAATGATAAGACTTCACTTAAATTCATACACAGTATTCAGTTATATATTTTACTTTGACAAATAAATTACCATTCAGCGTACTGGGCGTAAGTATGTGTATGGAATGTACATACAGCGACAATTATTACGTAACATACGTTTTGCATTATCATCATTTGGTTGTTTACCTTCAGTAGATTCTGGTCCAGTCCTTGATGTTTGTCCAGAATCTATAAATGTTGTTTGTTCAACTCTGGTTGCAGCTGCTGTAGTCGGCGGTGATGTTGGGCTTATTGTTTCTGTGTGTGAAGTACGAAAATAAAAATATAGGATAATCTATATTCAAAGTTATTATTACCAACATAGAGCGACTACCAACTTAACAAACAAGCAAAAAACAACAAACAAACAAATAAACAAACAAATAAACAAACTAAAATGAAAATGAAAAGTATATGTACGATATATATTGATACATGAAGTATTTAGTTTAACCACTGTTATGTGAAAATACTTGTAGTTATAATATTGTATACGCGTAGTTTCATACAAAACACAATTAAGTGAGTGGGTTATTAAATATTTTATTATAGTGACGTGAGTACATGTGACATGATATACTGACGTCTAATTTTATACAACACATGCGGTCCAGTTGACCTATAAGTGACCTATACAAATAAATAATTATATTATTTACATGAAATTATGAAACATCATCAACATTAATAATAGATACAAGGTAGTTACATAACAACATATTATTTACGGCTGTTTGGAAAGGCATTGGTTATATATTGTATTTTTTGTTCTCACATAAGTATTAACAACGTATTTAGTTACTTTTCTGAGAACATTTGTGACACATTTATCAACATCATCCATACCATTAAGCTGGGCCCAATAAGCTAAGTCGGTAACGCGTCTGGCTATCAATCCAGGGGTCGTGGGTTCGAATCTCCGCCCGGGAACAGTCTCCGTTTGGTGATGATTGATATACGACATTGTGTTTCATTATCATTGGTCTCTCATCGGTGATTCAAGTAGGAAAATTTTCAGCTACTTGCGGAGATGGGGTATACTAGAGAACGGGTTAACGTTTCAGGATCCCAAGAAACAGTGGTTAGGTTAATTAATCGTCGGTTAGCCCTCGATGAAATAAAAATGACGCTAAATGTTCAATCAATCAATCAGCCGGATAGTTAAACTGCATAATAGAAAATTGCTCATTGAATATGGCTGTTCTTATATCAAATTTACAGTGCGGAAACTTTATTAATAATTTAAAGCTTTTTTACCATTCTGGCAAACCGATTTTAAGCGCTCTGTAGAATTTCTAGTAAACCAATAAAATGCTGTGTTATTCCATATATTCAGTTGAACAAATGCCACAATTTGTTTTCTCTCTTGACCTGTGACGTCAATCAGTATGAAATAAATGAAAGTTGTATATAATCATTATTATTTAGTAATGTGAATTCACTTCTTCCTACTTTTTTACTCAAACAATTACAGTTGTATAAATGTTAGACGTATTTAAAGCGGCATAACCAGTACTTTGCTTTCTGTCAAATCAATAAAATACCTGCTATACTTGTAATATTGACTATCTGGATCATACATAGTGCAAAATACAATTGTTTATCGCAAAAAAAAACATATATTTAAACTCGCTCTAATCGCTCATATTTGAATTTCGTTACAAAAAAAAGTGTTGATTTCCATATCTGTATTGTTTTTCCTCTATAGTGCTCCATAAACGGCTTCTAATATAAAAAACCCTAGGTTCGTCAGCGAAGGAATTAATTTGCATACCAGAATTACTGATCAGTAAATCTATATTTAAAACAAAATTTATTCACGTTTAAACAAGTATCAGCTGTAATATATACATCGAAGGTTATGAGGTTTCACGAAAATGTTTGTTATTCATAAACGACTTGTATCTTTGTTCATAAAAAAATAACTTCAAATACTGGTTATGTTGCTTTAAAGAACACTAGTACCAAAAGTGCTGGTCAAAAAACAAATATACATTGTATTTCATGTTTAAAACAAATTATAAGGGAGCCATATTAATTCTCGATGTTCCTCACATGATCTTGATTCATGTGTTCAAAATTATATGCAAACTATTGAATCTGGTTTGGAAACAATAGGAAGACCACAACAAAATAATGAACTCTTTGGTTTGATAAAGTATAAATTTAAGAAAAATATAACATTTCTAGACTTGAAGATTCCTTCCATATATTTTGTTTAAAGATGAGCTAAATCTTTTGCAAATATTGCGTTACTATCTCTGTAAGTAGTTTATGTTCTGTAAAACATATAATCATAATAAACAGAAAAAAAGATTAACATTTCATAAAACAGGCATTTCACACATCTTAAATTCATAATACAAAAGTTTGCATTGAAATCACGGAAAACATCATAGTTTTGGGGTATGCACAAGAGAATTAATCGATTTTGAAAAAGGAGGTGTCTTTCTTTAATTTAAGGTGACTGCTATATAAACGTATGTGTACTTTCATTTAATTGTGCTAATAACATAAACAACATTGATATTGGCCGGACCAAGTGTCCTGTTAAACAATAAATATTCTTTATTTCATAATTCCATTAGACAGTCAAGTGTAAATACATTTATACTTGACACTATAGAAACACACATTGTGAGGATTGGATACACGCAATAGTTCTACTGCTCGTGGTTATTAACAAAAGTTGTTGAATAAAATTCGATGGCCTAAACGATATTACATAACGAGTGTCTGATATTACCATAAAAATGCTCGTGCTAACAAGATTTACTCAATTAGTATCGATCCTCAACAAATCAATAAACTTTATGTATCGTTTATGATTTATAACCGTAACCTTTTGGGATTTCTGGATGTTTTTAAACAGAGAGGAGCGTTTCTATTTTAGTTCATTACATATGTATATTCATGACTCGTGAATACTATTTCTTATCTTGGACATCTACCGATATATTTTACGTCTCACTACACAGTTACGCCCCTTTTTCCCCCCCACGGTAATATGCTTCTTACGCTTTAAAAAAGGTCCATGTAATTTAGTTTTTAATTATTTTCAAAATGGTTCATAATAGTTGTGATTTCTTGCTGCAGATGAGTAGAGAAAATGTTGGCATAGCATATACTACAATAAGACATCACTGGTGTTAAAAAATGACTTTTATAGGATTTCAACATAAGCGTGTATTTACGAGCATTTGAGGACTTCTTTTTTCAATAATTATCAGGGTGTCACTACACCCTCTACAAAAAAACAACACGCTGGTCAACCTACCAGTTATTTGTATGTGGATATACATTCCTGCTGAGAAAACTTTAGACAACATTCTATGTGAAATTCATTTTTTCCATGGAAATCCTAGACTTTATTTTATATAGAACAAAGAACAAAATTCAACTGTGCAGTGAGTCCTAAATTGTCTTCCCCCAAAACAGGTGTATGTCTCGTTATGATGATATGTGATTTCAACATTTGATCCACCCATAGCTGGCTTACCAGTATATTTACTGAAAACGTGATGTCTGAACATTGAAGTCCACAGCATGCTACTATTCTTTATGTGTTGTTTAGGTATCGACGAAATGTAGTGGTGTCTGGCAGGAAAACTATTAGTCTCGAAGCATCTCTTAACCGCCTCGTTCATGTTTGCAACAAGAAGAGAATCAACAATAAGTGTTCCGTTATCGGTTTGACACAACGAACTAAAACTCGCCGTACCATTGGTGTCGCATACAAACCACTTGAAGGTATCAGTTGATGTATCATAGACAATACACTCGTCATCGTGTAAACCATTACCGATAATATCGTTATCAACAGATAAATCTGGAACTAGAAAATAACGAAATGTTGTCGTATGTATAAAACTCCCATTAATAATACATGTATGTGAATAAAGAAGGACCCATTAGAAGCATGAGACGCAACTTAGGAAAGATCAAGTATTCCCCATAATAACTTAGATGAGTAAATATACTGAACGGAGTAGCTAATTCGCCAAAATATTGGATAGCATAACGTTTTCAATTAAAATGAAATTATAACAGATTTTACAATACAGACTTGGTCATTGTTATTCTCAATGTTGTTTCTTATTTAAGTTCAAATTTCGCTGAAATTGCTTTGATCGTTTTTGAGAAAATACGTTAAATGACAGGTTTTGTTGTTCCGTTCAATTAAGAAATACATAAAATGTCAAGTGGTGTGTTAGCTTTTCTGTTAAATATACTTTTTAAAGTATACAGAAATATGTAGTGATATATTAAAACTTAAATGCCTTTATAGACATTAACTCTTTATGTTTTTAAGTATATGATTAGTTAAAAAGTGTTAGTGTAGCACGACCAAAACCTAGCATCCATTACAACATTACAGCGAGTACTACCCTTTTTCAATAAACAATGTATTGAAGCGTAACATGTTGTGATATAATTTCAGGAATTGATAAAACAGTAATTCCCAGTATATTGTAGTTTTAAATGTAGTTTCTGAGCAAATAAAATGCAAACTTTTCATGAACCATAATTTTGACTTGGCACAGCAAAATAATGTTTCAGATATTTCCAATATTATTCAACAGAATTAAAAAAAATGCTACTGATTTTCACTAATAAATCGATTTTTCGACGAAGGCCAACTGATTTGTATTTACTCAAAAATCTGTGTTAAGGAATGGAAAAGGACACTATAGATAAAACATAAAACGTTATAACCACAATATTGTACACGGTTTCTTCCCGAAAGCCAGTCTTTCCAGGCTGTTAGACATACGGTACCTCTTATTTTAATTAGGTGCTTTATGAGCTACCGGCCGCAAAAGGTAGAAAAACTCAAGTTTGAACCTACGACTTCCCGCTTCCGTGGTGGAGTGGAGGGGGTTGTGGAGGGGGTTCGCTTTAACAACTAGGTCACGGAATACGGTATTATAAATTGCTGCATTAAAAGTTCAAAAGTTGCGAGCTTGATTTTAAAAGCGAGACCCCGCATCTCTTTCAACACTCGTGAGTGAAATTTATACTGGCAGTTATACAGGTACATAATATGTACATGTGTACATATACGTAACTGAATTAGCAAGTCTATAAAAAGCGGTGATATAACATTATCCGCGCGACCAAAGTTATAAAAGATATATTACGCAATAAACAGTAATACACATTTGGGATTACCTGTCTCATATAATGACACAAAATTGTCACCTCCACATAGAAAAAGTCTATCAAAGTCGCATGGTTGTTTACATTCTGTTTCCCGGGCTTCTGTTATATTTAGTAGACTGTATACACAATAACACACGTAGTTTCCCTTTGAGAATTAAAATAATTTTGATTTTAATTTTATCATTGAACAAATGTGTCAATTATATTATTTTATTCGCAACTTAATTTGAACACAACATATTCCGAAAATATATAATCACAGATTAAAATGGAAAAGAAAAAATCAAATACTCAATTTCGTTACAAAAGTTACAATCATTATTATTGAAATAGATTCGACGTGTCCCTGTTCATTAATCAAATATATATTTTCAACGCCATTCAAAATGTTATAGTTCAGTAGTTCGGTAACTAGTTCGAGAGGTAGTAGGTAGGTAGTTCGGTAGGTAGTAGGTAGGTATTTAGGTAGTTTGGTAGGTAATACTTCGGTAGGTAGTAGGTAGGTAGTTAGATAGTTCCATAGTTCGGTAGGTAGTTGTTCGGTATGTAGTAGGTAGGTAGTTAGTTCGTAGGTAGTTCAGCAGGTAGGAAGGTAGGTAGGTCGGTAGGTAGGTCAGTAGGCAGGCAGGTAGGTAGGTAGGTAGGTAGGTAGGTAGCTCAGTAGGTAGTTAGGCAGGTAGGAAGTAGGTAGGTCGTTAGGTAGGTCAGTAGGTAGGTAGGTAGGTAGGTAGGTAGGTAGGTAGGTAAGTAGGTAGTTCGAGGGGTAGGTAGGTAGGTAAGTAGATAGTTAGGTAGGTAGATATCTAGTTATGTAGTTCGGTAGGTAGTTAGTTAGGTAGGTAAGAATTTCGGTAGGTAGGAAGTTCAGTAGGTATTAAGGCAGCTCGGTATGTAGTTAGGTAAGTAGGTAGGAATTTCGGCCGAAAGATTGTTCGATAGGTATTTATGTAGTTTGGTATGTAGTTCGATAGATCTGAAGTTCTGTAGGTAGTTCGGAAGTTCTGTAGGTTAGTAGGTAAGTTGGTAATTAGGTAGGTAGGTAGGTAGGTAGGTAGGTAGGTAGGTAGGAAGGTACGTAGATAGGTAGGTAGGTTGGTAGGTAGATAGGTAGGTAGATAAGTAGGTAGGTAGGAGGAAGGGAGGGAGGAAGGTGGGGTGGTAGGTAGGTAGGTGGTTATTCAGTATGTAATTCAATAGGTAGTTCGGTAGGGAAGTAGGTAGGTAGGTAATTCGGTAAGTAGTTCGGTAGGTAGGTAGGTATGTAGGTAGGTAGTATGGTAGGTAGGTAGGTAGGTACGTAGGTACGTAGGTGGGTAGGTGGGTAAGTGGGTAGGTAGGTAGGTAAGTGGGTAGGTAGGTAAGTGAGTAGGTGGGTAGGTGGGAGTGAGGGAGGTATGTGGGTGGGTGGGTCTAGGTAGGTAAGAAGGTGAGTTGTTCGGTAAGAAGGTACGTAAGTTCGTATGTACGTACGTAGTTAGGTAGATAGGTAGTTCGGTTGTTCGTTTGATCGGTAGTTCGGTTTGTAGGTAGGTGGGTTGGTAGGCTTTGAGTTGGTAGGATTTGCGTGGGTAGGTTTGTGGTTGTGTAGGTGGATGGGTAGGTACGTGGGTGGGTTGTTAGGTGGGTAGGTTGGTGGGTGGTTGGGTTAGTACGTGGGTAGGTAGGTGTGCATGTGGGTAGGGTAGGTTGGTAGATGTTAAGGTAGGTGGGTAGATAAGTGGGCAGGTGAGTAGGTAGGTTGGCAGTTGGGTAGGTAGGTGGGCAGTTCGGTACGACAGGCAGGCAGGCAGGTAGTTAGAATGGTAGGTATGTGGGACTGTAAGTGGTAGTTCGGTAGGTAGTTATGTAGGTAGTTAGGTATGTAGGTGGGTATTGGTAGGTAGGTAGGTTGGTTGGTAGGTAGGTATGTAGGTAGGTAGGTAAGTATGTATTTAGATAGGTAAGTAGGTAGGTAAGTAAGTAGTTCAATAGGTAGGTAGGTAGGTAGGTTGTTGGTTAGTAGTTCGGTAGCTAGTTCGTTTTGCACGAGTATGTTAGAAGTAAACAATCTAGTTTTCCTTGAAGGATTCAACAGAGGGTCTACGAGTTGAAATCTTGTGTCGCCTTCAATCATATCATCCGACATTTTATGCTACTAACATAGTGATACGTCATCAGAAACATTCATCTCAACGCTACCTTGGTCTTTTCTAGCCCAACATATCTTGTGTGTTCACATTTCCAGAGACATAGTCCCCGAGATAACCATAGGATGAAGTGTTCTTCAGCAATGCTGTTGATATAATTTGACTTTGCACAACCTAAAAGCACGGGGATATACAAATAGTAAAAATAAATAATATTAGTGTATAAACGACAGTAAAACATACATAAAGAGTGCAAAAAAATCAAAATCTATAACTACATAACATAATTCAGGTGTTTATTTTGGTCAAAATTACCTGAAATAAAAATAATTTGATTTATTTATAAAAATATAATTATATAAAGTAGAGGTAAATAAAAAAATCGGACACCGATTTTTTTTCTCAATTGGATAGACAACCTAAAACATCTCATATATGAACTCAGCTCAACGTTCATTTCTAAGTTGACATTACCGTTTCTGTCGAAAAAGCTCCAAATAAAACTGAACTGTAATGATATGCTTTGTTATGTACAGGCCTTGTCTTTAGAACAGTTTATATATAAATACTATAATACACAATTGTTTGAATGAAGCAGTTTTGAAATTTTAGTTTGTTTGGTGCCATGCTACGATTCAGATGTGAATACGGGACCGGCAGCTTCCACATACCTATATACTGAAATATATTGTACGTCAAGATATACCCCAGCCAAAATTCGTCTCGTACGGTCAGATCTAGTCCCGGCACTTCAATATCAAATGTGTTACCCTCTGGTGAGAATTTAATGTCAGGAGTTGCCAGCGTACAGCTAGAGACGGCAGTATCCCATGTCGCTTTAGTTGAGTTAACAAAGTAGTCTGGTCGGCCTTAAAATGTATTTTTTAAAAGTTTAAATACAGGCAAAATTTCAAATAAAACAAAACAACATAATATATACTGTTTAACAAAACGAACAGGGGTAAAGGACTCATCAAAGGCAAATGAAGATTATGTTTTACTTTTTTATTAACATGACAAAAACAATCACATATGAACAAAAGTGCAAATAAAACAAAAAGCTGTTCTGGAAATATACCGTATTTAATACTTGAATCTCACTATTAAATCAATTACTCTGTGTATGTATGTGCCCTTATACTTTCTCTACATCTGACCTATGAACTTACAACTGGTGTCTATCACTCTATCTCATTGAAAATATTCGTATCACAGAAATTATACTTCCAAAGCGATAGAAAAATTCGTACATACTCGGCTAATTCCGTCATCCTTCGGTATAAGATTAGAATAATCGGCAAGGTGGTCCTAATGAAAATATATACTTAGTCATACAATATTATCAACAATGTAGTTGTTTTTATATTATCCCTTGTCATAATATAGCTTGTACTATTAGGATAAAAGATAATTGTTACCAAAGTGTTTGAAATGTCTGTTTCAATATGTTCTTTACAGATATAAATCTAACAAATGCACCGATCTTTATCAAGCGTCTAAAATATTTCTCCTTTACAACTTTGGAATTGAACAATACACAAGTGAATTAAGTGTTGCCATGGATACAATTTTTTTTCCTACCGCTTGACAACACTAATTAAAGTAGGTTCATACGTAGACCGACTGTCGTGATAGTTTACATGCAGAAGAAACTGTTCAAAACGCGCCAGGGGATTTGCCGACAGGTAATTTGGCTAAACTTTACTCCATAAACATCACTCCATACGTATGATTCATTGTCATGACATAATAGAAATACACAGCTGCCGCATGCCTAATTTCTATACGCGACTTAGACCCGCGACATTGACCCTTGGGGTAGCTACTTAGGCATTGCACACTACACGTAGTCATGCTGTGGTATGATTTAATTTGAAAATTGGTCCATGCATTTGGCAGTTACAGCCTGGACACGACTATCATCGCAGTGTATTGAACATATAATACAAAACACCAATCAGTCCTGTACGTAACCTTGATCTTTGAGGTAGCCATTCTTCGTGATTTTGGTGACAGAATATAATGTTTTATATTTTGATAACTTTATTATTTAAAATATACATCAACTTTCTTTTGTATGTTTCTCCATAACAAAAATGAGAATAGTTTATTAAGATCTAGAAAATATACTGCCATGTTGAAGGCGTATAAGATGTCAATACTCATATAATAGTATAGTTGATGTCGTCCTGAAAGTCTGACGTAGAGACATATGTTCGTGCGGACGGTCGAACAATGGAAAAAAATTACCTAACCCTATAGATATTGGCCAACTATACTCATCCTAATACATTTAATATTTCTGGTTGTTCACAAATAACTATTATCTCTATATATTATACATTGTGAATGTGCATCTGAAATGATAACAACAATCGGAAATTCCGTTGTTGCGGTTTCAATTATCTTTTTTTTATATATGTAAATAAAGGGAGATGCCTTGATATTGTGTCTAAGGTTTGCATTGTAGCTAGGCGCGCACGCCGTAGTCTGATCTGGACATTTATTTATGGTTGGTTGTTCACAAAGAATTATCTCCACATATATATATCATAAATTGTAAATTTGCATCTGAAATCGGAAATTCCGTTGTTGTGATTTGAATTATCCCCTTTATATATATATATATATAGAGAGAGAGAGAGAGAGAGAGAGAGAGAGAGAGAAATATATGTAAAGGTCAGTCAACCGTTGGTGCATTGTATATTTTACATCCTATTGTTACAAAATATTTGAATGAAAATAAACACTTATACGTAGCATATGTAGATCTAAAGAAATGTTTTGATATTATATATAGAAATGCGTTATGGTTTAAACTTTACAAATCCGGCATCAAAGGAAAGCTTTTATGCATAATACGCGACATGTATGAAAACGTCAAGTCATGTGTAATGTGTTGCAATTGTTATACTGATTATTTTGCGTACGCAGTGTACTTGCGGCAAAGGGAGGTAAATTCACCCATAGTACTTCCCCTTTTTATAGAAGACTAAGAGCTTTATTTACAAGATGATAATAATTCGGGTATAGAAATAGATGACATTGCACTTATATTATTATTATTATTTGCTGATAATATGATTATTTTAGGTAAATCACCAAGATTTATAAGCGAAGTTAGATATTTTATTTGATTAGTGTTAGAAACTGGGTTTTGAGGTAAATGCCGACAAAACAAAAACTATGGTGTTCAGGAAAAGGGGATGATTATTATAGAACGAAGAGTGGAATTACAATGGTTATAACTTGGAATCGTTGAATGATTTGAACTATCAAGGAGTTATTAACTACACGGGTAAATTTGCATTAAATCAGGAGCATTTAATGAGGAAGTCATTAAAAGCTTGAACAATTTATTGTCAAAGTGCAATGAATTTAATTTAAAACCTAAAACAAAATGTCAATTACTTGATGCATTTCCGGGATCTAATTAGGGTTTTGCGGTAGAAATATGGGGATTTAGTCGATATCAAGAAATAGAACGTAGACATTTGAAATTCTGTAAACGAATTTTAAATGTTAGATCAAATACTGGTTCTAATGAACTTGGAGTATTTCTTTTATATATCATACGTTATTTTAGAATCATAGAATATTGGCGCAATGTAATAAAATCTGATAATATCTTAATAAACAAGTGTTTGATCAAGATTTACAAGATTGCAATAAAGGTTTAACCAACTGGGAATCAAATATTTAAAATGTGCTAAGTGATTATGGATATACATATGTATTTGAGGATAATTATCATGTAGACCCAAAAACATTTCCATACATTTTTTTTATCAACGAGTAATTGATTGTTTCAAAAATAATTTGCAGAGCTCAATAGAAAGAAGCATCGTGCTTGAAAATTACAAACATCTTAAAAATGAACCCTATCTTGATTCATTATCAAGTAGCTTGAGAGTTTTTATTTCGAAAATGAAGTAAGCTTCACATCTTCTGAGGATACAAGAGGGTAGTTGAAGATACTGTATGTTGTAATGACATAAAAGATTAATACGACTTTATATGTATATATCTGCGTTTTAATGATCTTAGAAAATGCTACATAAAACGATACTTTTTCCAAATACCTTCTATGTTTAAGTTCATTGAATTAATGAAAACTACAAATGAAACTATTTGAATTAATCTAATAACTTTTGGATTATCATATCGTAAACGAAAGGATTAAAAAAAAAAAAACAAAAAAAAACAAACAGCAAAAAAAAAAAAAAACAAATGCATGATGTATTTATATTTATGTAAATATATCTATATTTTCTTGCTGTAACATTGTGAATAATTGTATAATATTGTCTTTGTAGATATTGTAAATTTGTTTTGATGTGTTGTTGTATTCATGTTGAACTCTCCTATATGGAGGATATAAAGAATATATATACTTAACATTGTATATTTGTTTGTATACTATGATGATGTACTATATACAAGTCTGAATAATGTTATGATCTGTTCTGTTCTATATGAAATTAACGAACACAAATTTAATTAAACAAAAGGAATAAATATTGAGAACATGGAAATTAAATCAACAAACACAATATACAACTTAACGACAAGAATGTAAAACAATGGACATACATATAAAAAACATCAAACACAATAGAAAGTTGAACAACACGAATAGAAAATGAAGGAAATAAAACACTGATAATTTTGTATAGATTAGAGGTTATATGGTATTTTCTACGCTAAACGGCTTAGATGTTGTTCTATGTTCTCGTTCCTGGGTACCAGTCATGGTCTTGTTACATACTTTTTATTTATAGAATTAAGCCGATGAAAGACACAAACTTTGATAAACAAACTCAAACACGAGCGTGTGCGCGTTAGCACTGTTTGTTTCAAATGTATATTTCGCGCGCTCCTCGTAAGTTTTCATTGGATTAAATCGATTAAGGGGGCGTGGTCAGCACTGGGGTTGATTGTGAAGTTAGGAATTGCAATCATTATGTAGTAGCATTCGACAGCGAATCGACGTGACCTTATGATATGGACTGGTGTAAAAATCAAAAGAAAAGTGTCCGCTACAGGTAATATTTTGCTAATCACTTTCTTAATATTTCATGAAATTCACATAACAAAGACGAACGCCGTCTCTGCATGGAGATGAACCTATCGATACTATTAAGTGGAGCACGTGGTCCAGTGGTAGGGGATCAGATCCATGATCAGAGGGTCGTTGGTTCTATCCCCGTCACTGTTATATATGTAAGACACTGTCTTATTGCATATGCTTAATACTGGTTCTGCCAAGGAAGACTTCGAGCGTAACTTGTTTCACAATCGAAGTAAAAAGAAATAAGTTTAAACTAAACTGACTAAGTTGCCATGGAAATGTACAATGTCTTATTTTGCTCAGTTGAAAAGGTGGGTTGGTGTCGTTTACAGAAAAATAATATACGCCGTTACACATTTTGTCAAAAAATAAGGTTTCCGTGGCTTGTTAATAGTACCAAATGTTTGTATTTTAACAGACCTTGTGTTCGTCATCGTGTTGTGATTTTCCATGAAATGTTAATTTTAAGAAAGTAAACTACAAAAATGTTACTAGAAACGGGCATTTTTCCTTGATCACGTGGATTCGGAACCGTAGTAAAAAATGTAGCATTGTCTCCAGCTTCGGAATTTGGTTCAAAATAGAACGTTCTATATTTCATGGAACGTTCTATTTTGAAAAATCTGAGCGATTTTAATGGCTGAGAAAGTAGGTCAACATCTAAAGTGACATCACTTTCAGTTTGTTTTCTGACCTAGCTGGGCGTCGTAACAAACTATATACCATAATAAGAACAAACAAATATTTGCTTGCTCACGCTGGTTTTTTATGTGTTCTTCGTTTTCTATTCATATTATTCAACTTTCTGTTGTGTTTCATGTTTTTATACTTATGTTCTTTAATTTCAGGGGGATTCCATTTAACACATCACCTGCAAAAGTGTATCCGTATCACCCATATGGTAATAAAAACCAGATGTAAGTAAGCATAATATTATGTTATATTGTACATAGTAAAGCGGTGGTAAGATAAACTTTTGCTTTATCAGCAGGAATTGTTTATCTTGCATTAACACATATACTGATGACGTTCTGCTTTGCTATGTGATAAACCTACGTTTCAATATTTTTCTACCGTTGATAATAGTAAATCACGTCAACGTATTAGTGATAGTGTCTATTAGCTTTCACTGCGCACTTATGAAAGCTCCGGGTATATCCGTAAATTAATGTTCGGTGGCCGAACGTAAATACTGATATTGCCGTTGATAAACCGATTCAAATAAATTATAAATTCGCATCAGATCGGATTCACGAATAGTTGTTCTGATTGGGCGTTTAAACTTCGGAACATATTGATGAAGAATAACGATTGCCTAGAAAATACGTAAGCACAATACCGATAAAATTTATGATAATTGAAATAACAGGATCAATGTGGCTCATGTCGGAAGAAGCAATACTTTGAGTGAAACGATAGAGTTTGCTGAAACTCTGCAGTTTAGCAGGTATCAAGGTTCTATGTTCAATCTGCATATTAATTTGTTGATACGATTTATTTAACCTGTATGTTTATGTGTTGTTCTGGTACGTGTAAGGCGAACCTGAAAATTTCCTTTGTTGACGTTGAATATCTTACAATGTGTTGGTGTGCCGTAAAACCTCATTCATTCATTGTTAGATAAAGGTCGTGCGCATATTGCTCCATCGACTTCCAGGGCAAATAGGCCTTTGCAATCAGAATGTAGCTTTAAATTGATTACGGAACAAATCCAGTTCAATTGGTCCATATGGTCAAGAATCGTAAACTTAGGATAAACCAGAAAAGGTTTCATTACGGATTGAGCTGTCAGGCATTCAAGACATTTCTTTAAAAATAAATAATACATAAGTTGATTTTACAAAATGTCCAAATTATTTGTTTTGATAATGACAATGCATTTTTCCACTGAGACAGGGGCAACTGTGTTTTATTGTTCGCCTGTGTTATGTGGTGCCAGATAAAAGTAGTCGGCAATCTATGGTAGATGTTATTGATTGACAGTTTGATTAATTTTATAACTGATTTATACGCTCACCCTCAGTAAGATATTTGTGTTAATTTACTGGTGTGCGGATATATGAATGCACGATCTTCCCAGTCTCCTGATTGTGATACGAGTGATAGTACACGTTTAACTACGATATCGAAAGACTCTGTCATTGATACAGAAGTTAAGCGTTTTAGGGTAAACTAAATTCTAATGGTACATAATTACTGATCTATGTAAACAAACACAATAACGTTATACATTTGTTTGACATAGGGTGTCTAGTGTAGTTGAATATATTATACCGGCAAATTTTGGGAGTTATTGATCAATCGCAGTTTTATTGGCATTTTTACTGTTCCAAAGGTTTTTCGACTTACGATAAATGTTTGGATATTTTTCATGCTTTTCGACTTATTAAGGAGAACGGTAAAGGAAATCGTCTTTTGTTTTCAGTTTTGGAAACTATAACCATTTGAAGTGTTAACTAGTTTAGCTTCGTGGATAAACCTCTAAATTTGAGCTGTGAAATAGTTGATTGCAATAAGTTGGTATAACTGTGGTGTAAACGCCGATAATGTCGCCTGTGCTTAGACACCGTCAATATGTCTAAGGATAACAGCGGAGCTCGAAACAATGTCGATCACTGATTGGAATTGCGGCTTCTTTGATTGACAGCCCATGTAAGGTCAGTTGTTCTGATATTTAATTATTGCGTTGGAACATGTTATGTTGTTTTGTATTAAATCAAGTACTATTTTGTTAAGAGTTTAAAGGTCGGTTATATCCCATAACTATACACACAGTTGGTAATGAGCTTCCGAACGTTTCATTAGAATTATATGGAAGATGACTCTGTAACGAGAACGCCTCATTATGCCAAGGACTCATATACAAAAAAGACAGGAAACTTGCATCTCTCTACTAAATGTTGATAAAAGAGCGTACGAAGAATTAATAATTTTGCAAATTTGTTATTTAAATTTCACAGGCAACTTATATTTTCTCATAAAATGTAAGGTTAATGTAACCTTAGATGTTGTATAAGGGTGTTAACATGAAAAATGATCTTGAATTGTAAATATTGCCATTTGTACATTTTCAAAAATTTCCCTTGAACCCTTGAATTTGTAGTTTTGTAATCGTAAGTTCTTCAACAATTTTAATTTTTCTCATTTTGTAGAGAATTCCATTGTGAAAAGATTTAATAATTGATTGGTATTTCTTGCATGAATAGGATATTTGAAAACGAAATTTCGCGGATTTTGCTTGAATACATGAGCGTTCATAACATCTCAATAATTTACATTTTCCTTCTCTATATTTGTCCTTTTTGGGGGCATATAATTTAATGAAAGAGACAAGTGAGCTTGGCGCCGACATTTATTAACTTATTTCTAGATTGATTTCAAGTTTCAAGTTGATTGACAACTATTTGCGTTTGGCCATTTACAACTGACATAATATAAATAAGGCAAAACATGTAAAACATATTATGTAATACACAATAAAGAACTACAAATACACAATATATTTTTTGTTGAGTATATACTATAGTGTAGTCACGTACCTGATACGACCGTCGATGATAGGAGTACATACACACAAATAAAACGCGCAATATTTAATACTCGTAAATAATCCATTAGCGGTCTTGTAGTATCAATTATTTAAATGTTAATGAAATCGGTAACTTTCCACTAGTGAATGAAATATGACAAAGCTGGCAAAAAACAAAAATACCTCTTAAAGTGTCAATGTCCGTTTATACAATTATCATTGTAAAGTGGCTTTTAAACAAATGAATCGAATTGAGCCAACTTTCGTTTTCCGCATGTAGTACAGTATATGGAGAGGTATATAATCTTCCTTATTGAGAATCTCGCAGTTTCTGGACTCATGATATAAATGCAGTGTGTCGTTGTTGGCTCAATCCCATGCATTTAATTTACGTGTAATAAATGAAATCGAACCTTAATGTATGCATGGACGTTCAAGAATACAACTCGATTTTATAGATAAATTATGTTTTAAATGTACTTTTATGTTGTATTTACAAAGAAAACTAACAAATAATTCCAATATTTCAGTTTTATCGTCCTTGAATACAATGCTGAACGAATGAAATCACCAAGAAACTCGAAATAATTGTATGCATGACTTTAAGATCTGAAATATTTGTACATGTAGCATCAATTGGAATCAATATCCAATAAATACTCTTATTATCGCACCCAAGTGGACGCTTGTTAATACCATTTGTTAAAAAACTATTTAAGCTTAAATAATTTATCATACTTCTTAAAGAGTACAATGTCATTGTCACAGTGTACACGTTATGAAAAGTAAATGTTATAGTAAGAGAGCTTAAACACATGTAATACTTTCTATATGGAGAAACTATGTATACAATGATGTACTATATCCAATAAGGTAAACGTCATATAGATAAATCCATGTCAACAAATGTGATATGAAATGCTGAAAAATATTAATCTTTATTCGTTTCTCATACTTCCTCATCAATACAACGTCATTGTCAAAATGTACATGTTATGAAAAGCAAATATTTATAGCAACAAAGATAAAATAACAAACATATGTAACATTTTCCATATTATAAATCTAAGTATTTATATCAATGTAATATATCAAATAAGGTAAACGTCATATAGGTAAATCCATATCAACAAATGTGATATGAAGTCATCCAATACAATAGTGTTATATTCCCTTACCTTCGATCTGGTTTCGTTTGATGATTTCGGTGATAAGCCACTGATCTGAAGACATAGAAATTGCTCACCCAAATGTTTTCATTAACCGATTGTTTAAGGACTCCTAGGGCACTTATATTTCACGTTTGTGGTCATTTGCTCAAGTCTATTTCGGTACAAGTAATTTATGTGAGAAATATTGCCAATGACTTGCAGAAGAAAGACGGTTCAATATTGAATTATCCCGGCGTCTTCCTTAACCAATATAACTAAATGTCAGAAATGCCTTGTAAATTACATAACAACCATTTCAACAATCGACCGCCCATCACATCATGGAAACTTATCCATTCTAATATTGGTATTACCTTTACTAGTTGGTGGTATATCGGTAAAAACTACTTCGGCGTATTCAGCTTCTGCATCATCAGCATCAGAAGGATCAGCAAGCAGAATATCATTTTGTTTAGTTTCAATATAATTCTTTCTCCCTGGCTTTCTCCTGAAATATTAAAAAGTAAAAAATATGATTTTTATGGAATCAATAAAAAATTGTTATTTTCTTCTTTTATTTTGTCCTTCGTGTCGAGTGAATTAAGTCACTGTACTCTAATGCTCACTTTACTTTCACCGCTGAGCTTTGTAAGTGACTTGCGGGAGGATACTGGTTCTACCCAGAATCATTATGAGGTTTTCCTCCAAAACAAAACAATGCGCAATAAATAATACGTTTTATGTTAAATTATAAGACTAATATGCTTTGAATTAAACTATGTTTTTTTATTTTTATTTGTTGGCTGCGTTTGCAACTCATGCGACATGCGAAAACTGAAGCAGCGTCAAAAAGTGTATATACCTCATTACTCAGTGTACCAACAAACCAAAAATATAGTGCAAAGAAATTCCAAAAAGTACATAATATTTAACATATAAAGACAAATAAACAACTTAATTTAGATACATGAATAAATCAATATTCATTTGTTTGTATCAAATGTGTAAATAACGTAATTATGTTGAATATATATGAAATTGTAGATTGTGTATATTTTATGAATCAAAGACACGGCGATGTAACGTGTATAGTGTTGGTCTATAACTTGAACTGTAGCAGACGATAACATTCTTTTTACTAGTTTATTTTAATCTAGACAATCGTGTATAAACAATAGTGATAGTGGAAAATCCTTTCCCATTATTTTATTAGTAAATTTAAAAAGGATATATTAATGTATCATAGTCTATAATGGGCTATGCTACAGCTAACCATAAAACTTGTTGTGTTACATAATGCAATAGCGCAAACACGTTTTCTTCCTACGCCCTGCTGTATGTAATTATGATAATACAAATGTATACTGTACAGTTAAATGAGCCTGTTATCGCCTGATAGCCACTTATATAGTATTCCAAATTTAAATGATACTTTTCATTGTAAGGTACCAAATTATGCATGGAATGCAAACTCTGCTTTTATGATGGATTAATGTGTATATGCCTCTTGATAAACCAAGTATTTGCAATATGAGCAAGATTGAAGAAACTAGGTCATCGAGGACTAAAGACTAACAGTTTACCTAATCACTATTTCCTGGAATCCTAAAAGTTAAACCAGCATACCCAGTAGTCTAAGACTTTGTTCTAGAAACTTGATATTATTATGGTCTTAAGTGCATCTCTGTAATGTCAATAATGAACAACTTGAATTTCGTTTTCGTTTCAATGGCCCTTAAATATGATTTAGTTTAAACTTAATTTATTTTACTTCGATTGTGAAACAAGTTCTTACAACTTAGGCAAATCATGCTCAAAGTCTTCCTGGGTAGAGTCAGTACCAAGCATACGCGGAAAAATGTCTTGCTCAAGGACACAACAAACATATATAGGATATAATATGTAAGATCTAAACATAGGATCTTATGTATGCTCCACCTGTGTTTATCGCAGCCCCTCTTCCTTCTGAAGAGGTTGTTGCTATTTTTCTTTCCTGATGGTGCTTGAAGCCAAATTATCATGAGTCAGACGTGTTCATGGACTTTTGTCATATATTTGTTTTTAAAATAAATTAAACAAGAGCTGTCGCAGGGACAACGTGCTCGACTTTTTTCGATGCTGTTCTAAAACAACAGTTCTTCAGGAAATAAGTACCAAATGGAAGACAATTAAAACTCAGGGATGTTAAATTTAAACTATAATTACTGCTTATCTGTTAAAAATAAATTAGCAAAATAATTTATCAACACTATTTATTTTTATTATCAACAGGTTTTTTTTTCAAAACAACATAGTGAATGGATAGCTCGTATTGCCTTTATATTAATTAATTCAGCATGACATATTGGCCTATGCACTAACTTCAGCTAAGAGGGCAATATATCGGTACCATGAAAATGAAGAAAATACTTTTTTTTAAAAAAAGGATTGAACTTTACAAAAAAGAAAAAAAAGGATTAAACTTTAATAAAAAACAACACAACTTAGGGCGTGCCATGGTTTTTAACAAATTTTAGAAAGGACCACAAGCTTGCTCTATTTGTCAAACATCTTAGATCAAGGCCTTGTACTACAAACTTTAACTTGCTAATAACAAAATTACTAAATCTAGATGGAAGATTATTCTGCCAAAATGCAATCAAGAGTAACGGTTATGATAATTGTCTCTAGTACCTAGAGGATGTTGAACACAGAAGTGAAGTTTAATACCTGTTCAATGATAGGATGATGTAATAAGTACACAATCAAAAATGTCAACCTCTCAAAATCTATAACTACATTTTCTAAGTCCAAAAAGGCCATACCTCTGTAAAAATGCAACACCGAGTTATGGATCTTATCTCTGTGCGTTCCTTTGATGATACTGAGCACACATGTGAAGTTTAATTCATATCGTATGTGTTAAAAAACTCTAACCTGAAAAATTATCGCCATAACTCTGTCAAAATGCATCCGAGAGTTATGTTTTTTTTATATCTGTGAGTTCCATTGATGATGCTGAATACACATGTGACGTTTCATTCATATGAAACGAGTGAATGCATAGACATTCTACTTGATGAAAAAAATTAACCTGAAAAACGAACGAACGAAGCATAGCTTCGCCCGCCCCTGTTCTACGAATAGTCGAGCTAAAAACATCATAAACCATATATATATATATATATATATATATTAAATATTGTCTTAAATATCAATCCCATATTTAACTGATTATGTCATTGTCAGTTGGTTCTAGTCCATGTGAAATAAGCTTCAGCGCAAGACGTGGTCAAGAAATTACACTTATGGAAGACTGCTATAATAGTAAAGCAATGATGTTTGAACATTGAAATCAATAACCTTGAAAGTTATGACACTCTTCTGGGCACAGAAGAATTTCCTTATCTTTTGATTAACATTACAACAGTAAATATTAACGCAATATGTAATAGATATGTATGTGCAATGTGACAATGGAACCATGTAAATGATTATCTATTAATGACATACTGCTACTATATAAGATACATTTAGCAACGCTTGTATTATGTTCTTTGCCCTGTGTGGACCCGGGGGTGCCTCATTGGCTATATAACATGATTTACTGTCTGAACCCTTGCATCATAGTAATGAGCAGGGACATATATATTAAGCTATGATAGCTTTCTTCTGAACCCTTTCCGCTTGTTGCTTAATATGTTTATTGAATGTATGACTACCATGTATATTGTGAATAAATCATTCTTTAAACTTAAGTTTAAAAACTTGGAATGAACTGCACCTTTTTGAAGATAAAAGTTTTGGTGCCATATTTCTTGATTTTTATCTCGATGTGAATGAGACGTTGAACCAAAATGTCCGGTCCTGTTTGGCGCCGTATAGTGTAAGAGTTGGTGTGCCGTAAAACCCAATTCAGTTCAATAAGGGTTAATATTGTTTTGAGGAACATAATTTATTACATTTCATTTTAATCATGATACATTTGGGAAAAGTACTAACTATGACTGTATGAACTATTGCTGTGTGTGTCTGCCTACGATGACATCAATAGACTAATAATTAGCAAATTACACAGTTGTAAAATATATTGATGTGGATCTACATGCATGAACGCGTATTGCATGACAATAGATCTAATAAAAACGATGCCTTTGTGAATTTTGTGATTTTGTTGTCATTTGGTGAATATTTATAAAAAAAATGTTTAGTCTTGAGATTAAAAAATATATCAAAAGTAAATGCCTCAAAATGTGCAAAATACGTTCTGAAATGTAGGATAATAACTTTGTTGGAGCATGTCCCCACATACCTTTAGAAGCGGTCTCCCGGTTTTTAAGATCTAGCTACGGGCCTGCCTACTCTACATACGGGTATTTTACTAAAAAAGAAACTTAGTCACCAATGGAATATAAACGTTAAGGTGACGATATAATAGAATCACAAATACCGTCTCCACTACAAAATCATCATCATCATCATCACCATCATCATCATAACCATCATCATCATCATCATCATCAGCAGCAGCAGCAGCAGTACTACCACCATCATAATCATCATTATTATCGTCAGCATCATCATCATAACGACGACGACCACCACCATCGTCATCATAATCATCATCATTATCATCATTATCATCATCATTACATCATCAACAACAACAACAAAATCCAATAGTAACAACAACAATATTGATTATTCCTATCCAAAACGAATTAGTTTTGTGAATCAGACATGAAATAGGTTAAGTCAATGTTAAAAAAATGATGCCGGAAGGAATTGAAATTACTTGGAGAAGAAATCAAATCATATGAATAGAGAGAACATATTGATGAAACAATTGTACATTACAAATTAGATAAATCATGCTAACTTGGTATCGAAAACCTCCTGATGTACTCTACACAGGCCAGTGTTGGTGATTGAACCTTTGATTGAAAAAATATCTTTAGCGTGATTATATATTTGCACAGTTTGAATACGTGTTATTCAACTTAATAAATCATACTCGATAATTTCAATTACGATGTTATTCTAACACCTGTATTATTGTCAATAATTACTACCAATCTACCATTTGAATTGTTTTCAAATTATATTTTCAAAAACAATGTCTAGCGTGTTTACTAAGGAAGAGCCAATCTGACAATATCTCACTTTACTAGAGAAATATGTATACGTTTTTAAAACATAATGTGGACATTAGATATGGATGCAGTTTAGATTTCATTCAATTATGAGTTGATGAGCATAATACATCGATACCACAAATTACTTTAATGGTCTCCTGCATTGATTCGATATTTGAAGTCAGTGTCAGTATACTGTGACTGGATGGGGTACCATACCATGTGATATGATACTTCAATGTGACAGCGCTTAGAAAACTGTCTTATGCAAATATTACGGTGATATAACTGAAAAATTGTTAAGTTGAAAGCGATGCTTTACCCTGTACAACAACAACTTATAACGTCTAATAGCAAGCCCGGCTCCAGTATTTGAGTATTTTGATTTTATGAAAACAGTGAAAATACTTGGCGTATTTAACAATGAAATAATAAAAAAATACCCTCAAACAAATGTCTATTTTTCATCAAAAAGCATAGTAAATTGTTTTACCTTTTTCTTACTATAACCACTACTGTGATTATAATTACTATTAACAACAGCCCGCCAACTCCAACAACTATGTAAATATAATCTGAAAAAAGAAAAGAAAAAAAAAAGAATTCATCTCCAACTGTAACATTCGCTTACGTTTTACAAAACATAATGCTATCTACTATTTTTGGTGTACAAGGTCAGGTTAGACTTAGATAGATTCCAAACGTATGTTGTAACGTTTGATGTGACGTATGCTGTGACATATGTTGTGACATATCACATGAGTCACGTGGTTTAGTATTGGTTATATTAAAAAGAGAGTTACACCATGTCGTCTGATGTAGTGATTAACTTTTCACAAGGCAAATTAAATTTCTACATTTTAATATCATTCTACAATTGTATGATCGTACAGTGGTTATTTAAGTCAGCATAGTTCCACAATTCCTTACTTTCCCAGAACCCCACTCTGAAACTACCCACTCTCTTAATACCCCCCCCTCTCTCTCTCTCTCTCTCTCTCTCTCTCTCTCTCTCTCTCTCTCTCTCTGCCTTTCTGACAGAGTAACTTGTACTTTTATATCTCGTCTCAGAGTCACAGGACGAATCATGGCAGCGCTACAGCGATATAACATTTACTATCCAATTATGTAATTCGCCAGGCGGCTTCACCTATGACTGGAAGTTCGCTGTTAACAGGTTAAGAGGTGTTTTACTTTATCTATAGAGTTACGCTGGATGAGCTATTCGGTGGTAATATGAAGTGTAACACCTGGGTCATAATGGCTAGGTGGAGGTACGTTATGTTTATATTAACAATAGAGAGTTCATGTCAATTTTCATCTGTAATCAAAATATCGTATTTTGTCATGGTTTTGCGAATTCCAAATTCCAAATCATTAACATTTTCATTATAAAAGATATTTATATACTTTTTATTAATTTTAATTGATGTTTAGACACTGTCATCTATTTTCAGAAACATGCTGCCTTTACTTGATAAACGTATTTGATATAGTTGACATTCGTTGGTCGGACAATGTGTTAACAACGTTATGCACGGTCATTCATTAAATATTAAAACTTCGCTTACTTAACACAAATAGATATACAGTATTCAATTTCATATTTAACATTGACAAACAAGTAACCATTCAACATACTGGATGTAATTATTTAGATGGAATATATATATATTACAGAAACAATAATTACGTAACATACGATTTGCATTATCATTAGTGAGTTGTTTGCCTTCTATAGATTCAGCCGTTGATATTGTTGTTGGTTCAGTATCTCTGGTGGCAATTTCTGTAGTTGTCGGTGATGTTGATCGTATTGTTTCTGGGTGTGAAGTACGATAAGGAAAATATAGGATGATCTGGTTTCAAAGTCGGTCATTATTACCGACATTTAAGGACTACCAACTTAACAAACACACAAATAAAGATAGAAACTAACAACCTTTTCATAATACTACTATAAAACACGCTTTAATGATCTCATAAGTAAGTAGGTAGGTGGGTAGGTAGGTAGGAAGCTAGGTAGGTAAGTAGGCAGGCAGGTAAGCAGGCAGGCAGGTAGGTTAGGTAGGTAAGTAGGTAGGTAGGTAGATAAGTAGGTAGGCAGGCAGGCAGGTAGGTAGGTAGGTAGGTACATTGTAGGTAGGAAGGTCGGCAGGCAGGCAGGCAAGCATTCAGGCAAGTAGGTTAGTTAGTTAGTTAGGTAAGTAGGTATATAGGTAGGTAGGCAGGTAGGCAGGTAGGTTGGTAGGTAAGTAGGTAGGCAGGCAGGCAGTCAGGTAGGCAGGCAGGCAGGCAGGCAGGCAGGCAGGCATGTGGACAGGCATGTAGGCATGCAGGATGGCATCAAGGCAGGCAGGTAAGTAAGTAAGTAAGTAGGTAGGTAGGTTGGCAGGTAGGTAGGTAGAAAGGCATTAATGCAGGTAGGTAAGTAAGTAAATAGGTAGGTAGGTAGGTAGGCATTAAGGCAGGTAGGTAAGTAAGTAAGTAGGTAGGTAGATAGGTAGGTAGGCAGGCAGGCAGGCAGGCAGGCAGGCTGGTAGGTAGGTAGTATGTAGACAGGCAGGTAGGCAGGCAGGATAGCCTCAAGGCAGGTAGGTAAGTAAGTAAGTAGGTAAGTAGGTACGTAGGTAGGCGTTAAGGCAGGTAGATAGGTAAGTAAGTAAGTAGGTAGAAAGGTAGGAAAGTAGGTAGGTAGGTAGTAAGTTAGTTAGTTAGGTAGGTAGGTAGGTAGGTAGGCATTAAGGCAGGTAAGTAAGTAAGTAAGTAAGTAAGTAAGTAAGTACGTACGTAGGTAGATAGGCTGTCAGGTAGGTAGGTAGGTATGTAGGTAGGTATGTAGACAGCTAGGTAGGCAGGCAGGAAGGCATGAAGGCAGGTAGGTAAGTGATTAAGTGAGTAACATGATATACAGATATTGAATTTTAAAACACACACACGGCCTAATGGACTTATAAGTCACATATACAAATAAATAGATATATGTTTTACATGAAATTATGCTTGAAATTAAACATCAAACAATTTATAATAGATACAATGTAGTTACATAACAACATATTATTGACAGCTGTTTGGAATGTCATTGATTATATATTGTACTGCTTCTTCTAACATAAGCCTTAATAATATATTCATTTTTTTTTCTGGGAACGTTTGTGACATTCACATTTATCAACATCATCCATACCATTAAACTGAATATTAGAAAATTGGCCATTGAAATACTATTGAAAAACGTACACTGTATTTAAAATGGCTTACAAACAATACATACGTGCTGTACAATAAAGAAAATAATATATTCGATAATTTATTTTAATGCTACCCACCCTAACAAGTGGTCTAACGGGCTATCTCAATATCCTTTACCATTCACAGCCAATGTCAGCAGGTTTAGTCCAAATACTTTACGTAAGAAAGATACTTGTGGAAAGGTCGTTGTCTATGGAGGTTTATTCTGAGGTAATTCCCGCCAATAGAAAACTTACCATATATATCCTGTGTTGTGTTGAAATAGCATAAACACCATTGAAACATTACATTACAAACCGGGTTTATTACATTGAATAATCCGAAAAATGATATCAAAATTTGAGCATTTGTCTTCGATTCGAATTTCCAGCATTTTGTACCGACTTTATTGTATATCGTTAATAGTAAAATGACTCAATAGAAAGAAGAAAAAATAAGAAGACACTATAAGAGTCTTGGGACAAAAAGGAAACTGTGGATATATAGAAATGTATATACTTTACCGGGATTGAAAAATGCCAAACGGTGAAGATATACATTTATAGAAATTGCCACTCTTGTTCTATACAGTATAATTATAACGTCAGAGGCTCAACACAATTTAGGAGAAATAATTTGATAAATCCATCTAAATGTTTACAACATGTTCTTTAGTAGTTGTACATGTAGAGAGCTAGTATTATCGTAGCTGTTGTACGAATAAAGCCTTGACTACACATCTAACTTGGTGTTTGGTTGAAAATGATCACATGTTTAAAGGCTGACTGTTGTTACTTGTATATTACTATGATCGTTTTCCAGTAAGTGTTATTATTTTATATTAATCTAAAGCTTTCCACCCCAATACTTTATTCATGTATTTATTATCATTTATGAATCCGTAGTTTTTGGAATAAAATGTTTCATCCTCAAAGATAACAGAAACAAGGTCAAATGAATAATAGTTAATGATCTCTTTCCAAAAACTGTGCACATTTAAAGTACTTTGGTAGTTTGTATTCATGTAGATATACTGTGTACACAATGATATAAATCATGGTTTCTGTATCTTGTTCATTTAAAACCGAGCTGTGTTGTTTTACATGGTATAAGGAAACAGTGATCTGGAGTCTCAACTCCTGCCTATCTACCTTTGCTTGCTGGTCAGTATATTACAAGTACAGTCCCGTGTATTTAAGGTGGTACTAGGTTGTGTGAGGGGTGTTACATGCACTTATTCCACTAATCTCATGGACAGACTACATAATACACAGAGTCTTCTTCTATTTGCTAGTTTAATATCGTGAATACTTGCTTTCAATGTCTATTTTATCAAATAGGATTTGAGGAGGTAACGTTTAGTGTGGGTAGTAAGCAGTCAAGGAGGCAAGAGAGTTTTACAGTGGATATATCACGCACGAGAAAACAATGGGAAAACTGTATTTATGATTTAAAAACTGTATTACCATTCTGGCAAATCGATTTGTAGAATACAGTAGATGTTGTTGTAAACTTTACAACTTCTGTGATATCCACTATATCCAGGTAACAAAATTGCTGAATTTCCTTTCCCACTTGACCTGTGTTGTCAATCAGTATGAAATAAATGAATGTGTTTAATGTGTTAGAAAGTCAGGTTTGTGTTGTGTGTTATGTGTCAGAAAGTTTGGTTTGTGTTGTGTGTTATGTGTTAAAAAGTCAGGTTTGTGATGTGTGTTATGTATTAGAAAGTCAGGTTTGTGATGTGTTTTATGTGTTAGAAAGGCAGGTTTGCGTTGTGTGTTATGTGTCAAAAAGTTTGGTTTGTGTTGTGTGATATGTGTGAGAAAGTCAGGTGTATGTTATCTGTTAGAAAGTCAGGTTTGTGTTGTATGTTATATGTCAGAAAGTCAGGTTTGTGATGTGTGTTATGTGTTAGAAAGGCAGGTTTGTGTTTTGCGTAATGTGTGAGATAGTCAGGTTTGTGATGTGTGTTATGTGTGAGAAAGTCTGATTTGTGATGTGTGTTATGTGTCAGAAAGTCAGGTTTGTATTGTGTGTTATGTGTCAGAAAGTCATGTGTTATGTGTTAGAAAGTCAGGTTTGTGATGTGTGTTATGTGTTAGAAAGACAGGTTTGTGATGTGTGTTATGTGTTAGAAAGTCAAGTTTGTGTTGTGTGTTATGTGCTAGAAAGTCAGGTTTGTGATGTGTGTTATGTGCTAGAAATTTAGGCTTGTGATGTTAGTAATGTGTCAGAAAGTCAGGTTTGTGATGTGTGTTATGTGTAAGAAAGTCAGGCTTGTGATGTATGTTATGTGTTAGGAAGTCAGGCTTGTGATGTTTGTTATGTGTCAGTAGGTAGGTTTGTGATGTATGTTATGTGATAAACAGTTATGTTTGTGATATATGTTATGTGTTAGAAAGTCAGGTTTGTGTTGTGTGTAATGTGTCAGAAAGTCAAGGTTGTATTGTGTGTTATGTGTTAAAAAGTCAGGTTTGTGTTGTATGTTATGTGTCAGAAAGTCAAGTTTGTGATGTGTGTTATGTGTTTGAAAGTCAGGTTTTTGATGTGTGTTATGTGTTATAAAGTCATGTTTGAGTTGTATGTTATGTGCTAGAAAATCAGGTTTGTAATGTGTGTTATGTGTTAGAAATCAGGTTTGTGTTGTGTGTTTTGTGTTAGAAAGTCATGTTTGTGCTGTGTGATATCTGTTAGAAAGTCATGTTTGTGCTGTGTGTTATATGTTAGAAAGTAAGACATGTGTTGTGTGCTATGTGTTAATAAGTCAGGCTTGTGTTGTGTGTTATCTGTTGGAAAATCATATTTGAGTTGTGTGTTATGTGTTAGAAAGTCAAGCTTGTGTTGTTTGTTATCTGTTAGAAAGTCAGGTTTGTTATGTTTGTTATCTGTGTTATGTGTTAGATAGGCAGGTTTGTTTTGTGTGTAATGTGTCAGAAAGTCAAGGTTGTATTGTGTGTTATGTGTTAAAAAGTCAGGTTTGTGTTGTATGTTATGTTTCAGAAAGTCAGGTTTGTGATGTTTGTTATGTGTTTATAAGTCAGGTTTTTGAGGTGTGTTATGTGTTATAAAGTCATGTTTGATTTGTATGTTATGTGCTAGAATATCAGGTTTGTAATGTGTGTTATGTGTCAGAAAATCAGGTTTGTGTTGTGTGTTTTGTGTTAGAAAGTCATGTTTGTGCTGTGTGTTATCTGTTAGAAAGTAAGACTTGTGTTATGTGTTATGTGTTAAAAAAGTCAGGCTTGTGTTGTGTGTTATCTGTTGGAAAGTCATGTTTGCTTTGTGTGTTATGTGTTAGAAAGTCAGGCTTGTGTTGTTTGTTATCTATTAGAAAGTCAGGTTTGTGATGTGTGTTATCTGTTAGAAATTCAGGTTTGTGTTGTGTGTTTTGTGTTAAAAAGTCAGGTTTGTGCTGAGTGTTATGTGTTAGAAAGTCAGGCTTGTGTTGTGTGTTATCTGTTAGAAAGTCATGTTTGTGTTGTGTATTATGTGTTAGAAAGGCAGGTTTGTGTTGTGTGTTATGTAGCAGAAAGTCAGGTTTGTGATGTGTGTTATGTGTAAGAAAGTCAGGTTTGTGCTGTGTGTTATGTGTTAGAAAGTCAGGTTTGTGCTGTGTGTTATGTGATACGAAGTCAGGTTTGTGATGTGTGTTATGTGTTAGAAAGTCAGGTTTGTGATGTGTGTTATGTGTTAGATAGGAAGGTTTGTAATGTGTGTTCCGTGTTAGAACGTAAAGTTTTGATGTATGTTTTGTGTTAGAATGTCATGTTAATGATGTGTGTTATGTGTTACAAAGGTAGGTGTGTGACGTGTGTAATGTGTTAGAAAAGCATGTTTGTGTTGTGTGTTATGTGTTAGAAAAGCATGTTTGTGTTATGTGTTGTGTGTCATAAAGTGAGGTTTGAGTTGTATGTAATGTGCTAGAAAATCAGGTTTGTAATGTGTATTATGTGTCAGAAAATCAGGTTTGTGTTGTGTGTTTTGTGTTAGAAAGTCATATTTGTGCTGTGTGATATCTGTTATAAAGTCATGTTTGCGCTGTATGCTATGTGTCAGAAAGTCAGGTTTGTGATGTATGCTATGTGTCAGAAAGTCAGGTTTGTGATGTGTGTTATGTGTTAGAAAGGCAGGTTTGTGATGTGTATTATGTGTTAGAAAGGAAGGTAGGTAATGTGTGTTATGTGTTAGAAAGGCGTGTCTATGTGTTGTGTGTTATGTGTCAGAAAGTAAGGTAAATGCTGTGTGTTATGTGTCAGAATGTCAGGTTTGCGTTGTGTGTTACGGTTGAAAAAGTCAGGTTTGTGATGTGTATTATGTGTTAGAAAGGCAGGTTTGTGATATGTGTTATGTGTTAGAAAGGAAGGTAGGTAATGTGTGTTATGTGTTAGAAAGGCGTGTCTGTGTGTTGTGTGTTATGTGTCAGAAAGTAAGGTAAATGTTGTGTGTAATGTGTCAGAAAGTCAGGTTTGTGTTGTATGTTATGTGTCAAAAAGTCAGGTTTTTGATGTGTTATGTGTTCGAAAGTCAGGTATTTGTTGTATGTTATGTGTTAGAAAGGTAGGTTTGTGATGTATTTTATGTGCTAGAAATGTAGGTTTGTGATATGTGTTATGTGTAAGAAAAGCAGGTTTATGTTGTTTGTTTTGTTTCAGAACGTCATGTTTGTGATATGTATTATGTGTTAGAAAGTCAGTTTTGTTATGTGTGTTATTTGTTAGAAAGGTAGCTTTGTGATGTGTGTTATGTGTTAGAAAGTCAGGTTTGTGATTTGTATTATCTGTTAAAAAGGTCAGTTTGTGATGTGTGTTTATCTGTAAAAAAATCAGGTTTGTGGTGTGTGTTATGTGTCAAAAAATCAGGATTTTGATGTGTGTTATGTGTTAGAAAGACATGTTTGGGTTGTGTGCTATGTGTCAGAATGTTTGGTTTGTGTTGTGTGTTATTTGTTAGAAAGTCAGGTTTGTGATGTTTGTTATGTGTTAGAAAGTCAAGTTTCTGATGTGTGTTATGTGTTTGAAAGGCATTTATGTGTTGTGTGTTACGTGTCAGAAAGTCAGGTTTGTGTTTTGTGTTATGTGTTAGAAAGGCAGGTCTGTGATGCGTGTTATGTGCTAGAAAGACAGATTTGGGATGTGTATTATCTGTTAGAAAGTCAGGTTTGTGTTGTATTTATCTATTAGAAAGTCAGGTTTGTGATGTATGTTATCTGTTAGAAAGTCAGGCTTGTGTTGTGTGTTGTCTGTTAGAAAGTCAGTTTTGTGTTATGTATTATCTGTTAAAAGTCAGGTTTGTGTTGTGTGAAATGTGTTAGAAATTTAGGTTTGTGTTATGTGCTATAAAGTCGGGTTTGTGTAATATGTTTGAAAGTAAGGTGTGTGTTGTGTTATGTGTTAGAATTTCAGGTTTGTGTTATGTGTTAGAAAGTCAGGTTTGAGTTATTTGTTATTAGTCCGGTGTGGTTTGTGTTATGTGTAAGAAAGTCGGGTATGTGTTGTGTTTTGTGTAAGAAGTCAGGTTAGTGTTGTGCAATGTGTTAGAAAGTCAGGTTTGTCTTGTGTTTTGTGTTAGAAGTCAGGTGTGTGTTGTGTTATGTGTTGAAAAGTAATGTTTGTGTTAGAACATCATTTAAGCTTTTGTGTTATGTGTCTGAAAGTAAAGTTTGTGTTGTGCGATATGTGTCAGAAATGCAGGTTTATGTTGTGCATTATATGTTCTCCGATATGCATTGCAGACGAGATTGCGTACTTTACCCAGCATTCAATGTAGGATTGTGACGGAGCTGGCAACAAGCAATCCATTAACTACGTAACCAAATATACTCAATGGCTGCCAAATGCTAGAATGTTCTCTTATTTCCGATTACGCTTTTGAGATACACTACACTTTAATTTTACGCTTTTTATAGCTTTTATAATTAATATAAAAATAATCAAAATCACGTAGTAGAACATTTAAATTGAACAAATGCATATCATATTAGTCGATGTACCCGACCTAATCTTAAATTATTAAATTAACTTTTATTAATGTCGGTAACGCGTCTGACTATCAATCCCAGGGCCATGAAAGTTTGACTCCCAACCCGGCCACAGTCTCCGTCATGCTTGATGTACGACATCTCACTTCATTCATCTCTCACCACTGATTCAAGAGGGAACATTATCAGTAACTTGCGGAGATGTTTGTGCTTGAAACTGGACTAACTTTCCAGGATCCCATGAAAGAATAGTTAGGTTAACTGATCGTCTGTTAGCACTCGACTACATAAACATGACGCTAAATATTTAAACAAACAAATACATTATTCCGTATCTTGCAGATAATTGAATATCTGTCAGGGTAATACAAATAAGTTGTCAATTCGACAACACACAGAGTAAGATTTAGTAGGTACGAGCATTTTACGTTCTTCTTCTCTTTCAACAATCTTCTAGTTATATTGCGATAGTGTCTATTTTAGACAGTGTCCAAAGCGCTGTCACATTGGAGTAGCGTGCTGTTGACATATGGTATGATTTTCATCCAGTCACATTATACTGACACTAGGTTGACCAGACCTAGAACTATCATGTAAATGCTGAACACCAAGCGAGGAAGCTTTTAGTACCATTTCTCAGGTTTTTTGTATGACCTGTCCGGGGATCGAACTTACGCCCTTCCGTATGCAAGGCAAACGCTTTAGCCATAGAACACCGCTACGATATGTCTATCTTGGCCATTTTTTAAATATATTTTCTACCAAATCAAGTGTAGATTTCTGGCGTATTTATATACGTCATAATTATGTGTCCACGTGTTCGCCGTCCCTCAAGCAGGGCGGTGGTGTAGTGGATAGAGTGTTAACCGCTCATCCCAGAGGTTACGGGTTTGATACCCAGCTTGATTCGATGTCACACAAAATATTTACTGGTTCTACTCAGAAAGCGGATTCGAGAGCGGTTCGTTTAAGCTCTGAGCTTTCGGCGCAACCGAGTTAAATCGATAAGTATATTCTCACTTAAAAAATGACTAAAATAATGCAATAACGGACTGGGTACCAAGGGCCGTTTTTATTCAAGCTCAGATTATCCTCAACTAAAAAAATCTCAATTTCTCTAAATGATAACTGGAACTCCTTATATATTAAATAACCTTACACAATAAAAGTCTTCATATATGCACCCAGGGCCTTAAAAAAACGCAATACTTACATACAGGTAATTTTAGTACAGAAAATGTAATCCGATTTCATAGAAAGTTTATAAACGTTAAGAGTACCATCTTTGTCGTCTTTTGTCAAAATGTCATGACTGAGACTTAAAGTTTTTATGCAATTATTCTATTTAAATAAGCTACCCCCACCAACCCCCCCCCCCCCCCCCCCAAAAAAAAATTAAGGTGAAAATTCACAGCTGTCAATAACGAGTGAATGTATGTACTTAATGGTGAAAGATAACATGCAGCATAGCCAATATAAGTGAAGGTTAGCATTTTCAGTTGAAGAAAATCTCAAGTTGAGATGCTTAGTGAAACTTGGGGCCAGTTACATTTGCCTTGCCTGGAAATGATAGCATGTATAATAAAAAGAAAAAAAAAACGATACTGTATATTTTTCCACTATGTGCTATTTATTGTGCATCCGATGATACTAACAATCAAATCGTGCGAGTTTTTAGAAAACATTTTATCGTAGTTTTAACTACATACAGTAATATACACTGCAGTAAAATACAGATGGAAAAAATAACTGCTGAATGTGTTCATATACGGAGCTGTATAAGCGTGTTGCACGAGCAGAACACGTGCATCGCAGATTTTCATATATATATGGTAATAGCAAGAAAATTAAACATTGGTTCACCATTTCGGGCGCCATAGAACGAATGGCAGCAATTATGGCCACCAAAGTAAAACGATTATCTTGCATCGCCAACAGAAGTGTGGTATTTCAGTGTCTGATGGGTATGCACAAAATAAACAGACTATGAACAGTTGTTAAAAAGATTTAAAAATGTGAATTTCTGTTAAAGGAGATTACTTTGAAGGGAATGAAGTTCCAAATATTATCAAGATACTATTTGTTGTTTTTATTGTATAACCAATATAACAATACTTATTGAACGCCCCTCCTATGTAAACACGCATACGCGGTACTGTCGTTAGATATCACTGTTTAATAATGACCGTTATTCAATGTTTGTTGACCCAATCTTGAAAGTCGGAAGAAACTCTTTGAGAACTAAATAAAATGCTTAAAGAAGCCTCACCCATATTGCCGATTTTTTTCTCAATCTTAGCAGTAAAACTGCACATTAATATCAAACATTAGATATCATGGATATTATGTTCAATAACTTCTATCATAATTTGTCTCTGCAGTGTAAATTTCTTTAATTTTGTTGACCAAATACTAAATCACTCACTGGCAAGTATTGTGTAATGCTAAAACATTGACGAATAAAATGGAAAATGCCGACTTGTATAAATAAGATAAACTACAACGTCGTAATTAACCAATATCTTCGAATGAGACATTCCGCTTTGAGATTCAATAAACGTTATATAATGTATTAAACAGAAAGTTATAGGCAATGCATCTTTAAAGAGAATATATTAAAATAATGATATTGACTAGTTAATCTAGATTTAGAAAACGCTATATTCACACAGAAAGCAGCACTTTAGTACCAAGCAGCCATTTGCGTTTTTTAATAATCAAGATTGATCACAATGGTGCAGGAGTGTAATAAACACATTACATAATTTTGATATTAACTTAGTGTAATATCACTATGAATGATCGCTCGGTGTTTTTCGTACCACTATGCTTTCGTATGTAAAATGACGATTTGTCATATCAATGGTGTGAACCTACGTCACGCACACTTGCTAAAAACAGTGCTGGAACACTATTTGAATTGTTGGTTAAATAAAATTTTGTTTCGATTTTGGGTATATGTGTAGATTTTATAGTTTCTGCCGACCGTCTGGGTGTTAGAGGAATCTATTTCACCGACATATAGATCAGTCCGACATACAAAATTCCAGACTACCCCAAAACAGTTGCGCTTCATTTTAAATGTAAACATTACCGGACATAAATCTCAACTATTTTGAGGTTATTTGGCATTTGATAGGTTGTACTGATTTATATATCGGTGACATAATCATATAATTATGACCACATTGGGTCCTTTTCACTAACGTTTGTAAATTTACGGACTTCCGGCACTGTATTTAGCAGGTGTGTGTGACGTTATTTCTCCCCATTGTATATACTAGAAGTAAAATGATGTTATTTTGAGATGTTATGTCATTCAATGACTGAAGGAAACTGGCCGATTAAGTTTTCATTTCATAGATAAGTAAATTGTTAGGTAAATGGTAAACGTACCACTTTCCTGAGTTATTTGATAAAAAGAACCTTACATTTATCATTTAATTTATTAAAGTCGTTCGCAAAATAATAAAATAGTTTGATGACGATGCTCGACAGAGCCTCCCACAATATATTTTTCATAAAGTGAATAATAGACCGCCACTCTTGTAAGATATTCCATATAGCAGCAGGGGAGATGAACATACAATGATTCCTGGATCGAACGTGTTAATTACGAAATAGATTGGACAACTTGAGGGTTGTGTCACTAACCTTCGATTGTCTTAAGAATTTTGTACGAACAAATTGTGACATCCTGGAACGTTTCATTTTCGCATTATTTTTGCAAATTTTAGAAAGAATACTTTTTATAAGGCTTAAAAAAGTTCGTAATATAAGTAAGCAGCATACATTTTACACAAAGAAGTTTCCCTAAAATATACATTGTATCATTAATAAATTAGAGTGGAATATATTTTGTTGGTTGCTCCGTGACCGAGTATTCTAAAGCCCCGCCTAAAGAGCACGTGCTTGTCGCCGCTAAGGTAATAAGTTCGAGTATGGTGAATGGTGAATGGTAACTGGTAAATGGTAAATGGTGAATGGTAACTGTTCTGTCACCATTTTGTCTGTTTCCAATATGGAACAGAAGTCATGATATTGTGCTGGAATAACAAGTGAATCACAGAATGACAGTTTGTGTTCATATTTCTGATTCAGAATTCCAGATGGACACTCTGCCCTGCGCACGTGTATGACTCAAAAGGATGATTCTCCAAAGTTTTCTTTAACATAAATCCGCCTGGTGTTTCAATTTTACATTTAGCTAGTTCATTCTATTTCCTACTTGACCAGTCTTCAATACAAAACATTTCTTTGACATATTATTCAAATAACAAATATTGTCACACTACATGAGAAAGACTGTGTAAGGATTAATGCGGCAAACAAAATGCATAGCCAGATTTAAGTGGTCTGATACATGATGAGATTTCCTTTCCTATTGCCTTCCCTTTTTGTATCGGTTCCCCTGTTGGATGATTAACTACTGCCTCCAACAACCCGGTTGTGATATACTGAATCCTATTTTGTCCTGACCAGGAACCAGACTAAAGTATCACATGTTTGCGACAGGATTTATTGATTGATTTTTTGTTTGATTGAATATTTAGCGTCATTTTATGCCATCGAGGGCTTATAGACGATCAGTTAACCTAACCACTGTTTCCAGAGATCCTGAAAGTTTAACCAGTACTCGAGCACATCCCATCTCTGCTAGTGACTGATATATTTCCCACTTAAATCAGCGATGAGTGACAAATGACAATGAGATGCAATGTCGTATATCAATCGTCACGGACACTCTTGCTGGGCGGGGATTCGAACCCACGACCTTTAGGTTGATAGTTAGACGCGCTACCGAGTAAGCTTGTCGGGCTCGGCTTGACAAAAGGAGGCAATCCATTTATGTAACGTTGATAAAAGACAGCTTTCAATTTCGGATAAACCTCTGTTTCTATGATCTTCATCTCACATGTAACAGAAACTCTTTTTGTCGTAAAAGGAACATACAAACATATAGTAGCAATTCCATTTTCGTTTAAAAAACACCTTGCTTGAGGTAAAACATTTCAGTGTATGGGATTTATATAAAAAAAAATCACCACATTAACCAATTTATAAGGCCAGGATATTGTTTATCTATGTCATTTTCCTTTCTCGCTAGTTCTTTTCGCTTCATGTGTTCGTTATGCTCCTTTTTGTTATGTTGTTGATTTTTTCTTCTTTTCCATATACAAAAGAACTGTAGAAGAATCTATCTGTAGTTCCTGGGATATACTTATTATAATCAATAGCAAGAAATATATAGTGCAACCTCTGTAGACTGCAAAACCTCGGGACAGAACAAAACGTTCGGATTAGAGAGGCTTCCGGTTTTACAGAGATTTTAGCTTGTTTTTATCTAATCTGGTTTCCTGATTAATTTTATGCCTTCACACGATAGCCAGAACAATAATGGGAGGATGAAATTGTCTTTTCAATACTACATGTAATAAGTTTCAATGTAAAAATCTCTGAACTTTCATTAAGTTCAATATACATGCATATGTTTAGATGGAGATCCAGCCTTGATGTTTGTATTAACAAAAATGTCAACATTTTCGTAGTATTTAAGTGCATCATGGAAAGAAATATCTTCAATAAACTGAAACTGAAAAGGAAACTTCCCTATCAGCTTATTGTTTCCAAATATAATCATTTTAAGTGCACACGGAAGAAAATAGTTTCAATAATATCTAACACATTTTCCCTATCCGCTGAAGTGCATGACAGTTATCATGTTATTTATAGAAATCGAGCGCGTTTACACGGATTTGACGTAATAAAGTACATTGTACATCCTTTATTCTTAATAACTCTTAAACGTTCATGTATCCTTTAAAATAATTTATTTCGTTTGTTTGCAACACTTACTTGTCATCTCAACTTGCTAAACAAACACCAACAAACATTACCGTTGGTGATTGTCACAATGGCATTTGATGAAAAGCGACAGTCGAATCTTGCACTTATGTTATCAATGTAAATAGCTAACTTACGTAAATTTCCATACTCAACCAAAACCCCAACCCTGCTGCCCATTTTTTTTTATTTTTTTTTTAAATTTGGTTTGTATAAAATCAAATTCTTTGCCCCATTTCAACTCTTTACCGACCCAAAGATCCTCACCCCTAACCTTCGCCCCCAACCACCCATCCCCGCCATTTTTTTTAAATTTTATTTTGTATTAAATCAAATACTCTGCCTCATTTCAATTATAGTACCAACCCATTGACCCTCAACTCTATCCCCCACCCCCATCCCCGTCCAATTTTTTTTAAATTTTTGTTTTGTATTAAATCAAGTACTCTGCCCCATTTCAACTTTGCTACCGACCCAAAGACCCTCACTCTTACCCGACCCCCTTCCCTGCACATTTTTTATTTTTTAATTTTTTAAATTTTGTTTTGTTTTAAATTGAATACTTTGTCCCATTTCAACTTTGTTACCCCCCCCCCCCCCCCCCCCCCCCCCCATTTGTTTTCTTTTAAATTTTGTTTTGTTTTAAATTTAATACTGTTCTGCCACTTTGTTACTAACCCCAAGACCTGCACCCCCTCCAATTGTTTTCTTAAAATTGTGTTCTGTAATGAATTAGATACACTCAGTCTGTCCTTTTTCAACTTTGTTACCAACCCCAAGACACCCTCCTCGCCAACTTTTCTTACTGTATTAAAACTATACAGCCCTGTTTATTAAAGTTTGGCACATACACACCCACATTCACACCCAGATTTTGAGAAAAAAAATGTATTAAATTAAATACATTTCAGCTTAAGTACTGGCTAGCTAGCCTAAGCCAGACATAGACATAGTGTATATGCTGTCCTAAAAGTCCTACTTTCACATACATTTATCCACTATTTTGCTAATATAAAATATGCTTTCATTCATACAGCTATATCTGTTTTTCTGATGGTACATTCTAATATACTGTTCTGTGATCAACAAGGCTAGAATAGTCGAGTTAACGCTGTTATTCGACATCTCTATTTTATTTTTTCAGTAATAGAATTGATTTTTTTTAAACTAATCACCATCATGTTTAAAAAGATAACTTCACTGAATTTGACCTACGTAATAGATTTGGAAAAAAGACGACCGTCTGCAGCCGCTTGCGGTGCTGTTGTTTAAACTAGATGTTACCTGAGCAGAAACTCGACTAGAACTGATTGTTCTTAACATAAATACCGTATGCAAACATACGTCAGAAATCATGTGACCACATATTTGCCACAAAAGCATGTGATTTTGCTTCTCATTACGTTGAGACATATATTTTCCCTTATACTACGTACCGTCGAAAATTTTCATATTCTGGACACAAGAGGGTGTATGCTGCAACAACGGCAGTGTATGATATCACAATTCCTGTGAATACTTATCTTCAAGAAACATATCATACTGCAAGTGTCGTCTGGCACTGTTGTTAGTGCGATAGTGGGAGTGTCCATAGCTTCACGTTTAATAGCTTTGAACTTTGTTTATATGCCACTTTCTGGAACTGACCCATCTTTCGATTCAGACACATTATCCAAACCTGTTTCAATATATTACAAAGATGTGTCTCTTACATTTGTAAATAATGCCTTTTATGTTTTATGTATAATCAAGGAATTATAATAAGAAGGACATGTAACTGATCAAGAGTTTGTGAACGCTCGCGTATATACACAAAATCTTGCAATATCTCGTTTTCAATTATCTTAACTTTCATTCACATCAGGAAAACAAATCAAAATTGTTTACATTGCAGAATGAAATTCTCATCAAAACAATACAATTCTCAATAATTTGTGTTTAAAATTGTTGAAGTGAATCTGATTGCAAAATGTGTATACTGCAACTAAAATAACAACAAATTACGATAAATCTTCCTTCAAACCTCAATATTCAAGATCATTTTGCATGATAGAGCATTGTTTATACATCTAAAATTACATACAACATACAGTTTATGTTAAGAAATCAGTTGCCTGTGAGATATGAATGATTAATTTACCAAATAATGAATCCTTCGTGTGCTGTTTTATCAACATCTAGTCAGGAGATACAACTCTCCTATCTTTCTATACAAGCCCTTGGTATAATGTTACCTTTTTATCAACTACTATGTGAATGCTGCAAATTAAATTGTTTTCTGGTCTGATCAGAGGGGATAATCGATACTTTCAGATATTTTTTTATATTGCGCAATAGTGATATTTTCTTGTCAGAATTTTAAAATTTTGTTTATCTTAACACTTTTAAATAAATCGATTTACAGCAAATCATATAGTCTTATTATGTGAAAAATTAATTGTATTTTGCGTTGCGTGAAAGTCTCTTGTAGTTCATATATTGGAATGGCTATGGACATACATGTATATTATATGATATTAATGTTATTGTTATTGCGCTATACATAGATGAGACGGAAATAAAGAGTAAACATCCTGTTTCAATCCTCGTCATACAAGTAGACCACACTCATTGAGAGCTAACACCAACACTTCACAAACAACATCGTAGAACATTTTCCTCTGCTAACTCTGAGAAATCCAGAGCATCAAGAAGTGAATCTACATCCGCAAAGCGTAATATTCAAAACAAATTAAACAATTTCCATCTGATAACTGTCGACTGTCGCGGAGCCAGAAGTAACAGGTCAGAGCTCGCCGCATCCTTGAACTACATCAAACCAGACGTTGTCTGTGGAATAGAGTCGTGGTTAAAAGGTGTGAAACCTCGTCGTGATCCAGCGAATACAGCCTTCGAATTCAGCGATATCTTCTCTAACACACACTTGGCCAGCAGAAATGACAGACCAATTGGACTGGGTGGGGAGTCTTTACTGCAACAAAAGAAGGTCTTACATTAGACGCACAACCACAGCTGACCACAGATTGAGAGATAAATTAGACAAAGATGAAGGCCAAGCAGCACAAAGACATCTACCTAATATGTTTCTTCAACATGCCACATAGAAACATGCACCACACAGACGAACTCAGCAAATCAATCTCAGCAGTTCCCCGAGCCAACAAAAAAAACACATAGTGCTTGTTTGCGACTTGAACTGCACCGACAAGACTGGGAGAATATGTCAGTATAGAAGGATGCTGCAGACAAACATACAGCAAGCTCTGACTGACTGTTCTATAGAACATGGGCTTACTCAAGTCCACAACCAACTGACAAGAGACTCCAACATGTTAGATTTTGTATTCACCAATAATTCTTCGCATGTCAAGACCTCCATATCTGTGCCAGGTATCGGCGATCACGCCACGATTGTCACAGACATCAATATCATCCCATATTACATCCACCAGAAGTCCAGACTATTCTTTATTTTCTCTAAGGCTAATTGGGATGACATCTCACAAAAAACAGTACGGTACCCATGTATCGTCACACGTATGATGAACAGTTACCACCCATTCAAGACCAAAGGAAAGCACAGAGGTTATCCTTCTTCTATAAGGTGATCGAGGTGCTGGTGCCAGCTATGCAGTGTCTTGACTACTTAACCCTTATCCTAGACAAACGCCAAATTAAAGCCAGCAAATTCATAGAATGTAAGTCAGATAACGTTATTGAAAAACGTTCAATAAATAACAGCAAATGCTTTAAACTAGTGCAGTACAAAAGTGCCTCATTCCAGAACTATTTCTTTCCAAAAACTATTATAGACTTTTGCCAACTGAAGGATAGTGTTGTATGCGCAGATGCAGTTAACGGCTTTAAAATGGCCGTCTTTCATTGGGACTAATCAATGTTTCCCATACCTCCTTTCCATTGTGCATATGCCGAGATGCTCTTCACGTCTCACACAACAATTAATTTTGTACTTTTCTAGAGACATGCACTTCTGGAACACTGGAAATATTACCAATGGTTCTTAAAGTGCATTGTTCCCATAGATAGTCCTCTGTTGGTCCAATTATGCAGAAGAAAAACATGGGGTTAAGAATCTTGGTACCGTCATGTAAGGAAGGTAATTCTTAAGCGAGGCCTTCAACCTACTTATCCTTATCCAGATCCAGATATATAGTGTCCGGGTTACGGTGGTTTTACTGTATTATACATTGTGACCCTGCTTTGCAACCTTTGGCACTAACATTATTTAGTGCTGCTTAATAACACTGAATTAATGTACACTTGTTTAATGTACGTCGTGTGTATTGATTAACACTAGCGTGGTACATGCGTATCTGAAGGATGAGTATATGAGCCGTTATGTTTCTGAAAGATGAGTAGATGTCCATTATGTGCCTGAAGGATGAGTAGAAGAGCCCATGTGTTGCTGAAAAATAAGTAGATGAGCCCTTATGTTTCTGAAGGATGAGTAGATGAGCCTTTAACTTTCTGAAGGATAAGTAGATGAGCCCTTATGTTTCTGAAGGATGAGTAGATAAGCCAATATGTTTCTGAAGGATGAGTAGATGAGCCCTTATGTTTCAGAAGGACCGGTATATGGGACCTAATGTTTTGAAGGATGAGTAGATGATCCCTAATGTTTCTGAAGGATGAGTAGATAAGCCACTATGTTTCTGAAGGAGGAGTAGATAAACCATTATGTTTTTGAAGGATGAGTAGATGAGCCCTTATGTTTCTATGGATAAGTAGATGAGCCCTTATGTTTGTATGGATAAGTAGATGAGCCATTATGTTTTTTGAAAGATGAGTAGATAAGCCCTTATGTTTCTGAAGGGAGGGTAGATAAGCCATTTCTGAAGCTGAGTAGATGAGCCCTTTTGTTTTTGATGAATGAGAAGATGAGCCCTTATGTTTTTGAAGGATGAGTAAATGAGGCCTGATGTTTCTGATGAATGAGTAGATGAGCCCTTATGTTTCTTAAGAATGAGTAGATAAGTCCTTATGTTTCTGATGAATGAGTAGATGAGCCCTTATGTTTCTGGAATATGAGACGAGGAGCCCTTATGTTTATATGGATAAGTAGATGAGCCCTTATGTTTCTATGGATAAATAAATGATCGCAAATGTTGCTGAAGGATGAGTAAATAAGACATTATGTTTTTGAAGGATGAGTAGATGAAACCTTATGCTTCTGAAGGATGAGTAGATGACCCTTTGTGTTTCTATGAATAAGTATACGAGCCCCTATGTTTCTATGGATAAGTATACGAGCCATTATGTTTCTGAATATGAGTAGATGAACCCTTATGTTTCTGAAAGATGAGTAGATGAGCCCTTATGTTTCTATGGATGAGTAGATGAGCCATTATGTTCCTGAAGGGTGGGTAAATGAGCCATTATGTGTCTGAAGGATGAGTAAAAGAGCCCTTGTGTTGCTGAAAAATATGTAGATGAGCCCTTATGTTTCTGAAAGATGAGTAGATGAGCCCTTAACTTTCAAAAGAATGAGTAGATTAGCCTTTATGTTTCTGAAGTATGAGTTAATGAGCCCTTATGTTTCTATGGATAAGTAGATGCGCCCTTATGTTTCTATGGACACATAAATGAGCCCTTATGTTTCTGAAGGATGAGTTGATGAGCCCTTATGTTTCTAAAGGATGAGTAGATGAGCCATTATGTTTCTGAATGATGGGTAGATTGGCCTTTATTTTTCTGAAGGATGAGTAGATGAGCCCTTATTTTTCTGAAGGAGGAGTAGATGGGCCCTTATGTTTCTGAAGGATGAGTGGATAAGCCTTTATGTTTCTATGGTTAAATAGATGAGCCCTTATGTTTCTGTAGGATGAGTAGATGAGCCCATGTGTTTCTGAAGGATAAGTAGCTGAGCTCTTATGTTTCTGGAAGATGAGTAAATGGGACCTTATGTCTCTGAAGGATGAGTAGATGAGCCCTTATGTTTCTGAAGGATGAGTAGATTGGCCTTTATGTTTCTGAAGGATGAGTAGATGATCCCTTATGTTTCTGAAGGATGAGTAGATGAGCCCTTATGTTTCTGAAGGATGAGTAGACGAGCCCTTATGTTTCTGAAGGATGAGTAGATGAGCCCTTATGTTTCTGAGGGATGAGTAGACGAGCCCTTATGTTTCTGAAGGATGAGTAGATGAGCCCTTATGTTTCTGAAGGATGAGTAGATTGGCCTTTATGTTTCTGAAGGATGAGTAGATGAGCCCTTATGTTTCTGAAGGATAAGTAGCCTAGCCCTTATGTTTCTGAAGGATGAGTAGATGAGCCCTTATGTTTCTGAAGGATGAGTAGATGAGCCCTTATGTTTCTGAAGAATGAGTGGATAAGCCCTTATGTTTCTATGGTAAAATAGATGAGCCTTTATGTTTCTGTAGGATGAGTAGATGAGCCCTTATGTTTCTGGAAGATGAGTAGATGGGACCTTATGTCTCTGAAGGATGACTATATGAGCCCTTATTTTTCTGAAAGATGAGTAGATGGGACCTTATGTCTCTGAAGGATGAGTAGATGAGCCCTTATGTTTCTGATGGATGAGTAGACGAGCCCTTATGTTTCTGAAGGATGATTAGATGAGCCCTTATATTACTGAAGGGTGAGTAGATGAGCCACTGAATATTCGTCATTTTCACACGGGCTAAGAGATCCTACAAAGAAATCATTAAGGAATGCAGCATTGTCGACGGTATCAAATAATCTTTTTATAAGCTAGAAAAATTGAGAGATTGTTCTATATAGAATATTTCCAAATATCAATGCAACACACATTAACTTAAAAAAACACTTTCTATATCACGTGTCTTGCGTCATATATCCATTACATTTCTCAGTCGTGCTTTAGACACATATCTAAGTAATACATGTAATTAAGTTGAGGCCGCATACTCCAATGGACTGCTTCACTCTACTTTCTGTTCGAAAAAAGTGAACACTCCTGCATTTGACAGTCATTTTGTTCTTTTTGTTACGATTCAAAAGAATGCTGGTTACCACCTCCATGTCAATCTTACATTGAGTGCGGGGTATAAATCGTAGCCCTAAAACTATCCTCAAATCTATGCAAATATGCGAACATTATAGAGGAATTCCGATCGATTATCAACAAGAAACGAACACACCCACGACCCATTCTGGTAGATATTTCCTGCATCAGAATTTAACATTATTAACATATCTGTATGGTGCCATAATACTTGTTCAGGTTTGCATTTTTATTGATATGTGAAAAGTGAATGCCGATGTAACCAAAAAAAATCAAACAATATATATAAGTATAAGTATTTCTAAAAATAAAATAAACATTAGAACTTTTAAGAAAAAGTGCTAAAAGATTAATGCATGCATGCCATATTTTATTATTCCCAACTTAAATGGACGCCATTTGCAGCAGGAGTCACAGTCAAGATGCTTAAACTGGCTATTGTATGCAGGTTATTTAGACTGCGGTTCTGTTATTCATTTCCCATAAGCCTTTGTACAAAAGGAACAGCCGCAAGGAAAAAATCGTCTAAAATAGACATTCCCTTTTAAGCTCAAAGAAACAATCAAATCTTATCGTTTAATACACACAAAAATGAGCTATCGAAAATTTCCTACTATGCCGCTTTTTTTGTTTATAAACATTTCAAATTCGCAGTGAAAAAAGGCCGGCATTTATTTTGGGCTCAATCATGTTGAATTAGAAATAAAATGTTTTGTATATAACTGTTTCCTCTGATAAATTTAAATACCCTATATTAAACTGCATAGTTTATTAAAAATTTAATAGGCAAACCTTTTCTGCCGTTCTGGAATTTCACTGACCTCTCATTTTCATAAAGAGGTCACTTCCGGAAAAGAGGAATGACTTGTGTCGTCTATAATTTGCGGTCCGCTACCTTTAAATAATACATGTCATTCGCAATGCGAAACTGGTCATATATGGCATAGATTTATTTGTGGAAGAATATGTGTGAATATTTCGCATCATCGAGGGCTAAATAACGGTCAGCTAACCTTATCATTCTTTCATGGGATCATAGAGGATTAAACAGTACTCGAGCACACCTATCTCCGCAAGTAACTGATGACTTGTCAACTTGAAGCAGCGGTGAGAGACGAATTATAATGTGATGCAATGCCCTATATCAGTTGTCAAGGAAACTGTGGCCGGACGGGAGATTTGAACTGGTGAAGGAAGAAAGAAAAGAAGTGCCTTAGACCACTAGGCCATGGTTTATTCAGCAATGATCTGGATAGAGTCGACGAAAAGAGTCAAGTCAATCAATATCCTCAACTTGATTTATACACTTAAGGCAAGCATCGAAACAAACCTGCACAGTAAGCCATGGAACATCCGGGCAAGGACTGGAGGTCGTACACCATGTAGTCGCCGCAGTTTTTCACTCTTATCCAACTCGTGTAGCCGCAGCAGCTAGAGTAACCGGCTCTTGTATCACCACAAGCCTGTCTGTTCACAATACCTTCACCGGGCTGAAGCAAATTTTGAAATGGCAGCTTCATCATGGAACATTTTTAACTAGTATATTAAAATTATAAAAAAATATACTACTCCAGTCAATTGTAATAAGCTGAAAATTGGGCGATAACAAGGCAAGTGGAAATATAAATCAATAAAATGTTGATGCATAAAAGCTAAATAAAACTGTTCGTTCGTTTGTTTGAATATCTAGCGGCATTGTTATACCGTCAAGGGCTAACAGCCCATCAGACCTTCCCACTCTTTCCTGGGAGTCTGGCATGTTAACCAGTACTAGAGCACACCCAGCTTCGCAAGTAACGGATAACTTTCTCATTTGCGGTGAGAGAAGAATGACAATGAGACACAATGTCGTATATCATACATCACCGACATTGTGACCGGGCGGGGATTCGATATTTCGACCCATGGGCTGATAGTCAGACATGCTACCGAACGAGCTAATCGGTATATATAATATTAACATCAATGTGCTTAACAACACAGTCACGTGAAAAGAATAACTGTATGGGAAGTTATTCATCGATTTTTGGTGTTTTTGACAATAATTAAAACATAGCCGCACCGGAACGGTCAGTTGATAAAGACGCCATGGGGGTTGGGCTTAAACCAGGGGTGGGGTTAAGTTTAATCAAAATTGATACACTTACTCTTGGAGATTGGCCAGCAACCCATAGAGGTATGTGCGTCCCGCAATGATAAACCCGGAAACAGCTATTGAACGGCATCTCAGCATTTATAAATCTGTACCATCCCGGGGCTTAAAGCCGATCACATATTTCCACGGACATGTTGTACTTGGTGCTTCGACGTGGTTCGTCTACAAGGGTTTACTGTGTGCAAGGGTCTGCCGCTGGTAATAGAGAACAAAATGTCAAGTATACTGAACGGAACAGCTAACCAGCCACCAGATATTTTATGTATTTTCTCAAAAAGTGTTAAAGCAATTTCCTTAAAATTTAGCCTTTAGTAAGAAAGAGCATTTAGGAAAACAATGACCAGGTCTTTATTATTGAATTTGGCAGGATTTTTATTAAATAAAATTAAGTTATTGAAAGGAAAGTCAAATCACACACGATAGTAAAAATTACAGTTACTGGAATGGCAAAAGTGAGGGGTTAGCTATTTCGTTTAGTATATACTTACAGTCGACTCATTTCAATATTATTGCTTTACAAAACGTGTTGGTCAACATTATATGCTCGTGTAGTATATATGGTGTGCAGAGCATCATATCAATTGAATAAATGTGTGCAGCTCCAAGATCGGGGTATTGTGGGTTCGACCCTTCTACATGGCGATATATGTTGTGTCCTTGAGCAAAACACTTATATATACTAGTTATACGTACGGCACTTGATGTTATACTAATTATATGGTATGGAACTTGATGTTATACTAGTTATACGGTATGGAACTTGATGTTATACTAGTTATACGTATGGCACTTGATGTTAAACTAATTATACGGTACTAAACTTGATGTAATACTATATATACGGTTCGGAACTTGATATTATACTAGATATACGGTACGGAACTTGATGTTATACTAGTTATACGGTATGGCACTTGATGTAATACTAGTTATATGGTATGGAACTTGATGTTATACTAGTTATACGGTATGGCACTTGATATTATACTAATTATATTGTACGGAACTTGATATTATACTAGTTATATGGTATGGAACTTGATGTTATACTAGTTATACGGTACGGCACTTGATGTTATACTAATTATATGGTACGGAACTTGATGTTATACTAGTTATATGGTATGGAACTTGATGTTATACTAGTTATACGGTATGGCACTTGATGTTAAACTAGTTATACGGTACTAAACTTGATGTAATACTATATATACGGTACGGAACTTGATATTATACTAGTTATACGGTACGGAACTTGATGTTATACTAGTTATACGGTATGGCACTTGATGTAATACTAGTTATACGGTACGGAAATTTATATTATACGGTACGGAACTTGATGTTATACTAGTTATACAGTACAGCACTTGATGTTATACTAGTTATACGGTACGGAGCTTGATGTTGTACTAGTTATACGGTATGGCACTAGATGTTATACTAGTTATACGGTACGGAACTTGATGTTATACTAGTTATACGGTATCGAACTTGACGTTATACTGGTTATACAGAATGACACTTGATGTTATACTGGTTATACGGTACGGAACTTGATATAATACTAGTTATACGGTACGGAACTTGATGTTATACTAATTATACGGTAAGGAACTTGATGTTATACTAGTTATACGGTACGGAACTTGATATTATACTAGTTATAAGGTACGGAATTTGATGTAATACTAGTTATACGGTTAGGAACTTGATGTTATATTAGTTATACGGTACAGAACTTGATACAATACTAGTTATACAGTACGGAACTTGATATTATGCTAGTTATACGGTATTTTACTAGTTATAAGGTACGGAACATAATGCTATACTAGTTACGCGGTATGGCACTTGATGTAATACTAGGTACACGGTATGGCACTTGATGTTATACTAGTTACACGGTATGGCACTTGATGTTATACTAATTACACGGTATGGCACTTGATGTTATACTAGATATACGGTACGTAACTTGATGTTGTAATAGTTATATGGTATGGAACTTGATGTTATACTAGTTATACGGTATGGCACTTAATGTTATACTAGTTATATGGTATGAAACTTGATGTTATACTACGGTACAGAACTTGATAGTATACGGTACGGAACTTGATGTTATACTAGTTAAAAGGTACGGAACTTGATTTTATAGTAGTTATACGGTACGGAACTTGAAATTATACTAGTTATACGGTATGGAACTTGATGTTGTACTAGTTATACGCTACGGAACTTGATGTTATACTAACTATATGGTACGGAACTACTAGTTATACTAGTTATACGGTTGGAAACTTGATGTTATATTAGTTATACGGTACAGAACTTTATGTTATACTAGTTATACTGTACGGAACTTGATGTTATACTAGTTATACGGTACGGTACTTGATGTTATACTAGTTATACAGTATGGCACTTGATGTAATATTAGTTATACGGTACGGAACTTGATGTTATAATAGTTATATGGTATATAACTTGATGTTATACTAGTTATACGGTATGGCACTTAATGATATACTAGTTATATGGTATGGAACATGATGTTATACTACGGTACAGAACTTGATATTTTACGGTACGAAACTTGATGTTATACTAGTTATAGGGTACGGAACTTGATGTTGTAGTAGTTATACGGTACGGAACTTGAAATTATACTAGTTATACGGAATGGAACTTGATGTTGTACTAGTTATATGCTACGGAACTTGATGTTATATTAGTTATACGGTATGGAACTTGATATAATACTAGTTTTACGGTTTGGAACTTGATGTTATACTAGTTATACGGTATGGTACTTGATGTTATACTAGTTATACGGTACGGAACTTGATGTAATACTCGTTATACGGTACGGCACTTCATGCTATACTAGTTATACGGTATGGCACTTGATGTTATACTAGCTATATGGTATGGAACTTAATGTTATACTAGTTATACGGTACGGAACTTGATATTACACTAGTTATAAGGTACGGAACTTGATGTTATACTAGTTATACGGTAGGGAATTTGAGGTTATATTAGTCATACGGTACAGAACTTTATATAATACTAGTCATACTGTACGGAACTTGACGTTATACTAGTTATACGGTACGGAACTTGATGTTCTACTAGTTATACAGTATGTTATACAAGTTACACTGTACGGAACTAGATGTTATACTAGTGACACGGTATTGCACTTGATGTTATACTAGTAATACGGTACGGAACTTGATGTTATAGAAGTTATATGGTATGAAATTGATGTTATACTACAGTATCGAACTTGATGTTATACTAGTTATACGGTATGGCACTTAATGTTATACTAGTTATATGGTTCGGAACTTGATGTAATACTACGGTATGGAACTTGATGTTATATAAGTTATACAGTATGGAACTTGGTTATACTAGTTATACGGTACGGAACTTGAGTTTATACTAGTTATATGGTACGGAACTTGATGTTATACTAGTTATATGGTATGGCACTTGATGTTATACTAGATATACGGTACGGAACTTGATATACGGTAAGGAACTTGATATTATACTAGTTGAACGGTACGGAACTTGATATTGTACTAGTAATACGGTACGGAACTTGATATTATACTAGTTATACGGTACGGAACTTGATTTTATACTAGTTATATGGTATGGGTACTCGAAAATATGTATACACTACAATTAAACTACAGTGAAAGGAAATAGAAAGTATGCACTGTATATAAACATTAATAGATAAAAGTACAATAAACATATTGCATAAGTATTGTGTACATGTTTTATGTTTCATCATATTGTTGAATCACAAAACAAAAATCAGTTCATTTCCAATCACATATGTAAACAGATTAAACCAATAGATCTAGACAAGTGGTAGAGCATTTAAGCGGCGAGTAGTGTGTTCGATCCCTCTCCTCTCCTGGGCCATGTAAACTGCATTCTTGGAGCAAGACACTTTGTCTGCACATGCATTGTATTGCATCCGAGCTTGATTTGTCTGAGTTGTAAGAAGCAATTTTACAATCGATGTAAATTAAGCTAAAACTACGCCAGTAACGCGTTCCTACTGTGGTACGTGATAAGTGACAATTTTAAACAGGAATTATGTCCCCTTTTTTAGTTTATACTAATTTACTTTAGCTCGATTGCTATGAAAGCTCAGAGCTTATATGATACACTCTCGATTCCGCTTCCTGGGTAGAACCAGTACTGTGTGTTGTTTTATGAGAGGCATTAGGTCAATCGGGGGATCGAACCCGCAACCTCTGGCGTGAGCGGCCAATACTCTATTCATTACATTACTGCCCCGCTTTTTCATGATACGTATACAAGATAGATAATCACGTGTTTATTGGTGCAGTAAATCGCAGAGCAGTTGCTTCCCCTAAATGTTCCTGAGAAAGAAATCAAAATAACATGTTAATTTTCCAAACGTAGATCTACCACACATTTGAGTGATATCACTTTAATTATATTTCGATTGACTATTCTATCAATCGATATTTGTTACTATCTAAAGTGGCTCACGACACAGTTGAACTATATTTCAATTATGTTCACACATCAATATAGAACAACAAACACTTAAAGGAAATATATGAGGAAAAACGCTATAACATATCCGTAAAAAATAAATAAGTATTTAAATGGACAAAAAGAATCTCTTTATCATTAATAAATAGAATCCGAATGTTTTGGTATGGCAAATCAATCAATATAGATATATATATATATATTGGGGAAAAAAAAGTTTAAACAAATTTAAAAATTCGAAAAATCCTGATAAATTCCCTTTAGTACAAAGCTCTGTATGCCCATGCATACCAGAGCCTTTCGGGCAAAACAGATTTAGGTATTTTAACAAATCCGGACAAAATCCACAAATTTACATTGAAATGATATTCTTTGTTTATAGTGGAGGCGTTTGTGATGTGGAAACTACGGACTGTTTCAAACCAACATTGCTTTGCGGCAACATGAAGAACTCAACAGAAACAAAATGTATTATTTCCGGTCCAGGTAAAACATATATTGGGCGTAAGTATTTATGAATATTCCGTCTATAACAAGAAAATTACATTACCTTATATTAAAATTATAGCGAAAAAATATAAGGAACTGTATTCGAACCGTTTGTATCTGATGTAGGAGTCAGAAGTCTTACCATTATGCCACCGGTTCATTGGTTGACTTAATTGGTGTTTTAGTATAAGTATTGTTTCTAATACAATTATCGCTTAAAAACGAAAAAAGCTCGAACATAGTGTTTTATTGTACGTCCTAACGTTGCCATACAGATTTCCAGTACTCGCCATACCACCCTTGAGAAACAACCAATGGCCGAAGCCGTATCTCCGGTTGAATTTCATTCCAAAAATCACGTGAGCTGTACTATAAAGCCGGCAAATCATGGTAAGTTTCTACCGTATATGACCATTTCTAGGTAGTTTTAGCTGTACTGACTGCCATACTAAACCCGCCATACTGACTGCCATACTAAACCCGCTATACAGACTGCCATACTAAACCTGCCATACTGACTGCCATACAAAACCTGCTATACAAACTGCCATACTAAATCTGCCATTCCGACTGCCATACTAAACCTGCCATAAAGACTGCCATACTAAACCTGCCGTACTGCCATACTTAACCCGCCATACTGACTGCCATACTAAACCCGCTTTATAGATTGCCATACTAAATCCGCCATACTGACTGCCATACTAAACCTGCAATACTGACTGCCATACTAAACCTGCCATACAAACTGCCATACTAAACCCGCCATTCCGACTGCCATAATAAACCTGTCATACAGACTGTTACTAGTATACTAAATCTACCATACAGACTGCCATACTAAACCCGCCATACAGACTGCCATACTAAACCCGCCATACAGACTGCCATACTAAACCAACAATACAGACTGCCATATTAAACCAACCATACAGACTGCCATACTAAACCCACCATGCAGACTGCCATACTTAACCAATAATACATATTGCCATATTAAACCAACCATACAGGCTGCCATACTAAACCAATAATACAGATTGCCATACTAAACCAACCATACAGACTGCCATACTAAACCCGCCATTGCGACTGCCATACTAAACCAAACATACAGACTGCCATATTAAACCCACCATACAGACTGCCATATTAAACCCACCATACAGACTGCCATACTAAACCAAACATACAGACTGCCATATTAAACCCACCATACAGACTGCCATATTAAACCCACCATACAGACTGCCATATTAAACCAACCATACAGACTGCCATACTAAACTGACAATACAGACTGCAAAACTAAACCCACCATACATACTGCCATATTAAACCCACCATACAGACTGCCATACTAAACCCGCCATACAGACTGCCATACTGACTTCTAAACTGAACTTGTCACAGTCTGCCGTACTTAACTAGCAACACCCAATGTCATACTAAACTCGCCGTACAGACTCCCATACTTAACCCGGAAAAAAGTCTGCCATACTAAAACAGCCAAACTGACTGTCATACTAAACCCACCATATCGACTGCCATACTCAACCCACCATACCGACTTCCATACTAAACCCTACATACCTACTGCAATACTAATCCGCCATTCCGACTGCCATACTAAAACAGTCAAACTGACTGCCATACTAAACCCACCATACCGACTGCCATACTAAACCCACCATACCGACTGCCATATTAAACCCGCCATTCCGACTGCCATACTAAACCTGCCATACCGACTGCCATACTATACCCACCATACCGACTGCCATACTAAACCTGCCATACCGACTGCCATACTTAACTCGCCATACCGACTGCCATACTAAACCCACCATGATGATACCGACTGCAGTCATTAATCAAAGTACTGACAGTACTGCAATGCGGATGAACGTAATAGTACATACAGGGACACATGATTTGTTTTAGAAAATGCGAAGGTTCAGCTTTCTGAGAAATGGAATTATGCTTCATTTTAACTGATAATGTGTACGTTTACTTCAAATCGTGAATGAATATACAAGTATGTAAGCAAGGTACATGTTTATTCGTTCATCATTACCAAATAACATGAAGCCTTAAACATTGAACATATTGGTGAACTGACATGGTGTTGTTGGTAAATGCTGTCGCAATTAGTGCTATTGATTATAAAACAACAAAAGGCGGTGTAAAGAAACATGTTTTTATTTCAAATATAATGCATCAAGAGTAATATGATAATGCCAAAAGTCTTAATACCGGGTAGGTATAAAAACAAAATATATTTAAACAAAATAAATTCAAATCCTAGACGGACAAAAACTCTAACGGAAGGCTCTTGAGCCCAATGTATGAAAAATGAGGTTGCTCAGATTGCTATATACATTGTTTGGATTATATGATATGAATGTGTTTATTAAGTTAGTTACTATAACTTAAGTAGTTTGTTCTGAAAGAGTTGAAACTTTTAACAGGAGGAGAAAAAAACGAAGCTCCTAATATCTTGCATGGTTTCCCATTCTGAAGAATATATGACAATGACGTATAATTGTAACTGTTGTAAAACAAAGTAAAGAGGTCAAAAACTATTATGGATAGCATACAGAACACAAATGTATTGATCATTTCTCACAGACTCCTAAACTAAACAACTATTAAGGTATTTATCAAACTATGTAGACCATTTCCAAGTACACTTCAAAAATAATTAATAATTCTAGGACTATTCAAAACACATGTATTCCAAAATGTGCTGAAATTGATTCAGAAACTCAGTGGGCAATGACAATATTTCAAAAATGATGGCATGGTACGAAAGTGGTCAAAATATTTTATTTTTGACAAATCAATGGCCAATAACTTTGCCAGTTATGGACAACCATAGGGCGGGCAGTTATGGACAAATAAACTATTGTTCAGATCAGATAAAAAATAGGGTACTTCAGTTGTAGCAACTGAAATATGGACACCAGGAGGGACAGACTGACAGACAAACTGCCACAACATAAACTGTCCTGGCAATTCATGTCAGTAGACATAGAAACATGTCATGATGTATCTTAAATTCATCCATATTTTTACAATGGAACTGAAACATTTCAAAAATATCTGAATGAATAGGGTTTTACGGCGTACTAACACATTATAGGTTATTCGATGCCAACAGGAAGGAAGATTCCAGGTTCACTCTACATGTACATAAATTAACATACAGATTAAAAAAAAATACACCAACAAATGAGTATGCAGAATGAACCTAGAACCTTGATACCTGCAGAAATGCAGAGTTACAGCAAATTCTATCATATAACTCATATTGTCGCTTCTTACGAGTGGTCCTATTCTTGCCATCACTCATATGGCTCACTGAAACCACACAGGGGTTGATAATTTAACCCCAACAGTGAACATGACAAAAAATGATAAAATGAACACGACGCCCTTTCGGAGGATTCCTACCCCTCTGCAGAGATCGACAGTGATTCTATTCTTAGCCGGAACCACACGGTCTACTAGTGATGTGCCAATTAATGATCGATAATTATTTATCAACTACTTGTTGGATTCTTCGTTCATTAAAGAAATTGTATAATCGATTATAATCCAAAATGTTGGTGTTTTGTTCAATTGACTTATAATGTGATATTAGACTTAATTGGTATTATTCTCAGTTTGTATTATAAATAACAGGAATTTTGTGAACAAAAGACTGTATTAGAATATATATAATTAACCACAATAAATTTGAGTATAACATCTCGTCTATTCATGCATAAAAAAAACAGCAAAATAAACAAGAGGCTCATAATGCCTTATCGCTCTACTAGCTTTTTTGTCATTTTGATTTTTTTTAAAAATTCATGAAAGACCTCAGATACAATTTTCATGTATATATATATACAGGAAATGTCACTGGTAAGTGTCCCATGCCCCCTAAATGGTCGTTGAAAACTAACAATATAATTATAATAGGTTGCAATGTATCCATGAATATGAAGAGTAATAGACTGATGTTTCAAACTAGACATGCAATTTCATGCTTTTTTACATTAAAGCGTGACCTTGACCTTTGCAAAAACCTGACCTTGACATTAGATGTAATGGTCTGGGTATTTCAACAGTTAATTGCTGCTGAAACATCATCACGACATGCTGATTACTTGTGTCAAGCTATTTAAAATCCCTAAATGTAAGACAAAATTACAGATCAATTGTTGATAAATTGAGCCAAGTGTTTCCGAAATCTCAAACAGATTCAAAGTGTTGTCATACATACTAAAAGTGTGACCTTGACCCTTGAGGTAAGGGTCTATGTCTTACTTATGACACGTCGTCATGTCATCTAGATCAATTGAGCCAAGTTAAAGGCAAAGTCACAGACCCGACACACAATACCAAACAAATTGTGACCTTGACCTTGTGGTACGGGTGTGGCACTTATTCGCGACTTTATCATGATATGCTGATCATTTGTACCAAGTATCAACAAAATCCATCTATGCATGACGATACAGGCCGGAAATAAAATACCATATGAAATGGACAGACGCTGCAATTACTGTATGCCACCCCAAAAATTGGGGGGGGGGGGGGATAAAAAGATGTTGATGTTGTCCCCTGCAGAAGGTTTATGTAACTGAAAGCGCTCAAGAAATCTGAGGTAGCATTGTTAACGTTATATTATTTCCATATATATATATACACACACACACACACAAATACCTTCTTCAGAGGGTGACAACAAGACATACAAAAATGAGTCATGAGAAAGATTAAATGATGCAGGTTTAAATGAAAACAATATAAATATTATGTTATAATGTACAGGAACATTAGGATTTATGAATGGAATGGTAAAGTAGCTTAGCCGACCAAGTCTGTAACGTCTGACGTTCAGCGGTTCTCAGGTCCAGTGTTGAAACAATATATGAGAGTAACTAAAATATATATATTCAAATTTTCCCAATTTTACCCCCCACCCCAACCCAACTCCCGCTATCGAAAAAAAAATTACAAAAATATCTCAAGGTGTTATATATGTTATCCCTTTACTCCATAGATACACCTTTTCCCGCAGCTTTCAATATTAGAGGTGTCCAAAGGCATCTATATGAAGTAAAGGGTTAAAAGGCAAAATTATGCTTTTTTTTGATAATTTACAGACCATCACTCTAGCTGTTATTGACCAGTGTGACTAAATCCAGGTCCCAGTTTCACTAAACATCTTAATTGACAGTTTATTAACTCTGGGCGGAGCTACAATTAAAGCTGAGATGATTGATGTTTGAAAGCCCATCCGCTGCCAAGGCCGTTTCTAAGCATAACTTGCGTTTTGTAGTTTGTACACGACTCATTCAGAATTGAATCATTCCTCCGTCAAAAAGGGTGGAGTCTGTGCAATGTCATTCACGCATGCGCAGTGATGACTGAACACTAATTAATAATAACAAACTTCTTAATAAAAATATTTTGTAGGCTGTTTTAACAAATAAGAGCAACAAAATTTTGAAAATTGAAGTGATTCCATAGGTTGTCAAATGAGGTTAAACACAAAGTGTTTTTTCCTGTTTTGAATTTTCATGACTTATTTTCTGCCCTGTTCAAAATATCCTGAATATAAATACAATGTATTTAAGAAACCTAAATATAACAGACAGCCATGTAAATAACTATAAAAAAACATAATCTGATAAGTTTGAACATGTGAAATGACTGTTGTGCTTGAATATTAACTTCATAAATGAACCATGATTATACATTATGGGGATTCCTTTCAATTCTTTAGGAATCTTCATTTTCGTGATTCAATGATCTTCCTATCATTTACTGAGCATTAGATATGGTCGATTCTTTTTTAAATGTTGCTGGGTTTTTTTTAGTGTTTTTTTTTTTTAAATTTCAATAACTTTTGTCGACTCTGTCAAAAATGTACCGAGTAGACGTCCAAAATATCCAGCTAATATATATGTTTTTAAGAAACCTTTTTTACTTTGACTAGTATTATGCCATTTCTTGCACATTATAGATCAAAGTACCTCAAAAGGACTAAAAATGACGAGAGACAAATGTCCTATAAAGTAATTTAAAGTAAGTTTCAAGATTTAAATCAATTAATGTTGATTGTGTTGAAAAGATTACATATTAAGAACAAAACATAGACTAGAATAAGTAATAACGGTTTGTAGTGTAAATGCATATGAAATATCAAAATATATACAAACATGACAAAATGGTAGAAATAATGATATTGATAATGATTACATGTTAAGAACAAAATGTAGACTAGAATAAGTAAGAACAGTTTCTAGTGAATATGCATATCAAAAATAACAAAATATATACAAACATGACAAAATGGTAGAAATAATGACATTGACAAGTTTTAAAGCGTAGCTACAAGCTTTCAGAGCAGGAGTTAGGAAGTTAATTTAGCTGTTCTTGGATTTTCTTTTTAATACATCACACACAGCCATGTAAATTTTTTATATACAAAATATGCAATCTGATAAAAAGTTTGAACATATAAATATAATTCTTTACTGACATTCTTTTTCTTGAATATTAATGTCATGAATGAACCAAAGATACAAAGTGACAAAAGAAATGTACTAAAAGCTTTTGATATATATATTTACATTGAGCAGGGCTTCTAAAATCTTCAGTCTGACCGGACATTATCCGGATTTAACAATTCATGTCCAAAATTAATTTTATATTATGATAAAAAATGGGTCATTAATTTTCAAGGAACTAGTATAAAGGTCTGAAAATTGTGACAACAACCATAATCTTGGCTTTAATGACCTGTTGATAGTGTGAAAAATACCTCGGGCACAGTTATGCTCACCAATTCCTTTGTGTGTAAATAAGCCTGTCGCCTGCTGTGATTTGGAAGAGTCGATGACCGATTTTAGGGAAATATCTTGAAAGAATCTATCGAGGCATCCTTTTGATGCGTAATCATTGACCAGTATTAAAGAAACCATGTGACCTGTTATGTCATCAATCACTTGGCCTTAGACTTGTTTTTTTAATTGATGGAAAATACTATTATTACTCAAATTTATATATAAACTCGTATAAAAATGTCAGGTTATTAATTTTCTTTTCAATGAAATAATATTAAATAGAAAAATCTAACTAATGTTGATTTAATCGCTCCTTTTCGTAAAAAAAAAACATTTTCGCTATTTAGGGTAACTGGACTTCCGGTTATACGATACACACAAATTTTATTCCAGTCAGAACGAATTCTTCATTAATTAAAGCGAAAACATCATGTCAGTCATTAAAAAGTAAACAATTGTGATAAGGCAAGTTCTACATAATAACACAATACAAAAACATACTTGATATAGTTCTCTAATTAATAAAGTGAGAAAATGCATTAACATTATGGTGGACATGTTGGGTGGGGTATGTTTACATGTACGTTGGTTTTAGTGATTTTTCCGATATATGTGCGATTGTTACGGTAGTAAAAAAAAATGACCGGTTTGCATTTTGAAATTTTAGAAGCCCTGACATCGAAATGTAAGTACAAACGTATCTGTTCATATAAATAAATGGAATGAAACTGTTACTTTAATAAAAGAGAGGCAAGGGCCATAATGTGCTATTTTATATCTTTTGTCTTTCATAAAAAGGCATTTATGGTGCACGTGCTGCCAGAATGTCACTTCCCCTCACATCAAAGCATACTGGAATTGGCAGTAATCCCAGAATACTCTCTTCCAAGTCACTGTTGCTGTCTATCGTAATGATACTTTGTAAGATGTCCATTTCAATTGTAAAGTCCTTGAACCCACCATCATTTTCAATATCAACTGCTATCTCGACTGTCAGGTCTCCAACTGTGACTCCCTCAATGGAGCCAGTTAGTGTGACTACTGGGGCTTCAATGTCCTAAGAATACATAATGCACAGTTAACGATTTTGTACAAATTTGAACGGCATTGAATACAAAAGTATAATTATGTGTTCAGTTTATATGTTAAATCATTGAATGAAAAGAAAGAAACGTGAATGGGTCCATTATTGGTGATTATGTCAGATGAATACATTCATTGCATAGAAAATAAAAGCAAGGTTGACATTAATTGTTAAAAGTTTAGTTTTATTGTAATCTTTTTGTATAAAATATGCACTTTTTCTTCTTTATAAATGATTGCTCATGCATACTGTCATATGAGTAGTACCATATAGTCCACTTACTAATCACTGGCAAACTATCTTACATACAGTGCATTGTTAGAGACTGGATTTGAATCCAGTATAAGGTGTGAAATGTTTCAAAGACAATTTCTGTAGTTGTTTATGTGCAACAATTCTGCGCACTAAGGGAAGCAACTATGTCGGGATTTTGATAGTAGGTTACATCCCTTAACAAGCTCTTTATTTGTTATTTAACAAGGACATACTTTGAGTTATTTATTCCATAACTAACGGGGTAAAGTGTATTTTTTATTTAATGTTTCATTAAAAGGGGTATCAGAGAGTACTTATAAAGTCTATCCATACACTATTTCAAAATTGTCTTTAATTATGGAAGACTGCCTTCAGTAATAGACAACAATGACTATAGGGTTTTTTCTAGAGCGGAATGAAAGGGCGCAGCGCCCAGCCCCTTTTAGGCTCCGCCCTTCTGCCCTAAAAACGCCACCCTTCTTTGTTTAAATGCGCCCTGCTGCCCCAATTACAAGTCGTATATAAACAAACCAAATGTCAATCACATATATGTGTTAAGCATTTGCCGATAGTTAACTGATATGACACGTTTGACCCGAATACACAGGTATTCACCAGTCATTCTCTTGCGAAATATGTAACATTTAGCTAATCAGGTCCTTGTCGCCTGTGGATACAGCAAATGACGTCACACTCCAGTGACTTTTGAAGTTAGTTTATGGGTAAAATATCATGTTTTTTTCCGATGCGCATATTTCGGAAACTAAATGCATTATATATAAAGGTGTTACAGATCTGTTTACTGAGAATAAGCGTTTGTGCTTATTATATGACTTCTATAGGTTAATTACAAAGGAATTCAGGGTCCAAGCTAGCGAAAATGTCGTTATATTAAACTTTTACACTTGCTCTGGCAGTCTGGAAAAGCTATGTAGACTTGTCCTAATTTTCAGTATACCGTTTACATAAGTCGCTAAAGATCACACTGTATTGGCTTGCCAGTTTGATCCCTATCCCTATAAACAATCAACTAACACATCAATTATCGGATTAATCGGCATCAAGCTGTGTTTTCTCTCCGGTCAAAATCAGCTGTGATTTGATCTAAAAATAGGTGATGACGTAATTCGCAGGTATCCCTAAACATTTAAAAGGGAAATAACTTACTTGGTTTCAGCAATAGAATATTATCTCTCTTGCCAAAATGGTGGCAATTATGTTTCTGAAGAGAATTCGCGATAGACCGTGATTTGCATAATGTCAGCTTTAGGTTCCGGTAATTTTATGAATATTTTATATATTTACAATAATTGGAACTGCATGTATGTAAATTTTCTTCTGTGACAAAGTGAACGTTGATATTCAAATCGAGTTAAAGGTAAATAAAATGTGGGTGGGGTACTATAGTAATTTAATAAACTTATTGCTTACTGGTTGTGTATATTCAGCATATAATTTTCTTTTGACAGTCATATCATGATTTACATACAGTATTGAAAACAACAATTAACATAAATTATGTGGGCTTTTTTAAATATTTGAAATATAGTTGATTAGTTACAATTTTCTAGGTATTTGAGGGCTATCATAGATTGCATTTATTTAGCATATTGCAAAGTTCTTTTGGATGGATTGAATAGCTTTCGAGGCTTGACATTGTCATTATAGTATGTTATGACAGTAAGCAACCATTAAAAAAGAAAAGGACAATGTTTAAAATAATGTTTTAAACTAACTCCTGCTCCCACACTGCCACTGAGTCTGGATAGACAGATATGATAGTTACTCAACAAAGACTAAGCACAACATAATAAGTTGGTCATACTGATAGAGAACATTCACTTCTCTCTGAATTTCTCTCACCTTTCTTATTCAAACTCTAATACTTGTGATTTACACATGCATAATGTAAGGGGGAGATAACCCTATATTAAAAGAGACCACCAAAGAAAAAGTTTGACAATGGATATGCCAATAGTGCACAAACTTTGCTCCCTGCCCCTTTTTCTTGCTCCCTACCCCATTTCCTGGTCTAGAAAAAACACCAGACTAGTTTCTTCTTGGTACTGAATAAATAGGTATCCATTATTGTTATTTGAACCACGATTGATTTTAGAGCTGGCATTTAAAATTCAAGATTTGGTCAATAAATTTTGAATACTACAGGGACAAAATATAACAAGTTATTGAACATACCTTTCAATGTACTACTTTTATAATAATTTACAGTAACAAATTATGTGGTACTCTTCACATTTTTTATGGTAAAAAAATGGCAAAATATCAATGATATCTATATAGGTTATACTTCTTTGAAGCACATTCTCAGAATATTCAGCAAGAGCCTAGCTCTTAAGCTCTTAAGCTATGAAATCTATTTATGTCTAAACTGAAGCTTTGTGGTTAGTCTACAATAAAACTTCAGTTTTCCAAAGATCATAAAACTGAATTTTAGGCTGACAATCTCATAACATGAAACATTGATGAAAAAAATAAAAATAAATAAAAAATAATCTTTTATCAGTCTAGTGGCAAGCAGTTCTGTGGACTCTACTACTAAATAATTTACCTTAATAACTGTATTCCTGGTAGAGTTCAGAACAGCTACCTTCTGCCATTCAGCTGTGAGGCAATGCCCTACCTCAAGATACTGGCCAACAGTATAGGAAGCCTCAGATAGATCGCGCCACAATGTAATGTCAACTTTTTCACCATCCTCTTCCAGGGTAATTGTCCTTATTTTGGTGTCTGTCCCACCAACATTGACAGTTCTTATGGCTTCATTCTACAGAAGTAAAAATAAACAATACATAAGTAACACTATAATGATTTAAAGCAACTGTTACTGTTGTTATTTCTATTTTTGAGTAAGACTTGAGACTAGAATAGAGGCAAACGTTTTGAATAACCATCATTTTAAATTGGTATGATCAAACAAGCGTAACTTGTCCAAATTCACTCCCTTCTTGTCAGCCTATCTTGTTCAAATTCATTCTACTCTTCTCTCCATCTTCCATGTCGAAATCTGGAAGGTTCATAGAGGAGAGTTCTTCATATACCGCAAGTGTTGTAAGATCCGGTTCGTATATAACATGTTATAAGCAGCTTTGGCAAGTATCATTTGGTACATGTAGGAACTAGTGTTAACATCCATTTTATTTCTTTCTATCCACTTCTAAAGTAACACATGTAAAATGTCATGCATCAAGATATTTTAAATGAATCAATTGTATTTTTGAATGAATCAGTGGTTGGAATGTAATCTTTGAGTAATCAGAATTCCTTTTTTTGTGTTTGCAAACTTGGTATTTTAATTGCATTTAGTAAGTAGATATACTGCTTATCTGTAGTCTGTGCAACATCAAGATATTGTTTAACGGTCAAGTATGACTGAGAAAATAATAATATGCCATAGTATGAATTGCATGACTGACAAAATAAAATTATATACCTTTACTATCTGTCCTCGCACAGTACAGATCTCCTTTGTTGGCGAAGACTTGACAGCCTGTACTGTCTTTACAGGAGACGGAGGAATCACCAGATGGACTGCTTGGAGTCTTGTCTGGTCACTTATCTTTACCATTTGAGTTGACAAGATTTTCGTGTTGGCCGTGAAAACAACCTTCTGTCCTTTGAGCAAGAAATTCCGTACATGGTAGGACCTCCCCTCCTTTACACTGCTGTGCCTACTTCTATCATTGAAACTTGCCATCATGGCACCAGACCCATCTGCAATACTAAAATTGAGAATGGCACCTTCTGAGCTGGTATTCGAGAAGGTTGCTGTATGACCAATTTTCACGACTTGTATTGCGATATGTCCCGTGTTGTAAGGCACAGTCCTTATACTTGAAGTTGACTTCAAGTCTTGAAGTGATTTAAGAGACATTCTGAAAATACAAAGAAAAGACGTTAGAAAAATTGATTTTTATCTATGCAAAGCAAGACTTTTCATTTGATTTAGAAAAAAAAACTTTGATCAGAACTATTTCAGAATGTTTAGTGAGGAAATGTAGCAAGGTGATATTAATATATTTCAGTCAGAAAAACGATCTGTTGGACATAGTACTAGTTGGTACTGCAGGAGCAACATTTCTTAAGAAAATGAGAGAAGTTAATATGTCAAACCAATTTCCAGTTGTATGTCTTTATCATTCACACTCAGACATGATCAAATTTGGAATAAGAAAAAAATGTGTTATATAATACATGTCCTCAGGGATATCCATTTTCAAGAATAGGGATGGGAAAAGTTTTAGACCTAAATAAAAGGTTAACTTTGAATTATATTTTAATTCACCTTCTTTCAGTACAGAGAACACAACTATGTATGACACATTGTCCCCTTTGCGCAAAAGTGATCAAACTGCTTATATATACATGTTTCATATGCGATATAAATATGCGGTTAAAACTGTTGTTATCATCCAACCTGAAGTCGGTTAAGGGCCCTTCTCAGCTATTAGGAAATTATCTCTCAAATTTTAGATATGGATAAAACCACTTAATTTCAGTTCATGACACTTATAGATATATCATAAATGCTTAAACTGATAATAAAAAGATAGCGTAGGGCTTATTTAACAACTTTTTATTGTTTTCAGTAAAGACACCACAAAGTGACGCCCATTATCTTGACAAATCTAATTTTCATTTTAAACAGTTTTTTCCTGCCAAAATCACTATTAAGTAACTGTTAAGTAATTCATTTATCCGGTTTTCATACACTGGAAACAACTACCATTAAGAAAAAGTTCCTTTTTTTTTTCTGTAGTACAGTTAAAAATAGTGACGCCTATTACTTTTATTCCTGGCTGCATTTCTTTTTTTCCTTTAAGCAGATCCTCTTTCCCATAGAAAATCTTGTTATGGACAAGTCAATCAGATTTCTTCAAATGTCTTTCATATTATATTTTAGAGTTAAAGTGACATTTAATAATTATATAGACACTTTTATGTACGGACATTACTGTTGACATTTTGACAACCAAAAAAAAGTGACGCCTATTACTCCAATATCATTTGTAATAAATAATATTATTTGAATACCCCTGAAGTGGTGTATCAAGTGGTAAAGAAATTAACTTTACCTGTGACTCCATATGCATTTAAGTGGACTATTCTCAAATTTTACTCATCTAATTAAACACACAATTAAGGTGAACATTTTTTATTGATTTTTATTGAAACATGTACATACATCCAATCTGAATGATTTGCACTTGGGTAAAACACAATAAAGGACACAAACGCTATAATCAATTCAAATAGTTATTATAAGTTGATAATAATTAAAGATATAGCTGCAAGATATAAATGGAACCTTAAGATGGCATTATTTTTTGTTTTTAACATCTGTTTGTCATAAACATTTGAATATTTTAAACCCTTGTATATACGCATGATACTATCACACGCGACACTACGTCACAAATCACTTTATCATAGTCAATATTGTGTTTGTTAAGTTCAGTTATTAAAAGCGTAAATTTATTTTTAATTCTATATGGTTGATTCGTTGCTAACATGCAATAAATTAGCTTGTGGGTTCCAGTTCATTAATACGCCAAGGGGAACAAAGGGGATGTTCTTAAAAACTTTCAAACTGCAGACGGTTATTTGAATTTTTAACTGCATCCCCTACAGTTCACCATACTATGTTTCTCTCTGAAATGAAGTGATCATATATTACCAACCGAGGCGTTCCAAAATTAGTAACTCCTCGTTTTCTGTTCAATGTATTTATCGAAAAGAGACGAACATTAATTTGTAAACAAAACCCGTTCATAATTATGTACTAGCTAATAATATGCTTTATATATATTTTTCCATTTGCAAAGTCTCAGTAATCAAATAAACATGTATTCTATTATTGTGAAGATTAAAACTGACTTGCATTAAAACTAAAAACAACCGTTTAGGAAGTTTAATGAGTCTTTAAATAATTATGGACACTACAAAAAGAAAATGATAATAAGATCTTGAGCCAATCTGTAACAAGGCTGGTTGATCAAGACGGTGCACAATATCAAAATTGGAGACAAAAAGAAGTTTTTGTTCCAACATCCAGCCTGCCCTTGACTGTAAAACTGGACCCATATCCCATGGGTGTCAGCTAGTTCATCATTAGGTGGTGAGACAAACTGAAAAATATATAACAAATTGTTTAGAAATTATAAATTTATAAATTATTTACAATAAATTTAACTCTTTTTACAATAGAGTATCAGTACAGAACTTATTAATGTTTTTGCAAAGAAATTTTGTTTTATTTACCATCATGGTGAGTATCATTTCAATACATTCAGACACTAAACAACCTAGCAACATGGATTTTTTACATGGTTGACTGCAGTAGTACTACTTAAATGAACCAGTAAGTAAGTTCTATTGAAAGCTTGCTTTGATGAAATACATTGGTGTATAGATACTGACCTCAGGTCAGCTTGATGATCAGTTAACTGTGATAGTACAGTAGTGGGTGGGTCATCAGTCACAGCTGGAGACATGTTCATCAAGATTGAATCTTCATTCGCTGGTCTATTAGACGGGTCAGTCGAGAGTGGGTCAATCTCTGTGAGACTAGACAGGTTAGTTGAGAGTTTGGTGTGATGAACGGACGCGAAGTTAACAAATTATGCTTTTCCGTTCTTTGGTGCCAAGCAATCATCTTTCTCAGCCTTTCTTTTTCTTTGAAAACAGGATCATTCTTCCTTTGTTCTGGATACCTGATGACATCAAATGCATGTTTTAAATATAAGACATACCTCTATTGTTATATATATCAGAAATTATATGTGTAAGTTGTTAATATGTGTATGTGAAAGCTTGATTCTTATAAAACAACTAAAAAGTCTCCAAGCAAAAGCTATAATTTCATTTTATAAAGAACTCTATGTTTAATAGTATAGATCTTTATCTTGAGAAAAATTCAGACTTTTGTGACCAATGTTGACCCAGATCAGACTAGGTTTCTGCATAGCCTGATCCTCTATGCTGTTTACAAATATTGATTTAAAACTTTAATTAATAAAATCATTCACTGATGAAATAGCAAACAATATTGACTACACTGTACGAAAGTTAAGGTTAATCTGGTTGTACGCAAGTCATAAATGTCTGACCGCGTCCTTTTTTCTCGCAAGACTGCTCATATAATTATATAGTAGTGTACTAAATTAATTGATTTAATTATTTTACCTTTTTGGTCTTTCAGCAGGAGTTTATGTCAAGTTATTACTATTACTGCTAATAGGTTTTGGTTCCTTTGCTGTAGGTGCACAGAGATCATGGATATTCTGCAAAATAAATGTACCATTTAGCTTTTGTTGTACCTTTTACCGAATAACTGGCATTTAAAATGGTACTTCAAAGTCCAACATAGAAATTACATGCAATTTTCATATATTTTTCATACTTATTGTGATAGAAGAAAAAACAGTGTAGGGCATGTGATGATTTCTTATTACTTTGATTAAAACTGGTCCTTCACCTATTTCAAAAGCCTTCTGCACTGGGGGTGGGGGTGGCAGCATTCTCCACAAGTTTGGGGTAGGGAGATATGTGTAAGCAGTATAGGGTTTAACATTTTTGACAAAACTCTTTTGTTTATATTCAAATTATTCTGTAACAGTATTGGATGTGTTGGACATAATGAACTATTTTTAAACCATGTCAAACATAATTTCCATCACGAAAACAGTACAAACATTGTTATTATTTATGCTAAGCCAATTTTAAATTGTAAAACTCTATTAACAATTAATATTCCAAGAAAAAACAATCACTTGAAAGATGACACTGATGCTTGCTTTAAAATTCTAATCACAAATTACATTTCTGTATTTGGAAAATTACTTTTGACAAGACAGTCTGGTCAAAATAACTGCCAAACTACTATTTGATAGTTAAGTGTTGACAGTTGGAAGTTAGTCTCTTGCTCCAAAAATTATGAATAAAGTTTATATTTTCTTAATGTTTTTAAAGGCTACATAAAATTTTAACTGAAAAATACAAATAAAACGCCTCATGCATGTGATGGAAATTATGATTGACATATATTTGATGACGGACATTATTCTTGACAAAATACTAACAGATTTAGTCTATCACGCATACATCGTCAAAGCATAATTTCCGAATAAAAAATCAAAATATTTTCTCTTATATATTCTGCACACACTTTAAATGTAAGAGGCCAACAGCTACAGCCAAGTCATCATCATTAAAAGTCTTATTCAATCGAGTCAGCATCAAAAATGAAATAAATATGAATAAAGCATGAACGGCAATTACTTCTCAGATAAATGTCTGTCAATAAAAATGTCCGTACAAACAAGTTCTGTCAAACTGTAATTGCCGATCTCGACTTTTCTAAAATACTCCTGAAAGTAAGGAGAATACTCTCGTGTGTCCGTGTGTCATCTCTCTAATCCATGTACACTGCTATCGTTACTTCGAATTATACACAAGTATTGTGTTGGGATGATAAAACAATGATTCAATTTTTCTGTGACGCCCATTACTTGGCTGAGTGGTTGACAGACATCAAACTTACCTCCATATTTTTGTTTTATGTAAAATCTGCACTGGTATCGATGACGTAGTACACATAAAACGGTCTCAGACAAATTTTAACTCCCGATAAAAAAGTCCCCTAGATCGTTTTAGTGGATTCGTGACTCGGCATACGCCAATTACGGAATTGACGGACATTTCGATTCCCGAATAAAATTTGAATTTTACAGCTTTGTCATTGTTATATACAAAGTGTGTTATTTTAAAACCTACGATGGAAATATGTTTTCCAAACATGTGGATGTTCTTTGATCATCACAACATGATTAATATATTTTTTTTAATGCCGACAACTCTTCTTGTTTTGACGGATGCCGTAATAGGCGTATGCATCAATTTCTAACAAGTTTTTTTTATCAATTGTAACATATTCATTTACTAGTTATAGTGAATAGTTACAAGTATTATTTCATTTAAATATTAGCAAATGACTTACTGTTGTCATATAGATTAAAAGGGGAAAATTTGGCCATGATTGAAGTCCCCTCATTTTCCAGCCAAAATGGATGACGGATATTCCTTGACATTTCAAGTTTCAAATACAAATTTGATCCATTTTCTGAGAATTGAGTCAAGATATTGTTTTTTCTATCTGAGGAATTAACAAACAACAAATTTAAAACATAGTTTTTTATTTATCTTATTTCTAATAGAAAATACAATTTAAAAAGTGACGGCCATTACTATTTCCAAATAGCTGAGAAGGGCCCATAACTATTTGGAAATCTTGTGTTTGATGAGAGTAAATTCTTCAATTATTGCCAAAAGAGTAGTTTGTAGTCATTTATTAGGGAGTGTGCTAATTGGATCATGAGTATGTTGCATATTAGTCAGTCTGAGAATACCCTGTAGTTTTTTTAAACATGATTTATAAATTGATTTTATTGAGCATGTCTTTAAAGTCTGTTCCAGATACAAAATATTGAAACCAGCCATTTACAAAAGGAAGACCTGTAGACTAGACCAGACACTGAAGTCTTTGGTCCAAATAGTCTAGATATTGCTCCGAACCTTTAGATGAACCTGTCTGAAGCTCGAGTTGTAGGCTACATGCTTTGATAATCACTGAATATTCAGAAAGTAAGAACAACAAACTAAAGAAAAGCAACAATTGGTTTATGGTCTGAGTAATAAGATTCTAGGGTAGTGCAAGAGAAATTATCATATATGTTTTTAATGTAAACATGATCCAAGCAGGTGCCATAGTCTGTTGTTACTTTGGTCATAACCTGTTGCAAGTGATGTCTTTCTAAAACAGGGTTCAATGACTTCTGGTTATTATAATCTATATTGGTGTCCCCCATAATAAGGATAGGTTTATCTGTGTTCAATAGTAACATCAACTCTTCTAAGAAATTCATGAAATTTGATACAGTGGCTTTCCTGGGGCTGCAATATATAAATACTGCTTGTACTGTACTGTTTCTGTAATTGAAGGTGGCTATGGTTGTGTCAATATCATGAATAAGACAATTTCTCAAATCAGAAATACAAGTCTTAGAGTATATGACTGTTCCTTTATAAGACCTACTTTCTGTTACAGTCTCATCATCAAATCGGTACATGTTAAAACCAGGCATTTCATATGCTTCTTGAGAATCTGTACTTTTCAATCTACTTTCTGTAATAGCAATAATGTTTGCATTAGTCATATTGGTGTCAGCCAATAAATCGTCCATGTGTAAATGAAGGGACCTGCTGTTATGGTATATGATTTTCATGTTTGAGGAATCATTTTTTAATGATGGAATGCAGGGCCAAAGATTTGCATCAGTTCGCAAACGAGACATTTCATCTACAACAGAGTTGGAAACCGACATCTTGTGTTCATTTAAATGAAGGATGTGAACACCTTCCAATTTTTGAAGTCTACTTAATCCGACATAATGCATGTGATTTTGCTTCCTTTGACCAAAATGCAAAACGGCCTCCTTCATAGTAGATCCCTGTGATTTATGGATAGTTTTTGCTGATGCTAATTTTAAAGGAAATTGTCTCCTTGTTACAAAGCATGCTTTATATCTTCCAACACTAAACTTTCTTGTTATCTCTAAGATTGGTGTCCAAGTTTGACATATTCCACTATTGTACAAATGTGAATACTTTGTTCTCATGGTACTTCCAATTTTACTGTCTAGGAACAAAACCCACACAATGCTGCATCTCTTGGAATTCAAAACTCTGAAATCCAGCCTTTTAATTAAACAAGTTGCCCCATTTGTTAAACCATCCTCTACATCAACATTAACACACACCTCAGCTGATAAATTTTCTGCTAAATGCAAGTTTTTAAATAAACCCATAGTCTTAGCAGGATCATCTGGAATTTGACTTTTGATCTTTTCTACAAGGCATTCAGATGTACTTCCCGTTACTGTGTCTATGGCTAGAATGACACATTTACAATGATTGTCCACTCTGTTATATGCACTTTCATTGTAGGAGTTCACTTCTTTATTTGTGGTAAATAAGTGAGGAATATCTGTAGCAGAAGCAATTTCTTCAGATATTAAACAACCTTGCAGAGTTTTCAAATCGCTATCTGTCTGATTCCCTTCACGTAACCTATTTAACAACTCAGCAAATTGCCTATCGTCTTTTTGTCGCATGATTTCATTCAGTTCAAACATTTGGAAATGTTCTTTCCATAAATTGGATGCAAGGGGCCCATATCCTTCCTTGATATCTTCAAAAATCCAACTGTCCATTACAGGCTTTAATTGGAACAAGTCTCCAATAGCAATTATACTAACCCTTCCAAATGACTGGGTACATGAAAATATTTCTTGTAATCTACGGTTGATGTAATTGAACAATCTGTTACCAACCATTGATATTTCATCTATAAATACTACTCTTAAACTGCGAAACTTCACTCTCATTGTATCCAATTGCTGCATATCTAATGGTTTGTAAGTGAAATTTTGATTTGCAGGAATGCAAAACAAAGAGTGAATTGTACTCCCACCAATATTGTGAGCTGCTTTTCCAGTTGGAGCACAAAGCACTGCCTTTATGTGGTCAGGACATTCACCAAGCTGTTTGGAAAAAAAACGAGTGACAGCTTGATACAGAGCAGTTGTGAGAACACTTTTTCCAACACCAGCACCACCACTTAAAAAGCAATACAGTGGAGTGTCTTTTGTTTTGATTAAATGAAGAACATGGTAAAAGAAAAACTGTTGACTTTCATTTAATGACCTTGCTAAATCCATGTAACCCTCTTTAGACATGCCAATGGTGGTGATCTCCGTCGTATTCAATTGCTTTCTGGTTATACCTAAATCAAGAGCAAGGTCATATGTATGATCTGTTTGTTTTGGATCAAAGCATCCATACATATCACAGTAATTTGATTGCTGCTGACTGTCTATCTCTTCAGTATGTTGTATCTCTTGAGAGACAAGGTTGGAATCATTTTCTAATAAGACCTGGTCTTCGACAATATCAATTATATTTCCAAGTGGTTCATATCTTTGTCTGTTTGCCCGAATAGTGTGGATGTGCAAAGCATAATTTTCTTCATATGTCAAACAAGCCCCTATTAAATCAAACAGTTCGTCCCGCCAAGGGAAAAATAGCATCAACTGTTCTCGATAGTGATTTTCAGGATCAAGTGCTTTGCTGTAACGTACATACCTTATAACCTTTGCAATCTTTCTTTTTCTGAGAACTGTCCCATCAGTCATTATGTACTCATCAGTATTGTGGTTTAATATTTCTTCACCATTGACAATATCTATCGTTTCTTCTGTCAACACATTGTCTTGAAGTGATTCAACTATTTTTTCACCATCAACAGTTTTTGCCATTTTTTCTGGTTTTGATCTGTCTGAAAGTGTTTCATCATTATCTAATATAAACAAATCTTCAGTTTTGTTATCATCAACATCATCTTCCTCTGGCAGTGTGTCTGCACTGCGACTGTTATTCCTCCTTTTTACTTTTTTAGGCAAAATTATCTGAAACATTGACATGAAATCAGCTAAGCAGCAAGAATTCAATTCCACTGGTCGTCGCTGGTACCGTTTGATGTTATTATCAGATTCAATGTTGGTGGATTCCATTGGCATGCCTTCAAGAACGTCTTTTGGCTTCAAAAGGAAGACCCTACTCTCTGGTTCAGTTGTGTTAATAAACACACATACTCTACTACTCATGCGCATTGGGATCTGTAGAATTAGGTAGGCAGCTTCCTGGGCACATATTTCAACATGCGTAAGAAATCTGTTTCCTATATGTCGAACTTGCTGTTTTAAGTCTGAATGTGCTCTGCTAGCTTCTTTAGATGCTTCATACAATAAGGCTGACATGCCCCTTTGTCCTTTAGATATGTATGAGACAATATATGCAGCACATGCATATGCATCAATGATGTATTGAACATCAATGTTTGCCTCCCAAGCTCTTAACAAATTCTCATTGTAAGAGTTAATACGAACTTCTGATGGCAGTCGCTTTAAGAAAACCTTCGGAGAAGTCAATGAAGAACGAATGGCTTTTATGTAACTCTCTTCTGTCATTTGGACTAAACCTAAGAAATCTTGGAAAGACATATCTTGCACTTCGCATGACTTTATATCTGTCAGAGTTTGAAAGATTTTCTGAAAATCTACAGAAGCTTTTTTAAGGAGTGGGTCTTTGGAATCTAGTGGCTGTAGGATTGTAGTTACTGGCATTGGGGGTAATGGGAACCCAAAGCGACATATTGGTTTGTCTTTTTTTCTGCAGGTCCGTGCATGTCTGTGAGTTTGATAATTGATCAAGATTGGAATGTCAGGGTTTTTTTCACATGTTATGTGTTTCTCTATAAATTGTTCAGAAACAGTCTCAGAACTTGGTCCATATATTGGTGCACGTTCTACCCAAACTAACATATGGATATGAGGAGATCCTCTTTGCTGAAATTCTACTCGATAAAAGAAATCTCTTATTTTCCCTAACGGTTCCAATTTACTTTGTAAAACAGTAGAAATGAAAATTTGAACTCTGTTATTAAAATAGCGGGCACAAGTGACAGGATCAGCTTTAATAAGTTCACACTTTTGAATCCAAGTAAGGGAATTAATTTCTTCATCAGAGTAAGTCTTGTTATTTACTAGTTTGCCAAGTACTTTCAATAGACATATCCATCTTGTTTCTGCAGCAGAAAAAGAGCAAAACCATGTCGGAATTCCCAACTGCCTTATCATAGCAAATATGTCTTTCTTAGCACTTTCCCAATAAGCAGGAGATCCACGAAGTGTTCGTAAAACCCGGTAACCTTCATTTAATCTAACGATAGAATCAAAAGAACTCGGAGCGAGGACTTCACTTACTGTAAACTTTTTTGTTCCATCCACACATTTTCTCATAGCCTGCGAAACCTTGTCTTGAATTTGCTTTATTTGGAGAACTTTTAATTTGAAGAAAAGGTTAGGGATACAACTAGCTGCTCGTCTATCAAAACATCTTATTTCCCATCTACAAATGTCACTGTAATAAACAGGTACTTTACGACTATTATTACATGGACGCTCTTGTCCACAATACAGTGTAGGAAATGAAAGAATTTCAGCATGTGTGTCCTGAAACAGTCCTAACGGTATTTGGCCTTCTCCTGGAGCAAATGACAATGGTGTTAAGCCCCTAACATCGGAAGGGTGAAGTAAAGTATCTGTATTTCCCGTAAGACGGTCATTAAAATTGTCCACCTCCGTCCAACCATCAGACTGTTCACAATTTGATTCTTCTTGGTTCTGATTTGATGCACAACTTGCAGTTGCTTCCTCAAGTGATTCTGTAGGATCTACAGATTGATTAGTTGTGTCATAGAAATCATCCTGATCTGTCAGTTGCCAATCTTCATTCAATACAATTCCTTCTTTTTGGAACAATGGACTGTGAAGTAAAAGCCATTTCAAAGCTTTCACACATTTATTTGGCCGTATTGATTCATACATGACCGAGTGTAAATAACTCAACTTTCTTTTCAGTTTCACTTGAACAGTCTCAATGTCATTTAATGATCTTGGCAAACTTCTTACAGTTGAATTAACATCTGTGGGAACATTTACAACATTTCCTCTTAAACTTCTTTGGCCACCTCTTGGTTTTTCAACTAATTGCATAAAAGGGATTCTTGGACTGATGAGTCTTTCTTCCATTGATGTCAACTCCAGTTCTGGTGGCTTTGTAGGAAAACCCATTCCATTAGCAACAGCACATCTTGGCATTTTTCCTTCTTTTATATTTGAGGAGCAAGTCAAACAAATCCATTCAACTTCACCTTCACTTTTAATGCCTTGTAGACAGAACATTCAAAGATTTTTTGGGGATTTTTTGCACGTCCACAACACTTTTCCGGAACCAGGTTTGTGTACAACATGAACACACATATACTGGTCCCATCCGAACATCTTCTTTGAATTTCGCTATAATACCTTCCCTGAAAGACATGGTTTTAGGCTTTCCTTTATTACTATTTTTTAGTGGTATTTTAGGCTGTCCTTTATTACTAGTTTTTCGTGGTGTTTTCGGAAAAGTATTGCTACTGTTGAAAACATATTTGGCAGCAGAATGGCTAGGAAAAATTGAAGATGATACAGACCGTTTCTTTCGTTTTCCGAGTATAGATGGTGTTATGGTAAGCGAGTCACCAACAGTAACAGGAACTATATTTTCATGTCTAGGAGGAAACTTTAACGGACTTATGTGTACAGCATGCACTTCAAATTGTACCAAACATAGAGGTGAAGTTGACAAGGATTTCGCCAATTCTCTTAAATATGCACACAACTGTGGAATTGTCGTTAGAAGAATTAGAACACTCTTTCCATCTGTATGACAGAGACCGTCATCTCCTCTACTATGAGGATCAAAAACATAAAATTCTTCCTTAACCTTTCTAATAGAAACTGCAGCAGAATGAAACACAACCAGGCATGTAGAACATAGGGTAAAGGTCAAAACCAGACTATTGTCTAACGACATACCAAGTTCTGATGAAAAACCAGGTATCATTGAACCAAAATAATTTGCACATAACCCATACCTATAATACAAATTTCCGAAATACACAAGATTTGGAAGATCTGTAAAAAGCAATAAACCATCAATGTTTTTTGTACGTGAAAGTTCTCTATACAAATAATCTCCAGCTTCCAGTATGTGATCTAGATCCTGCCGGTCAATCAAGCAAGTTTGCTTCCTAAGAGAATATGACAAAAACATCATACAATTTGTCATGCACTGCTTTCCTCTTGAAGCATCAGAAAAGTGCATATGTCCCTGACAATGACTAGCTTTAAGAAGAGATTGAAAAGTAATAGTAACAACATCTTCATCCATGATTATGAACTTGCATAAAACCTTGTACTGATTACTTGAAATTATTGACTTGCACAAGAATCACTTTTAGCAACAGTTCTGTTTTGTTTACTGGCAAATGGCCTATTAACAACTGTATTCAAAGCTCAACTTTTATCTTTTTTAGCGATCGGTCGTTGTAAATCGATCAGACATTTGTTTTCTTTCGAGTAACAACAAAATCATTCTCAATTAAGCATAGTAGTTCCATATAAATGTTCCTACAATTCTCAAGTATATTCTCATGTTACAATGATTAATCTCAAGTTCTCAATTAAGCATAGTAGTCTCATATAAATGGTCCTACAATTCTCAAGTATATTCTCATGTTACAATGATTAATCTCAAGTTCTCAATTAAGCATAGTAGTCTCATATAAATGTTCCTACAATTCTCAAGTATATTCTCATGTTACAATGATTAATCTCAAGTTCTCAATTAAGCATAGTAGTCTCATGTAAATGTTCCTACAATTCTCAAGTATATTCTCATGGTATAATCAGTTTGTTCTCATGTTTACATAGTACTCATATAATAATAATTTATGTTGTCATATCGTAAATATAAACGTACTTGTTATTCAATCACATTTTCTCACAATAAATTTCCTTGGCTTTCAAGTATATGTTTATTTATTTCTGTTTTCATTCAATATTAATAAGTGACTAAAAAATGATCAACATAAATTCTGTACCTGTTTAACTTCTGGCAGAGTAATTAGTTTCGCCGAGAAAGGGCTTGCTTTACTGAAGTTATGCACACATTTTCACCAACCTGTTGGATCCATTTTATTAATAAAATATTTGCGATGCACAATCATTTCCCGTCCCAAGGCAAGAATTTGGTACTATCAATGCCAGACACAGAAACTAGGTCAACGCTGTTTGCGAAACAATTCTACTGAATTATGTGTAAATTACAGCAAACAATCTACAACTTGAAATGGACACCGTCTAAATATATTACATTATATCATATACTACGTATATAAAAGTACAGTTTGCTATCATTTTCTCACCTTTCGTATTTCTTTTATGTTGCCAATTTTCGTCAGCTTCTTTTTTTCCAAAAAATGGCCGCTCTTTGATACTACAACCAATCAAATTAGTTGTTTATGTCACATGCAAACATTAACCAATGGGAAGTCAGAATAGTGACGCAATAAGTTTTATAACACAGTTCTATAGTAGGGGTCTTCTCAAAGTATATATGTAGACAGATTACATCTAAAATATTTCGGTAAAAAAAAGAAAACATAAACGTTATATGCAAATTGAATTGTATTATGAAACGTCACCTAGGTACTTCTTGCACAATAAGAAGTTAATTGATACATAGTTCATGTAGATATAATGACTGTTTAGATCTATACGTAATTGTGAGTGATCCCTGAAGAAAAATCCGAAAGGTGGTACACCAGATCTTTACATAAAAGTGTTTCCGGCAAATCGTTTCTAATATGCAGCTATGACTACGTCACATCCGCATAAAAATGATACCAAATTTGACTGACCGGTTGTTAAAAATAAGATTTACCAAAATGATCAATTTTAATCATTTTGTGACCGCACCTGGCCCCTTTTGGAAAGTCAATCCTTCTTATTGAACAAAATCTTATTTGTTATGAATTGAAGATGCTTCAGAATTAAAATTGAATAAAAATGAAATCATAAACGGATGAAAAAATTAGAATTTTCCGTTTTCCCATAGTATTCCTATATAAAGCTCAAAGTCCCCTTACAGGGCCCCTATATATACAAGCCCATTCATTTGTACAAACTTTAAACCCATATGATGGATAATCTATATCAATTATAAACAATTCTCCTAATTGAACCAAATCTTATTTCCTATGACCAGATGATGTTTCAGACCTTATATTTGAATAATAATTTTGCCCAAATGGATAAAAAAAAAGAGAGAAATTTCTGTTTTCTCATAGTATCCTTATGAAAAATTCTAAGTCCCCTTACAGGGCCCCTATAGATATTAGCCCATAAATTCTTATATTCATTCAAACCACTACACATACAGGGACTATTTATGCCAAATATGAACAAATTTGACTGACCAGTTCTGAAGAAAACGATTTTTGTAATTCCAAATTTTAAGACAGTGGAACCCAGTCATTTTCACAAATCTGAACCTTTCTAACCAAACCATGCCTCTGTTAAAACATAGGCAAAATCAGTTCATTTAAAAAAAAAAAAGATTATTATAATGACACGTGTCCTTTAATTGAACCCTCAGGCCGGACCATTTTAACCCCATGGACACCATTTGAACAAATCTAATAAAACTATTGGTGGTTATCATTACTACATAAATATTTACAAAATCTGTTTGGCGGCTCATGAAAAAAAAACATTTTATCAGTTTTGGACTATATTTAGTAACGATGGCCATCTTGTATTTCAGATCGAAAAACAGTTCTTCTGTATAGTCTCCTATCCAATAGAAATATCCATGTGAAGTTTGAGTTTAATTAGCCTAATGGTTTCAGAGAGACTGCTGCTAACGGACGACAGATGACGTACAACGCACCATGGCATAAGCCTTTCGCCAGTGGAGATAAAACCCCATATTCCGACTGCCATAATGTACTAGCTACACAGACTGCTATACTAAACTTATCATACCGACTGCCATACTAAACCCTCAATATACAATACCATCCTAAAGTTTACCCATTATACATACACACTGCCTTGCCTACTGCCATATTTAACCGGGCATACTTTACCAGCAACACGGACTGCCTCACTACACCGACTACCAAACTAAACCCAACACAATGACTGCCATACTGAACCTGCCATACTAACTACCATACTAAACCCATCATACCGACTCCCATTGATTACTAAACCCAACATACCAACAGGATTTTTTATCTTATAAACCACAAGTAGTAAAGATGTGGGCTAAGTTAAAAAAATTGGACCAGACCCCCGAGTTGTCATTAGTGGAATTTTTTATCCTTAAATAGGAAAAAAATGTTATGTTTCTCAAATAAAATATATTTTTATGATTTGATTTTAAAAAGCTTTGATATGTGTCAGTAATGGTGAGATAATGAGAATTACTGCCGATGCCAGAGGGTGCGAGTTCAATACCCTGCTCGATCCGATGCTTCTCATAAAACAACACTGGTTCTACCCAGGAAATGGACTCGAGAGCAGTTCATATAAGCTGAGCTTTCATTGCAATCTCGAGCTAAAATCTATTAGTATAAACTACGATAAGAACACAAAAACTTAATCAATTTTTAGAAACAAATATACAAAATAAAATCTTCCAATAGTTGAAAGTAATTCACCTATTTTGTATATAGATCTTACCAATATCATTGTCTTCTTTTTTTATGAAAAGGTCACTCTAAGGGTCTCTTTTCAACAGACTAGCCAACATTTCCCTATTAGATTGTCTCTTTGAATATTTCTAACACATAAAGGGAGACAACTCTTACGATTTTTCCTAGGTACGGTATAAGACCCGGTAACCGGGGACCATTGTCGAAATAGACGAAAGCCGGATTATGGTAACGGAAAAATGACGTAGATCGCATAATTTATGTTTTTTGCACTTTTGTCCAACCGTGGACGTCTTCGGTTGGAAGGTGTGTATTCATATGAATGTCACCTTTTACACACACACACACACACACACACACACACACACACACACATATTTATATACACACAGACATCAATATAACTATAAGTATTTTAGTAGGTCTTGGAAAGCGCAACATTTACTTGTTTAAGTTTTGTATAGGATATCACCATTACAATTAGTACAACGTATGACAGCATTCACCGTCATGGGATAGTTCAATAATGACCGTTACTGACATTGTGATCAATACTCATATAAGTTATTTTACAGTGTTTTGTACTATATGGGACTATATTGTACTAGTCCGTATTGTGATGAAAACCATAGTAGGCATCTCGTCCAATATGGATTTTACCACAATACGTACTACGGCGTTTCGTCCAATATGTGTTTTACCACAATACGTACTACGGCATCTCGTCCAATATAGTCAATACGTACTACGGCGTCTCGTCCAATATCGTTTATACCACAATACTTACAACGGCGTCTCGTCCAATATGGTTTTCACCACAAAACCACAATACGTACTACGGCGTCTCGTCCAATATGGTTTTCACCACAATACGTACTCGTACACTATTCCCATATTATGAAAACACTGTAAAATGATATTTTTATTCTATACCTCAATCTGAAAGAAATTTATCAAAAGAGTAAAGAAATATAAAGATCCTTTTAAATAAATAAAGCGTGAGTTCAAAACGGCAGACGAATAGCGGAAGTTGCAGTGACAGATATTCGGATTTTCTCATCATCATTGTCATGCGGAACATTTTGTCGGTTGTTTTTATCATTGAAATTTCTACTAAATTATTTCCTTTATTTTAACCACCATCTTGTATTTTCACGTGGTAGCATCTGAAGTAGGTAATTGGCTATACACTTACAGGTATACAATAATATTCATGATATATTGTAGAAAGAAAAACTGGACCGACTGCGGTATGGAGCAAAAGATTGAAGTTGCAACCACGGATGGTGGGAACCGAAGCGTCATCAAACGTCTACAAAACGGCTCCTGGCCAAATACTATAGCACTAGATACAAAAAATAATGGTAACATAGCATCATTGTTTTCATCGACATATTAATATTATTATTATTTATTATTATTAGTATTAGTATTGTTATCATTAAATTATTATTATCATTATTATTTTTATCATTATTACATTATTATTATTATTATTACATTATCATTATTACATTATTATTATTATTGTTATTATTATTTTTATTATTATTATTATTATTATTATTATTGTACCATTTTTTATGCGTACACGTTCAAGAGTGATTACAAAATAGAATATACATGCAATCTAATATAAACAATTAAAGATATATACATATTCATAGACCTGGGATAAAATGCTGCTTATTTGATTAAACTATTAAAAGAAAAAGAAATGTACATGCAAAGTAATATAAATGACTACATATAAAACATTGTAAGATTTGTAGTAAAATATTGCTTACAAATCTGATTAAAACAAACATCAGTAACGATATATATATATATATATATATATATATATATAAAGGAGAAAGAAAACCCTTTTAAATGCAGTCAGTGTACTGGCATCTCTGATGTTGCCAGGTAGAGCATTCCAAAACTCGCAGATAAGATAAACCTTTGATTACCACACATCACTGTACCGGACTCTTTGGCACAACTAATGTCATGGAATCTTGGAATCTTAAGTTCCTACCCGGCTTTTATACGTTTATCATGCTGCTGAAATGGTCGTTCAGCAAGTGTTTAAATATGTGAAATGTTTCACCAAGCACCCATCCCTTCTCCACTTTATAACAATTTTGTTGTAGACTTTAAAATGAAAGAGTAACATAAACAACGTAATTTTATCTTGTAAATGGCATGTTGTACAGGAGTGGCGGTGTTCTAGTGGTTGGCAAATGACAATGACAAATAGTTTATTTGCTTTAAGGCCACCAGCCCATGCAACATGTTTTTATACAAATAAATGTTAACAAAACAGTACATGATTTTTCAAGATTACACAAAGTATTATATCATTTATATACAGTCATACATGCATAAAACAGAAATATTATAGCATAGTACATATACATTAATATATAGCTTAACAAGTAACACATAGAACTTCTTTTCGTATTTTTGAAGGCATAATGGTATATTTTAACTAGTAACACATAGAACTTCTTTTTGTCTCTTAAAGGCATAATGGAGATAAGTTGCTACCAGTTTTATCAAACTGTCATTTTGTGATGCCATTAAAATTGTTAACTTATGGTCAGTTGGATTATTAAAATATTTATCTGGCAAATATGCTTCTCCCTTAAATCTGTATATATATATTGCAACAGTAAAAAGTGAAACTTATCTTCTACAACATTTACATCACACAATGTACATAACCTTCGATCTCTTTCTATATTTATGTAACGACCCCTTTCAATTTCCAGGTCATGAGAACTCGATCTGAAGCTTGCATAGATAAGATGAAATTTTCTGATATTTAGCACATCGAGATACTTTTCATATGCAAAACATTGTTTAAACTTTATATAGTAAGTACTCGAGTAAGAAGTAACAGTTCCATTCCAGTCTTGTAAATATTGATCTTTTAACCTACTTGTAAATGTTTTTCATAAAATATATCTCATGACCAACATCTTGATTTTCCCATACATTACCAAAACCGTTACTTTGTAAAACATGTTTAAGTATGGATACCCAATTCTTATTACCATTTCTATCATCATTTAACATCATCAAATAACACTTTTTAACAAATATTTCTTTTGGCATTTTTAGTATTTTAAACCAATACTTTATACAGCGTTTGTATGTTTCAATAAAAAGTGGGAATCTAAAACAGTCTCCCAAAGCAACAGCATAACATTTTTTTTGTTTTACACACATGAACCGCTTACAAGCGTAATACTGGACCCTTTCTAAATCGATAAATGTTTATAAACCCCACACTTCGGCTCCGTATAACAACTGTGGACAGATTTTAGTATCAATATTTTGAAAAATACGGTTTTGGGCAGTTGTCCAGAACCACATAAGGAGCTTAAGATTGATATAAGAATACGTTTACTTTAATGCAAAGTTCCTTTACCATGTTTGTAAATAATAATTGTCTTGTAAAGGTAAGACCAACATAATAAAAACTATTTTCTACGTCAAGTTTTACATTATTATAAGTCCATGTCACATGCCTTTACAAAATACCACCATTTTTTTTCACACTACAACGTTTGTTTTTTATTTATTTCCTTTCAGCTTATTTGTATCACAAAATTCAAACAGCACATTAAACTGTCTTTGTAATCCAACAACAGTGTCTGCAAGGACAGCTAGATCATCTGCGAACATTAACAACAATACCTGAGCTATGTCTGGGTGTAATTGAATACCTTGAATATTGCTATTGTTCATTATACTTTTAAGCTCATCAATAAAAAATGAGAATAATATTGGACTGGCCAGACACCCTTGCTTAAGACCTATTGTACAGTTCATAGATTCACTGCTAATGCTTTTCAATCTTACACATGCTTTAACAGATCTATACATACTTTGGAGTGCATGAAACAGTCTACATTTTATTCCAGCATTTCTTAAAGTTGCCACAATAAAGATCTATCAATAGTATCAATACATTTCTGAAAATACTACATATAGTTTACCTCTTTTCAGATTTAAGTAACGTTCAATAATGGATCTTAAAACAAAAGCATTGTCGACAATAGAATATCCAACTTTAAACCCACTTTGACTTTCAGAAATCTTTTGGTACATGTATGCAAAGAAATTTAGTCTAGCTACAAATACTGCACTGTATTATTTGCTTAAAACATTTTGCAATGAAATACCTCTATAATTATCTGTATTGTTTATATCACCATTTTTGTGAAGTACCACAATAAGGGATTCACACCAACTATTTGGGTATTCACTTGTGAAAAACAATATATTAAAAAGTTTAACTAAGACGTGTACAATGGCATCAATACCACATATAAAAAATTCTGGCAGTAAACAGTCTGGTCCTGGTTTTTCCCCTTCCGAAACCTTTTGATGGCCAATCGAATTTCATCTTCGGCTATCTTAGTATTAAATATAAAATCTTCAATGTCATCTATTGGTTCGTTGAACTCTATGTCTATCAGCATATTTACTTATGCATTCAGGTTTCCGGTTTCTGGGTTCAAAAGTTTATCAAAATGATTGACCAATTGCTCAGTCGTTATATTGTTCTCAACTTTGCAACCGCGTTTTGTCATTGATTTGAGTCTAGACCAGAATGTATCTTATTGTTTTTCAGCGTATATATTTTGTTTAATTTTACACATATTTTTAAATTCGTTTTTAGCACTTATATATCTTTGTTAATTTTGCTCAGTGTTATTTTGTCTATATTGTCACAATAGACGATATTTTAAACGTCTGCTTTCATAACAACTCTCGTCAAACCATTTTGGCTGTGATTTAACATACCGTTTTGGTTGACTTTCAAACTGTTTACCAGCATATTTCAGCATATCAGTAAACGATGATAAAATTTGATTTATATCAGAGTTAGTATTTTCTATTCCAATGCACATATCATTAATGAAATTGTTTTTAAATACATTTGCAAAGTTTTCTTGAATTGTTTCCTTTCCTTCCTTATTGTAAAATGGCGAATTATTCGGGGGTAGATATGAAAATAATAATACAACGATTGTTTGTTTCAAATTTTGTATACAATAAACTGTAATGCTAAACCGATGGTACACTCATATTGGATTTTACTCACAAATTTTAAAATGTTTTTATTGATATAAACAGACATTCCCGTCATTGCTCGCCCTTGTCTAGCATGTTTTTTCGTAGATAAAAAGAAACATTCATGCGTTGATTTCGAATAATTTGTTTCATTATAATTTTTCTTCCCAGGTTTCTGCTAACGCGAATATATAAAAAAAATGTATACAAAGTCTTTAAATTCAGTTTTTTGTAATAAGCTCTCTATGTTCCAATATGCAATATTTAATTCAGCTTTTAAACGGCATGGACTTCGGCCGCTTTCCTATACGTCAGAGTATTCGCCGTTTACATGCATATCCGAGTAACGAGAGTTCTGGGACTCTGTATCTATTTCAACTTGAGCGGAAATTTGTCGACGTCGTTTGGCATTTACAAAAACTCGTGAGTTACTGTTTTCAAAACATTCATTCTTTTTTCTAAGTTTAAGTTCGCCTTTTTGATAATAACCTACTTCCCCTTTATTTTTCAATTCAGTTAATTTTGATCTCTGTTTTAATGTCAAATCATAACTAATTCGTTTGCCAGATTCTCTGAGAACATCTCTTACTTTGAACACTTTAACCTTACCTATGAATTCGGAAAATTTTACAATTGTTACTTTTGGTTGACCTGGGTACGAATTTCCAATTCTAAAAGCATCTAATATGCAATTTTCGTACCAACTATTTAGAGGACATGCTACATTCAATACATTTTCAATCACTTTTTCTTTAACAGACCTTCACTATGTTCATCTAGAAATTAATTTAACCCAAATATACGCATATTTGATTTTATTGTTTTCGCTTTTATCTTTTCAAACCGGTCTTCTATTTTGTTAACACAATCGGTATTTTCATCCACAATATGCTGAATGGCGTCAATTTCTAATTGAATCATTTCTTGATTGTCACGAGCACATTTTATTTCAATTTCATCATTATCGAGACTATTTTCAACACTATTTTGTTTCTCTTCATTATTTAAGGTAGCCGTTTTTAATTCCGTACATGTAAGCCGCATTGATTCCATTTCAGATTTAATAATGACTATATCAGATTTTATATGTTGGATTTCCGACTTAAGATCTTTACTTGTCGTATATATTGCATTTAATATTTAATCCTCATCGGTTAATGGACCTGGATTTGTTTCGATATCCATAGACAGCAATAGTCTCTTCGACGACTAGGTATTGTATGTTGATTGGGTCCAAAGCGTTTCACCATGTACATATCAGCACACATTGATTTGACAATCACCCATAATTGTTAAATGGCACTCCTAGCTTGTAAAACGTATTTCATTGCCAACGGTAGCAGTTGACATCAGGTATTTAACTAAGACATGATTTGTCAAAAGTGTAGATGTCACTAACAAACATATAAAAAATGTACGATAGTGTATGTCTGATCCACAGGTACTACATGGTTTATAATGAGTGCTGCTCGTTTAACAGTTAAATCCCCTTCCTGGACCAAACGATCCTATGCGCTTTTCTGTAAGTATTAATGTCAATGTTCATTTTGTACAATTGGTGTTTCAGGCTGACCCTAATAGGCTTCCGTAGATTTTATTTTTAATCAGATTTCGTCTTTATTTATAGAGTTGGTTAACTGTACTCGTAACAATAGACACGGTTGATAATTACAGCCTATCACAATGAACACAATGTTATTAAACCGGTTTTATCAATAGTGTTTATATATATAGCGTTGGTATTGAAAAAAGTCAATAGTTTCTAAGTAACTAATTATCTTTTAAATCATCTAGGCAACATAAAATGCATACCTTTACCCATATGTTCGTATAATTTTTTGGTTGAAAAATAGTCCACTTTTTATCACTTATAACACAAAGTTTTATCGCTCACAAAGGTAAACAAACCCAACCGGTGTTCACGTACTTTATCTATCTGGTTAAGCATACGTGTTCCTAGTTTCGTTCGGAATTTTTCAAACGCATTTCCACAGTACCTGCTTGGGCAAGGGACTGTGAAAGTATGCAATCCTTCGAAGGCATTTAAAGCAGACGGCCCGTGTACAGCGAGAGTCATACCCAGTGTACATGAACTATCTCACTGAACTATTTGTTAATCAGTGATGCAAGTGCCAGTAATCCTGTGCACGTTTTACCTGCACGTGGTCATCGCAAGAGGGTGTTGCAGTATGAGTAAATAGACAGATATTAGTGTGTAGGTTTACATGAACGTCAATGTTGAACTTACAATGAAACCTGTCTTAGGAAGTCAGTCAAGAGAAGGGGCTAAATTGACATTTTAAGAAAGGTTGTTGCTTAATACAGGTTAATTTACTCTGAAAACATAGAAATGGGAAATAGAAAATATGGCTGCTTAAGACAAGTGACTGCTTAATAGAGGTGACTGCTTTCACAGGTTTGACTGGTTTTAGAAGGTCTGCGAATGCTGTTGTAACATCTATCACGGTAAATGTATCTTGTATGTTTTACATATAGATAAGGACCAATAACAAAATTCAACTGTGTAGAGAGACCTTATTTTCTATAGAACCAAGATCAAAATTCAACTGTGTAGTGAGACCTTATTTTATATAGAACCAAAAACAAAATTCAACTGTGTAGTGAGACCTTCTGTTATATAAAACCAAGCTCAAAATTCAACTGTGTAGTGAGACCTTATATTATATAGAATATATAGAACCAAGATCAAAAATAATCTGTGTAGTGAGACCTTATTTTATATAGAACCAAAAACAAAATTCAACTGTGTAGTGAGAGCTTCTTTTATATAGAACCAAGAAAAAAATTTAACTGTGTAGTGAAACCTTATTTTATATAGAGCTAAGATCAAAATTCAACTGTGTAGTGAGACCTTATTTTATATAGAACCAAGATCAAAAATCATCTGTGTAGTGAGATCTTATTTTATATAGAACACAGAACAAAATTCAACTGTGTAATGAAATTTTAATGAAAATTGTAATCGGTTACTTCCATATATTGACATTTCGTCAACACGAGTTTGCTAATTCGATATTTTAATTTACACTGAACAAATTCATTGGGCATATTTTTAGAAAATTTCATTTAAATTCAGACAGGAATAAGCATGTTAAACATTTTTTAAATGTACCACTCGCAAAGTCAAAATTCACAATTGCATCGGTAACAAGGCGATACTTCCCGACCTCATTGACCTTGACCCAATTTAATATGTATGATGTTTGTTTATAAAACAAGACAACTTTCTCATCCACATATTTTGATGCATTTTTATTCGAACGTTAACCAGGCATGGAATAACACTTTCAAACGCTTCAAATAGTCTACCAACCTGACGCTAATGTAATTGCGAATTTTGACTTAGTAGGTGGTGAATTTCAAAAAGTTTGTTTCATGCTTATTCATGTCTACATTTAATGAAAGTTAGTACATATCAATTGCTTTATGCACAATGATTTAAAGGGCATAAAATAAGGAGATCTTAATTACCTGTCAGATAAATTAAACAAGATTCGAGATAAAATATTTGTACTGAACTCAAAAGAATATTTCACCGAACAGCAAACAATGTATGTGGACAATATCATGTTTGTCGAGTTCAAAGTTATACTGTTAATGACATGACAATATCATCTCTTTTATCAGCATTTAGTAAATGCCTACAAAGTACCTGCAGCCACTTATTTTTGCCGATTTCTAAAAAAGACTACAAGTGCGCATGCTCAGACGAAGGAAACACGGCAATGTTCCCTGCAGGGTAGTGAATGGTATGACGCATGATATATATGTATATCATTTTATTTTTTTTTATATATTTTTTTAATTTGGTTCTACGCCATTTTCAACACATTTCATGTTATATGTTTTGGAGGTAGACTTCAGAATGAATCTGAGTAGAACCGACGTTCTTCCGCAAGTAACTGGTAAACTTTCTCTCATGAAGTTTTTGCAGCGAGAGGAACTTAAAACAACGACTTTATTGGTGAGCGATAAATGATCTTGAGACGGCGCCTTAGACCACTCGGCCACGTATTGTAAATTTATACAGTTTGAACGAAAGTATGTTTAATGTGATACTAGTATATTGATATGAATCACTAAATATATGATTTTCTTTATAGCATTCTGTCCTTCGAACATGACTCTTTTATTACATATTATGGACTATAGTTGAATGATGGTCTTAAAGACTCGTTAAACTTCCGAAATGCACATTTTTTTGTAATAACAAAAATAATCGTAAATGAATGGGTTAACTTTATAGTATTGTTAAAATTCCTACAGACTCCTTAGTGAATGTTTTTTTTTTTAAAAAGCGAGTAAATAAATAACTATATAAATGTGTATTTCTTGAAAGAGCGGACCGAGCTCTGAGCTATTGTTTACATGTTTGACATTCCGTAATGACGCTGTTGTTTTCCGATAAAGATAATATGGAATTAAGAGAGAGAAAGATTTGTATTCCTATCACCAGTCATTATTAGATATAATAATGGGGTAACCAAATAAACATGTTTTATATTACTTGGATTTCTTCGTGTAAATTTCATTGTCCGAGATGTTGCGACTGAAGCTGGCACTTTCGACTGATAGTATGCAACAACTTGTTTGTTTTAATTTATTTTTAAATTTTACTTGTTAATTACGATATATATGGTAAGAAAACAATTACATATTATTGTTTTTTGCTAATTTATTAAAATACATAACAAATAAACATACTTAATTTTTATTTTTAGTTAAAAATTAGAAGCTTAGTTCTGCTAGCTTAATCCTCTGTTCTTTCAAAACGTTACTTGCTTATTTAACAGTATAAATGAAATGTCTTTTTCTACAAAGTTTATAAAGTTCAGCACGAAAACGCATGAATGGCTCGGCAGAGCCTCGCAATTGTTGCTTTTTTTCTAAGCCTCACCTAATAAACTTTGTACGGAAAGGCAATAACCATGTATTTTCTTTATAACTTGCTTTTAGGTTTTGTGTTTATACTTTGGTTATGTTGCAGAAATAGATGTCCATGTTTCATCTGCTAAAAGTCATATGCAAAATGAAAGAGGTAAATAGTTACATAGGTTTTTGTTAGAATTTGAATTATTTAAGCATTATTCAAATGGTCAGCTACCACCATGGCGTTTTCCAAAGACTTACATTAGACCGTTTGACCTTATTTTCACTATTTTTAACATTCGCGGACCGGAAAGTCGTATATAATAGTATTTCATCTGCTAAAAGCCATATGCAAAATGAAAGAGGTAAATAGTTACATACGTTTTGTCTTTAACAAAACTTTCTCTAACTATCTTTAACTATTTTTAACGAAACTATCTTTAACTATCTTTAACTATCTTTAACAAAACTATCTTTAACTATATTTAACTATCTTTAACATAAATATCTTTAACTATCTTTAACTAAACTATCTTTAACTATCCTTACTATCTTTAACAAAACTATCTTTAACTATCTTTAACTAAACTATCTTTAATTATCTTTAACAACTATCTTTAACTATATTAACTTATCTTTAACAAAACTATCTTTAACTCTCTTTAACAAAACTCTCTTTAACTATCTTTAACTATCCTTACTATCTTTACCAAAGCTATCTTTACCTATCTTTAACCAAACTATCTTTAATTATCTTTAACTATCCTTACTCTCTTTAACAAAACTATCTTTAACTATCTTTAACTAAAATATCTTTAACTATTTTTAACAACTATCTTTAACTATCTTTAACAAAACTATCCTTACTATCTTTAACAAAACTATCTTTAACTATCTTTAACAAAACTATCTTTAATTATCTTTAACTATCCTTACTATCTTTAACAAAACTATCTTTAACTATCTTTAACTAAACTATTTTAAATATCTTTAACTATCCTAACTATCTTGAACAAAACTATTTTTAACTATCTTTAACTATCCTTAACTAAACTATCTTAAACTATTTTTAACTAATAATAATAAAATGTATCTTATTTCTCAGAATACATACACAAACATGTAATTAGCAACCATTTGTACATTACACAACACGGAAGAGTCGTGTTGATATTATGAAGGAATTATATAGAGACAATACAGGTCCTTGATATTATTGAAGTATGTTAAGATATTTAACTTTTATATTTACAAGTATATTCATGCTATGTTTATATATTTTAACAATACATTTTGTTATTATATTTGATAAATAAGCAATGTCACAATGGATTATATAAATAGTCGATACCTATATAATTAGTAACCATTTATTTCATATGGACACCTTTGAACACCTCTAAATTTATATAGAAGGCTTTTAAAAAAAAGTGTAGAACCAGTTCTGATTGCTCGTAACGATATAAAGAAATCATATTACGTTTTTGAAAATTCATTTTAATTTACTTTTAATCAGAAGAATGTGGTCATAACATAGAATCAAATATCAAATTTTAGTGATAGTGTTTATTATGCAAAATAAAATAGCAATTAAGAAACCCAAAGGGAGCGACCGCATGGAACTTAGTGTTAAACATCATTTGACTGACAGTTTCACGTCATTTGACTGACTTTGGGCTGGAGCTACGATGGATGATGAGATGATTGACGTTTGAAAGTTGACGTTTGCTCAGGCCGTTTCTAAACATAGCTCGCGCGGCTTTGTAGTTTACAGATGACTCTCTCAGAATTGAATCAAGGGCGGAATATGTACAATGCCATTCAAGCGTGCGCAGTGATAACAAACTTCTTAATAATTTAGAACGAACTTAATTATTAAATTATTTTGTAGGCTGTTTCATGAAATAAGAGCGACACAATTTTAAAAATTGAAGCGATTTCATTGGTTGTCAAATGAGATTAAACACTAAACTAAATATATTTCAACATAATTTTCAAAAAAAACAACAACACATAATTAGTTTAATTTAAACATATTTTATTTCAGATATTTTGAAATGGGGTTGGGCCACAAGTTCTTCCAACTTAGATTCGGCCCTTCCCCTACAAGTAACAAATTTACAGTGTATAACAAAACAAATTACATGTTTATGCTAATATAAACAATTATAAACATACAGGAGGTGATTGAGTGAGAGGAAGAAATAGTGGAGAGAGAGAGAGAGAGAGAGAGAGAGAGAGAGAGAGAGATATTTTGTAAGCAGATAAAAGAAAAATAGTAAAAAGTATATGAATATATTTTCTTGTCTCCCTTATGACAGGCATTCTCAGATATCATACCTTTGTATTTGGACAGGACATACTAGCACACAAGTGGGTTTATATTTTTAACTAGATATATAATATATTTAAAATCATTTATTATTTGTAATCATTATTAATATGATTATTATTATGATTTGTGTTATTATTATTGTTATTATTATTATCATCATCATCATTATTATTATTATTATTATTATTATTGTTATTATTATTATTATTATTAATAATATTATTAATAATATTAGTATTATATCAAAATCTATGGGTATCTTTAATAAAGTTATGGACAGCATCTACAATAGTTATGTTATCTGCTATAGATATAGTTTCACTTCCACTCAGTAGTAGATTAATATTTAATGGATGTAATGCTCGTGTTGTTTGAAACAAGACGAGTCTTTGATTGCAATATCTAGGACATTTAAAGGAGTAGTGTTCAGCATCTTCTATAACCTCTTGACATTCACAGAAAGGTGATGGGTGCAGATGATTTCTACAAAGATCGGCATTTAAATTACTACAGTTGTTTCTAAGCCTTGCATGATAAACTGAGTCACATCGTCTGCCATGAGAATAATATGGTGGTATTTTAAATTTAGTATTTTGGCGTAGTGTATTTTTAAAGATTGAAAGTGAATGCGCTGCTCTAATTATTTCATCAAGCTGATTCCAAAGAGAAATAGAAAAGGGAATGCATGACTTTTGCATTATCTCTGTTCTACAGTATGGAGTAATACTGTTCTATTACAACTTTAACAACTATATTTATTTTATATTATATGTAATTTTGTAAGGTGTATAGCGGGAGGACGCTCCCCGACCTTCATACACCTATCACGGGATTATTAAATGGGTGACTAAATGTACCACCATTTAATGTTTGAAATTGAAAAAAAAAACAGCATCAATTTTGGCATACGTATATTATCTTTTGAGAATGGTATCGGTGGTTAAACACAAATGTTCAACTGACTTGTACATTAGATATATGTATCACAACATATAGATCTTAACTGTTTTGTTGAGTTAGAAATTGTGTCATTTCGTCGATATTTTATATTTTAAGATTAGTTTTTATGCTTTATTACTATAATACGTAAGTTTATTGTGACCCTTTGTTTCCAGAGAGTCCAGCAATGGCTATTGGTTTATCTGTTCTCGGCGTCATAGCTGTGTTGGTAATAGCATTCGGTGCGGTGTATGTGTATAAAAGGTACGTTATTTTACCAATATATGTGGTTAAGGCCTTCGACTGCGAACCCAGGGGTCGCAGGTTTGATACCACGCTCCTCCAATTAAAAAATACTTTCGGATGAGACTTTAACAAAAATTGATGTCCCATGCATCTGTGCTTAACACTAGGTATGTTAAAGAACCAGAGACGCTACAAAAACGTCTTCTGTATTCTCTGCACTTTACTCCAAAAGTCTAAAATTACTAATACTCTTCTGGAGGCGTTGCCCATATGGGAAATCGGAGGCGACGATAACTTATTATCATTATCATCAATATATGTTTAATCCTATTGTCATCTTGGTTTAAACATTATTTATTCATTCAAATGTACATATATACACATAAGTTTAGGAACAAATATGGATTAGAACGGAATATAAAATCTTATAAAGTTAGTTTCCATATTGGCGTTATGAGGTATGTGATCTTAAGAATTATCATATGAAGGAGACTAAATCAAAGCAATCACTGTATACAGCTCTTTTAAAAAAGTGGTTTAACATGAATTCTAACAAAGGATATATTTCTAAAATGTTGGACTATGTCCTAGGAGCAGTAAGACGTTTAAGTAGTTAAAAATACCAATCAGTTACATGTAAATATGTCATTCAAGAATAACTGACCTTACGCGGGCTGTCAAACAAGATAATAATCCAATTAGCAATCGAAATAGGTTGCTATACTACCATTTTTCTTAGACAATCGAACCGTATCTAAGTGGACACTACATCGTATTACATTGTATTTACTTGGACAAACAACGCCACGTGGTCAGTGGGCGGAACTTTAGTCGCTCTCGTGTCAGGTCAATTATTGAAACATGAGACAAAGGAAGAGTCCATCCATATAGTCGAACATTTTCCCTCTCTTTTTAGTTTACGTTTTAAACAGAATTATTTTATACTTTATAACAAAATCTCTATTTTTGTTTATACATTCATTGTCTATAGTTTTATGAAGTATAACATCTAATTTATCTTTGCCATTTTCATTTTAATTTTTGTTAAATATTGTGGAAATAAATTAAAATGCTGAACACAACTTGAAGCATAGCCTGTATTTAAAATTTGAAGAGAGTCCAACGTGGCGGTGTGGTATAAGGCGTCGTCTAAAGATCACTTACCTATGGGGTCGTAGGTTAGAGTTCCGCTCGCTCCAAAATCTTTATGTGAGAAAGTTTGCCAGTTACTTGTGGAAGGGCGGTGGTTCTACTCAGATTCATTCTGACGTCTTCCTCCACAAATAAAACTGGATATGCCATATATAACCTGAAATGTGTTGAACATGGTGTTACACCTCGATTGAACTTTAGTTATTTATTTTACTTCTATTGTGAAACACTTTATTACAACTCATACCTATCACGGTCGAAGTCTTCCTTGGTACAGCTAGTACTAAGCATATGCGGAAAGAGTGTCTTTCCCAAGACACCACACATATATAGTCATGGCGGAGGATCGAACCAACAACTGTTCGATCGTGGGACCGGTGCTCTACCACAAGATCACAAATTTAACTTTAAACATTATAGATGAAAAGTAGATAATAAAATTTTTGTTTCAGGTTCAGACGTACTTCAATACGATACAATTTGATTGTTGAGGACACTTCACGGGTAGATACATTTGATCGGATAACGTTTCCCGACCCAGGTAAAGACGAGCCAAACTTCGATTCTGGAATAGAAAACCCTTCGTTTAATTGTAGTTCGGAAGATGTGCGTGCTAGCGGAAATATCGTTAGATATTCTCCTATGTAAATGAAGAACGAGGACACATAACATTGTCGGTGACGCTGGGTAATATTGGGTATCGGCTTGAATGCAACAACAACAACAGCAGCAGCTACAGCAAAAGCAACAGCAGCAGCAGCCAAGACAACAAAATCACCAACAATAATAATAACAACAATACCACCGCCAACAACAACAACAGCAACAATATCAACAATAACAACAGCAGCAGCAGCAACAGCAACAACAACAACATCAGCAGCAGTTACAACAATAATAAAACCACCACTACAACCACCACTTACAACAAAAGCAATAACAACAACAACAGCAGTAGCAGCAACAACAATAACACCACCACCACCAACAACAACACCACCACCAACAACAGCAACAGCAACAATAACAACAGCAACAACAATAACAATAACAGCAACAGCAGTAGCAGCAATTACAACAACAAAAACTGCGACAACGACAACAGTGACAACAACAATAACAATAACAACAACTACGACAACAACAACAACAATAACAATTACAACAACAACTACAACAACAGAAACATACACTTGGTTGTTTGAAATCATATTATCTCAAGCGTAGTTTGTACATAATGGATACATAATACGTTTTACTAAGGGTGATAGTGATTTTGTCACTCTGGGGAATTGTTGTCCAATGATTGTTAAATTCATTTCGAGGTTGATAATATTGCTCCGAATGTAGACATACCACTGTCACCCGCAATAAAATGTAACAGTTAGTTAATTATATGTATCAAGAAATGGTCTTTAACTGCTATAGAATAATTAGAACAAATAGGATATAATATAGAGATGTCTGTTCAGTACATTATCCAGTTAAGTCAATGGAAATGTTAGGAGATGGGATTATAGGTAATTATCGCTTGAATCATTTGGTCTAAGCTGTGTCATAGCTAATTATAACTATACACATGTTTTGTGTTTGATAAAAAAGCCACTATCACACGGATGGAAGGCGTAGCACGGTATGGAGACCGACTATATAGTTTCGTAGATATGAGGTAATGATAATAGCGATGCCAATTGTAGATAGAAATTTCTTTATTTAAGTATCATCATGATTAAAACACAGTTTATACACTATATGAAATACATTGAACAAATATCCACACCATTCTATAAAGAATTATAAGAGACTATATATAAAGTATAACATTACATATTTTGAACCAATTTTATATCACATATTTATACAATGTAGCACATTGCTGTTTATATACTGTATCGCAATATTGGGTTACTCCTACACATGAATATTTTGAACATCGAGAAACGGACGGATATGTTCAAAAGCGTACTAAATATTTATGCATGCGGTAAATAGAAACCATTGCATATAAAATCTCAAGATTGTTTTTTAGTATGAAAAGTAAACATAAACACACAACAAACGCTTGAACATCGAACCAGGTCAATGTTTAAATAACATTGATACATAATTTAAAACTTAACCAGGGCTGCGTTCAATACGGTTAACTATGTGAACTCTGTTCGTAAACGCAAACGATAACCAAAATAACGAAATGTAAATCGGACTACATCGGTGTTTTCCCTCCATTTTTCTTTAAATCACATGATTAAACACAAACGTTAACAGGTCAAAAAACGTGTTTGATCTGTTAGCAAACGTTTAAAGCGAACATGTCGTTTAGCTGACTTCTGTTAACAAACGTTTGCAAACAAAATAACTGTTTAAGCGATCTGAACGCAACCCAGATTAAGGCATGTGTCATTTTATGAATTAACATATACATGCACTTACATTTTGACTACGAACAATGTGTGTTTATCTGATGACACTTTGGAAAAAATATTTATAAGTTGGCACGGTATGCATACATAAGAATTAAATAACAGTCATTGTATATATTTTACATAATTGTGTAATCATTTGTAATTAATACATATTTGTTTTTATTATTTCTTTAGTCTTCTGAATAGTTGTAATTATAATAACTAGTTTATTGATTCATAATTAGCTTTGCTCAAACTCTTGGTAATCGTTTGTTATTTGTCCATCTATATGATTGTATTTGATTTATATTGCATATTTGTAAACAATCTAAATTATGATGGTGTTTTTATGGCAGTAGGCGAATAGTATATTCATATATTTGAGTTTTGTAGCCGTAGACAGCACATACAAACTATTAATGAACCCTAACATAAATAAACATTGTATGTTAACTATTTGTTGGTAAACAAACATTAATTATAGACCGTGATATTGAGTAGATCCCCGTTTACATCCAATATAGCATGACATCTATTGTTAATACGTCTCACTACACAGTTGTGCCCCCTTTTTGCCACGGTTACATGATTCTTATGCTTTAACAAGTATTATCAAAATGGTTCATAGTGGTTGTGGTTTCTTGCTGCAGATGAGCAGAGCAAAAGCTGGCATATCATATACTGCAATACGATATCGCTGGTGTTAAAATATTGACTTTTATAGGATATTAACATATACTTGTATTTATGAGCATTTGTGGACTTAAAAACGATATTGGGGTATCACTGCACAGTTTTAAAAACAAACAAGCTAGTCAGCCAACAACCCAGTTATTTGTGACTTTTGAGGTGGGGATAGATTTCTGCTATGAAAAAAATACTTTAAAATAATCTATATGGAATCTATATTACCGTAGAAACCGTAGACCTTATTTTATGGAGAACAAACAACAAAATTCTACAGTGTAGTGAGACCTTAGATAATGCGTACCGGGCGCCGAATCTTCGGGTATTTGATATGCAGTGTTCGACGTTGATGTCGACTTCAGGGGATGTAGATCGGCATAAAATACGCATTGACATTCGTGTGGTTTTCTTTTTTTCCTCTCAAAATGATTTTAAAGTAACGTTGATATTCACTTATGTATGAATGGTTTAAATATATTGGAACAATTTGTCTGGCCACCACTAAATTGACAAAACATTATTTATTTTTGGAAATTATATATTATATCAATATTATAGACTTTTAACTATTTACAGATTCGTTTTATTGCGTCAATATTGAAAGACCTTTACTTTAGAACGAATTATGCTCTGTTCCTTGTTCCGATTCCTAACACTGGTTCGACTTAAAACACGTGTCTTACATAACTTATATCTTTATTTAATAACAACATTCATATATTTTTTCTTTATGAAACAATATATGAGTAAACATAATCATATCGGGATACAAGTCGAACAAAAGCCTTTTATTCTACGCGATATCAGAAAGTGACGTAACTTTCTTTTTTCTACGTATATGTTTCTGTATATAACTATTTTTACGATTTGACACTTCTGTACATGTATAGCAATTTGTATTATCTTTTAATTGTATAAACGATTAGTTGATGTACAATTTCTATCTTAGTAAACTAGAGAGATTTATCGAACTTAATGTAATAAATGGTTGAATTGAAATGTACATTTACTATTGTTACTTTATTTTCTGTCTTCGAGTTGTATTGATAATAAAAGGATATTTAACAGCGTTCATACAATTTTGAATTATATTGTACGTGTACATAGTATGGTACATATTATGGTGGAAACCATAACGAACGAGACGCCGAACGAGATTTTCACCACAATACGTACGAGAACAATATAATATATGATTTACATAGATACCGTTAATTTGTCTAAGGAAAATGGAAGATAGCAACCAATATCCATCGCTGATTGGATAATCGAATTGTTTGATTGACAGCTTGTGACAGGTCAATTTGGTGTAAAATACGTTCTGGTGAAGCACGCATATATACAGGATTAAAAAACACCAGTCACGTGACATTCTAGAATAGAACAGAATGTTGGTTTTATTTATAGATATATGTACGATATATATATATATCTGATCATACTTCCATGTTGTTTTAATAAAACAAAACAGCATAACGAACACACGTAAACATATCAGTATTTCAGGATATTTTTTTACCAAAAAAAAAGTTCAAATTCTGTCGTCCGTTAACACACTCTTGAACACGATTGAACAAAAAAGTCATAAAAACCCCTCAAAATCAGTTCATGTAAGACTGTAAGATCTGAAATTATCGTTACATATATTTGAATCAATATCCATTTTTATATGTAGCACCCACACTGACTCACGATTACTCGTATATCCTCATGGACGCATCCAAATAGCTATGATAGCTTCTTATACCTCCTCAATAATACAATATACATATTAAAACAATTGGTAGTAAAAAACTTATAATAAAATATAAAATTTCAATTTCTATATAGAGTAACGCTGGATATTTTTACGCAATATGTCATATATTGTATAATGTAAACGTAATATAAGCAGATACATACATAAACACCATGAACCTAGATATCACCGATTCCCTCGCCAGAAGTCCCCTTAGGTTCTTTAACGAAGTCATATTTTGAAGACTTCAAATAGTTAAACATCAAAATCCATATGGAATGTCCCCCCCCCCCCCCCCCCCTCGCTCTCTCTCTCCCCCCCCCCCCCTCTCTCTCTCTCTCTTTCTCTCTCTCTCTCTATATATATATATATATTTCTCTCTCTCTCTCTCTCTCTCTCTCTCTCTCTCTCTTAATTTGTTTATTTACAAATTTGTTCAGTTACAATAAAGCTTTGTGTTATCGTATCCCTAAATGTACCTCTATGTTACACTGTAAATATTAAGCTATTGTGTTATCGTATCCCTAAATGTACTACTATTTTACACTGTACATATTGAGCTATTGTGTTATCGTATCCCTAAATATACCACTACGTTACACTGTACATATTAAGCTATTGTATTATTATATCCCTAAATGTACCACAATGTTACACTGTACATATTAAGCTATTATGTTATCGTATCCCTTAATGTACCACTCTGTTACACTGTACATATTAAGCTTTTATGTTATCGTATCCCTTAATGTACCACTCTGTTACACTGTACATATTAAGCTATTGTGTAATCGTATCCTTAAATGAACCACTATGTTACACTGTACATATTAAGCTATTTTGGAGAAGAACTCTATACGAATGGTATTTTTTCATTCTTATCCTTTATATTTTGAAAAATGTACTTATTTATCTGTAAAAACTGGAAATAAAATATGTTTAAACCAATAATGGTTAATCCAAATGAACAAATGTGTTACGAAATACCGCCTTCCTATAAAATAATAGTCTATATATAAATCCTGATATCTCTCCAGAATCAAGTTTATTACCCCCCAATGAAAAAAAAACAGAGACTTTTATCCTTGTCCCACAATTTATATCAGTTGAACGCTAATAAAACTATGACACCATTAACCCTTTCTTTAAAGCAACTGACTAATCAACGTGCTCAAATGTGTTGCTGCTTCACGGATCCAATCGGTAGAGCTGGGTCCGGTCTACAGACTAATAAAATAATGTAAGATTGTCCCACTTTTGACCAGGTTACACAGGATGACAACGGTGATATGCCAGTGTGACTTACAAACAGCGAGATCGCTAACCCAACCGTTCTCATTGACCGATTGGTTTAAGACTCTCAATATATCTTACTTTTCACCGCTTGGGTCGTGTGTTCGAACGAGCCCATTGGGTACATATACTTTGGCTAAAACATAAAATTTACAAACTCGTATTGCCGAAATATCAATTAAGGTTAATATGACAAAATATTTTTAAATAAATATCCAATAATTGATCTAATAGTTTTATAAATAAACAAATAAATCGTCAACAGTATTAAGACAAATTAAAAAATCTTAAAAACCAAAAAGGAAAGGCATTCAACAATATAGATGCATATGACAAAATATACAAGATATAAAACCTCGACTATAATTTGAATTGGCTCTTGCCCTGCAAATAAATATCAAGACTTCGGAATGCTTTGGATACACCATAAATTATCTCCATAAATATTTTCTATTTGTTGAATGGTAACATGAATGCTAGTTTATAAAAATGATCCACACAGCTTCTTAATCATCTGAATTTAGGATTTGACAATTCGGCTACACTACATGAGTGTAAGTGTTGTCAAAGTTAGGTTTTGTTGTTATCGTGTTGATATCACGAATTCACCTTGTGTGAGCTCTGCTGCGGCAGTTCCCCCTTTAAATGTTGTTTCTTTATTAGACTGAATGACATGTCCATCCAAATGACTATACGTGTTTGCACAGATATCTTTTTCACCTCCGCTGATAGCATTATAGGCAGTATATGATTGCTTCGTATAAAAAGAGTGCCACCGGTTCTATTTCTAACGTTGTGTAGTTGTAAATTTTGCCACTAAAGTAATTAAACGTAGTATACACATTTCCAGTATCTTCACTCATATGTACTTTAGCTTGAGTACTCGATTTATTCTTTAAAGTAGTGTCGTATACGTCATCCGTATAATTGTTAGGCGTATTGTTTGCTACGACAATATCATTACTTAGTAGTTGGTTGTACATTTGTATAATCAGCTTCGGCGTGTTCGAGTTTTGTATAAACAGCATCAGAAGGATCAGCAAGCGGAATCTCATATTGGTTAGTTGCATTATCAGTTGTATTCCCTGACCTTCTCCTGAAATATTAAAAAGTAAAACTATAGATATTTTATAGAATCAATAAAACCAAGTTTGTGCTTTTTATTTTTTGTTCTTCGTGTTCGAGTGGTTTAAGTATTTCACCTCAAAGCTTTGTAAGTGACTTACGGAAGGATGTTGGTTCTACCCAGATTGATTATGAAGTATTCCTCTAAATCAAAACTGGATGTGTCATGTGTACCATGTTTTATGTTGAAAAACTAAACCTACCTTGAAAATGCCAATGTTCATGAATCATTTAATTGCTATTTCACTAAAATAAAGTCTTTCTTTAAATTTTTATTTTATGAATGAAAACAGTGAAAATACCTTCTGGCAATTTCAGTATTTTTAACAATGAAATTAATGAAAACACTCGCTTAGAGATGTCTATAATTGAAAAAGTATCAAATTAAAATGTGTTACAATGGAACAGCTTTGGCGTGTTCGAGTTCTGTATAAAAAGCATCAGTAGGACCAGCAAGCGGAATCTCATATTGGTTATTTTCATAACAATTTGTATTCCTTGACAATCTCCTAAAATATTTAAAAGTAAAAAAACATTTTTTTAAAGAATCAATAAAAACAAAGTTTATTATTATCTTTTTATTTTGTCCTCCGTGGCCGAGTGGGTTAAGTCACTGTTCTCTGATGACCACTTAACTTTCATCTCAGAGCTTTGCGAGTGAGGATGCTGGTTCTATCAAGATTCAATGTGAAGTCTTCCTCCAAAATTAAACTGTATTTGCCATATATAACATGTTATATGTTTAAAGACTAAACATGCCTTGAAAATGTCAAAATTTCAATTGCTATTTCACTGAAATAAACTCTTTTTAAATTTTTATTTGTTGAATGAAAACAGTGAAAATATGTTTTGGAAATTTCAGTATTTTTAACAATGAAATTTATGAAAATACTCGCTTAGAAAAATTGCTATAGTTCACTTAAAAGCATCAAATTAAAATGTTTTACCTAGTAGTAGGTGATATATTGGTATGTACAGCTTCGGCGTGTTCGAGGTCTGTATAAACAGTATCAGAAGGACCAGCAAGCGGAATCTCATATTGGTTAGTTGCATTATCAGTTGTATTCCCTGGCCTTCTCCTGTAATATTTAAAAGTAAAACTATAGATATTTTATAGAATCTATTGAACCAAGTTTGTGCTTTTTAGTTTTTGTCTTCGTGTTCCAGTGGTTTAAGTATTTTCACCTCAAAGCTTTGCAAGTGACTTACGGAAGGATGTTGGTTCTACCCAGATTCATTATGAGGTCTTCCTACAAAATTAAACTGGATGTGCCATACATGTTATATGTTGAAAAACTAAACATGCCTTGAAAATGCCAATGTTCATGAGCCGAATGTAATTGCTTTTTCACTAAAATAAACTCTTTTTTTTTAAATTTTATTTCATGAAAGAAAAATGTGAAAATACCTTCTGGCAGTGTCAGTATTTTTAACAATGAAATTAATGAAATGAAAATACTCACTTAGAAATTGCTATAATTCATAAAAATAGCACAAAATTAAAATGTTTTACCTTGTAGTTGGTAGTATATTGGTATCTACATCTTCGGCTTGTTCGAGTTCTGTATTAACAGCATCAGAAGGACCAGCAAGCGGAATCTCATATTGGTTAGTTTCATTATCAGTTGTATTCCCTGACCTTCTCCTATAATATTTAAAAGTAAAACTTTTGATATTTTATAGAATCAATAAAATCAAGTTTGTGCTTTTCATTTTTTGTTCTTCGTGTTCGAGTAGTTTAAGAATGTTCACCTCAAAGCTTTGCAAGTTACTTGTGCGAGGATGCTGGTTCTATCAAGATTCAATGTGAGGTCTTCCTCCAAAATAAAACTGTATTTGCCATATAGAACATGTTATATGTTGAAAGACTAAACATGCTTTGAAAACGCCCATGTTTATGCGCCAAATTCAATTGCTTTTTCACTAAAATAAACTCTTTTTTGAAAAAGATTATTTAATGAATGAAAACAGTGAAAACAGCATTTAGCTAAATTAGTATTTTTAAACAATGAAATTATTGAAAATACTCGTTTACAAATGTCTATATTTCATCAAAATTTGTAATATTAAAATGTTTTACCTATTTCTAACTATAACCACCACTGTGATGATACTAACTATCAACAACAGCCCGCCAACTGCAATAACGATGTAAATATAATCTGAAAAAAAAAGAAAGAAAAAAAAAAAAAAAAAGGAAACCATCTTCAACTGTAACATTTGCTAATGTTTTATGAAACATAATGTCATATATCATTTATTGGTCTAACATTGAGTTGAACATTTAATACACAGACACAACTTCAAGGATGCAGTTCTTTGCAGTTAAAGCATAAACGGAGTTTTCAAAATTTAACATTGGCCAGAAATACTTTAACAATATATATCATACCTATTCTATTTATACACATAAAACTTATGTTAAAAAGAGCATATAACTAACCGGCAAAAATAATTAATTGAAAAGGAATCTCCTAACCTAACAAACGTGCACAGATTATATTAAAATAGAGTTGCAACATATGTTGTGACATATCAATTGAATACGGTTGTTTAATTTTGATTGCGATTTGATTGATAATATTGACGACATATTGCTTAATTTGGTTTATTTAAGATAGAGTATGATTGTGGGTATAAAGTAATGGTTTTGACTTATTTCTTGAAGTTGTCAAATTATTTCTAGAGCTACTATACGTACATATAAGTGACCAATGAGCAAAGTGCTTCCGTTTTATAAACATACCCAGACCATTATGTAATGTAATATACTATTTGTTGGCCAAACATTGGGTTCAGTAAGAAAGCCACGGTCACAACGTCAAAGAGTTGTGTACTATTAAAGGAAGCATATCTAGATTTTTCAAGAATGTATATTTGCCTAAAAAACTTTTTATTGTTATATTATAACAATTTATATTCACCCAGCCCTTGTTCCCATAGGGATATCTATTTAATACCAAATGATACTTTAAAAACGGGTGCCATAACTTGGGCTCGTAGACTAAGATAGATTTTGATTGCAATTTCATCCGACCTATTGGATATACATTGTTTAAATTGGTTATATTAAAAAGAGTCCTTATGGCTGGGTGAAGGGTCGCCAAACAGTATGTCAGTGATATTTATTGTAGGAAATTCGTTTTAATTTTACCACAATTAAAATATCGTCTTTTTAATTACGGATTACAAACTCCAAATCATTCGTATTTTCATTATGAATGATAAAGATATATGTTTCTATTCATTCTAGCCGGGCCCGATTAGCTCAGTCTGTTACGCGTCTGACTATCAATCTAGGGGTCGTGAGTTCGAATCTTCCGCACGGCAACAGTCTCCATGATGATTGATATACGACATTGTGTCTCATTATCATTCGTCTCTCACCACTGATTCAAGTGGGAAAGTCATCAATTACTTGTGGAGATGGGATGTGCTCGAGTACTGGTTAATCCAAGGAAACAGTGGTAAGGTATCTGATCGTCTGTTAGCCCTCGATGGCATAAAAATGATGCTAAATATTCAATCAATCAATCAATCTATTCATTTAATTTATAGTTAGAAACTAGCAGCGATATTTTCTAACATACTGCTTTCCGGCGCTTAATAAACCCAAACTCATTTTATATCATTGACATTTGTTGGTTAGACAATGTGTTAGATAACACGTTAGACACGGTCATCCCGTCAAATAGTGTTATCAAATGATAAGACTTCACTTAAATTCATACACAGTATTCAGTTATATATTTGACATTGACAAATAAATAACCATTCAACATACTGGACGTATGTATGTATATGGAATGTACATACAGCAACAATTATTACGTAACATACGTTTTGCATTATCATCATTTTGTTGTTTACCTTCAGTAGATTCTGGTCTAGTCGTTGATGTTTGTCCAGAATCTATGGATGTTGGTAGTATTGTTTCTGTGTGTGAAGTACGATAATTAAAATATAGGATAATCTATATTCAAAGTTATTATTAACAACATAGACGGACTACCAACTTAACAAACAAGCAAACAAACAAATAAACAAACTAAAATGAAAATGAAAAGTATATATACGATATATATATTGATACATGAAGTATTTAGTTAAACCACTGTAATGTGAAAATACTTGTAGTTATAATTTTTTTATACATGTAGTTGCATACTAAACACAACTAAGTGAGTGAGTAAGTGAGTGAGTGATTAAATATTTTATTACAGTGACGTACATGTGACATGATATACTGACGTCCAATTTTATACAACACATGCGGTCCAGTTGACCTATAAGTGACCTATACAAATAAATAGGTATATTATTTACATGAAATTATGAAACATCATCAACATTAATAATAGATACAAGGTAGTTACATAACAACATATTATTTACGGCTGTTTGGAAAGGCATTGGTTATATATTGTATTTTTTGTTCTCACATAAGTATTAACAATGTATTAAGTTACTTTTCTGGGAACGTTTGTGACACATTTATCAACATCATCCATACCATTAAGCCGGGTCCGATAAGCTCAGTCGGTAACGCGTCTGGCAAACAATCCTGGGGTCGTGAGTTCGAGTCTCCGCCCGGGAACAGTCTCCGTTTGTGATGACTGATATACGACATTGTGTCTCATTATCATTCGTCTCCCATCGCTAATTCAAGAAGACAAATTGTCAGCTACTTGCGGAGATTGGGTGTACTAGAGAACTGGTTAACCTTTCAGGATCCCAGGAAACAGTGGTTAGGTTAACTAATCGTCGGTTAGCCCTCGATGCCATAAAATGACGCTAAATGTTCAATCAATCAATCAACCATACTATTAAACTGCATAATAGAAAATTGCTCATTGAATATGGCTGTTCTTATATCAAATTTACAGTGCGAAAACTTTATTAATGATTTAAAGCTCTTTTACCATTCTGGCAAATCGATTTAAAGCGCACTGTAGAACTTCCAATCCACCTAAACAATGCTGTGTTATCAAGTGTTGACCAGTAAGCAAATCTAAGAATTTGTTTTCTCTCTTGACCTGTGACGTCAATCAGTATGAAATAAATGACTGTTGTATATAATCATTATTATTTAGTAATGTGAAATCACTTCTTCCTTCTTTTTTACTCACACAATTACAGTTGTATAAATGTTTAACGTATTTAAAGCAGAATAACCAGTACTTTGCTTTCTGTCAAATCAATAAAATACCTGCTGTACTTGTAATATTGACTATCTGGATCATACATAGTGCAACATACAATTGTTTATCGCAAAAAAACACATATATTTAAACTCGCTCTAATCGCTCATATTTGAATTTCATTACAAAACAAAGTGTTGATTTCCATATCTGCATTGTTTTTCCTCTATAGTGCTCCATAAACGGCTTCTAATATAAAAAACCCTATGTTCGTCAGCGCAGGAATTAATTTGCATACCAGAATTACTGATCAGTAAATTTATATTTAAAACACAATTTATTCACGTTTAAACAAGTATCAGCTGTTATATATACATCGAAGGTTATGAGGTTTCACGAAAATGTTTGTTATTCATAAACGACTTGTATCTTTGTTCATAAAAAAATAACTTCAAATACTGGTTATGTTGCTTTAAAGAACACTAGTACCAAAAGTGCTGGTCAAGAAACAAATATACATTGTAGTTCATGTTTAATACAAATTATAAGGTAGTCATATTAATTCTCGAAAATCCTCACATGATCTTGACTCATTTGTTCAAAATTGTAAACTATTGAATCTGGTTTGAAAATATTAGGAAGACCACAACAAAAAATGGACTCTTTCGTTTTATAAAGTATAAATTTAAGAAAAATATAACATTTCTAAACTTGAAGATTCCTTCCATATATTTTGTTTAAACATGAGCTAAATCGTTTGCAAATATTGCGTTACTATCTCTGTAAGCTGTATGTTTATGTTCTGTAAAACATATATTTATAAAAAACAGATAAAAAGATTAACGTTTCATAAAACAGGCATTTCACACATCTTAAATTCGTAATACAAAAGTTTGCATTGAAATCACGGCAAACATCATAGTTTTGTGGTATGCACAAGAGAATTAATCGATTTTGAAAAAAGGACATGTCTTTCTTTACTTTAAGGTGACTGCTACATGAACTTATGTGTACTTTCATTTAATTGTGCTAATAACATAATCAACATTGATATTGGTCGGACCAAGTGTCCTGTTAAACAATAAATATTCTTTATTTTCAAATTCCATTAGACTGTCAAGTGTAAATACAGTTATACTTGACACTATAGAAACACACATTGTAATGAGTGGATACACGCAATAGTTCTACTGCTCGTGGTGTTCACATAGGTTATTAACGAAAGTTGTTGAATAAAATTTGATGGTCTTAACGATATTACATAACGAGTGTCTGATATTACCATAAAAATGCTCGTGCTAACAAGATTTACTCAATTAATATCGATCCTCCACAAATCAATAAACTTTATGTATCGTTTATGATTTAAAACCGTAACCTTTTGGGATTTCTGGATGTATTTAAACAGAGAGGAGCGTTTCTATTTTAGTTCATTACATATGTATATTCATGACTCGTGAATACTATTTCTCATTTTGGACATCTACCGATATATTTTACGTCTCACTACACAGTTACGCCCCTTTTTCCCACGGTAACATGCTTCTTACGCTTAAAAAATGGCCCATGTAATTTAGTTTTTAATTATTTTCAAAATGCTTCATAATAATTGTGATTTCTTACTGCAGATGAGTGGAAAAATGTTGGCATAGCATATACTACAATAAGACATCACTGGTGTTAAAAAATGACATTTATAGGATTTCAAGCATTTGAGCATTTGAGGACTTCTTTTTTCAAAAAATCTCAGGGTGTCACTGCACTCTCTATAAAAAAAAACACGCTGGTCAACCTACTAGTTATTGTGCATTTGTATGTGGATATACATTCCTGCTGTGAAAACTTTAGGCAACATTCTATGTGAAATTCGTTTTTTCCATGGAAATCCTAGACTTTATTTTATATAGAACAAAGAACAAAATTCAACTGTGTAGTGAGACCTAAATTCTCTTCTCCCAAAACAGGTATGTGTCTCGTTATGATGATATGTGATTTCAACATTTGATCCACCCATAGCTGGCTTACCAGTATATTTATTGAGAACCAAATGTCTAAACATTGAAGTCCACAGCATGCTACTATACTTGGCGTGTTCTTTAGGTATCGACGAAATATAGTGGTGTCTGGCAGGGAAGCTATTAGTCTCGAAGCATCTCTCAAACGCCTGTTCCCAGTTTGCAACAAGAAGAGAATCAACAATAAGTGTTCCGTTATCCGTTTGGCACAACGAACTAAAACTCTCCTTACCAGAGTTGTTGCATTCAAACCACCTGAAGACATCAGTTGATGTATCATAGACAATACATGCGCCATTGTATAAATCCTTAACGGAACTAACGTTATCAACAGAGAAATCTGGAACTAGAAAATAACGAAATGTTTTTGTATGTATAAAAATTCCATCAATAATACATGTATGTGAATAAAGGACCCATTAGAAGCATGAGACGCAACTTAGGGAAGATCAAGTATTCCCCATTATTTACTATACTGAACGGAATAGCTAATTCGCCAAAATATTGACTAGCATAACGTTTTCAATAAAAATGAAATTATAACAATTACTGTCAGATTTTACAATAAAGACTTGGTCATTGTTTTTCTCAATGTTGTTTCTTAGTTTTTGAGAAAATACGTAAAATGTTGTTTCGTTCAATTAAGAAATACATAAAATGTCAAGTGGTGTGTAAGTTTTTCTGTTTAGTATACTTTTTAAAGTATACAGAAATATGTAGTGATATATTAAAACTTAAATGCCTTTATAGGTATTAACTCTTTATGTTTTTAAGTATATGATTAGTTAAATAAGTGTTAGTGTAGCACGACCAAGGGCTAGTATCCATAACAACATTACAGCGAGTACTACCCTTTTTCAATAAACAATGTATTGAAGCGTAACATCTTGTGATATAATTTCAGGAATTGATAAAACAGTAATTCCCAATATATTGTAGTTTTAAATGTAGTTTCTGTGCAAAAAAATGCAAAATTTTCATGAACCATAATTTTGACTTGGCACAGCAAAATAATGTTTCAGATATATCCAATATTATTCAACAGAATTAAAAAAAAATGCTACTGATTTTCAGTAATAAATCGATTTTTCAACGAATGCCAAACTGATTTGTATTTACTAAAAAATGTGTGTTAAGAAATGGAAAAGGACACTATAGATAAAACATAAAACGTTTTAACCACGATACTGTTCACAGTTTCTTCACGAAAAAAAGTCTTTCCAGGCTGTTAGACACACGGTACCTCTCATTTTAATTAAGTGCTTTATGAGCTACGGGCCGCATCAGTTAGAAAAACCCAAGTTTGAACCTACGACTTCCCGCTTAGGTCACGGAATACGGTATTATAAATTGTTGCATTAAAAGTTCAAAAGTCGCGAGCTTGATTTTAAAAGCGAGACCCCTCATCTCTTTCAACACTCGTGAGTGGCATTTATACTGGCAGTTATACAGGTACTTATGTACATGTGTACATATACATAACTGAATTAGCAAGTCTTTAAAAAAGCGGTGATATAACATTATCCGCGCGACCAAAGTTATAAAAAGATATAAAAGATATATTACGCAATAAACAGTAAGACACATTTGGGATTACCTCTCTCATATAATGACACAAAATTGTCACCTCCACATAGTAAACGTCTACGAAAGCATGGTTGTTTACATTCTGTTTCCCGGGCTTCTGTTATATTTAGTAGACTGTTTATACAGTAACACACTTCTTTTCCCTTTGAAAATTAAAATAATTTTGATTTCAAATTTACCATTAAACAAATTATATAATTTAATTCGCAACTTAATTTGAACACAACATATTCCGATAATATAAAATCACAGTTTGAAATGGAAAAGAAAAAATCAAATACTCAATTTCGTTACAAAAGTTACAATCATTATCATTGAATCGATTTGTACCCCTGTACATTAATCAAATATATATTTTCAACGCCATTCAAAATGTTATTGAATATAAAATATGTTTCTAACCAAGATCTCCTGTCATTCTTGTCGGCAATTGATTTGTTAAATTTGTGTTTTAAAGTGATGCAATTGCTGGTAGTTCGGTCGGTAGATCAGTAGTTCGGTAGGTAGTTCAGTAGGTAGTTCAGTAGTTCGGTAGGTAGTTCAGTAGTTCGGTAGGTAGTTTAGTAGTTCGGTATGTATTTCAGTAGTTCGGTACGTAGTTTGGGAGGAAGTAGGTAGATTGTTCGGTAGGTAGTTCAGTAATTCGGTACATAGTTCGGGAGGAATTAGATAGTATTTAGGTAGTTCGGTAGATAATAGTTCGGTAGTTCGGTAGGTATTAGGTAGGTATGTAGTAGGTAGGTAGTTCGGTAGGTAGGAAGATAGGTAGGTTGGTAGGCAGGTTAGTTCGATAGTTCGTAAGGTAGTCCGGTAGGTAGGTAGGTAAGTAGGTAGGTAGGTAGGTAGGTAGGTAGGTAAGTTGGGTGGTAAGTTGTAGTTAGGTAGTTAGGTAGGTAGGTAGGTTGGAAGGTAGATAGGTAGGTAGGTAGGTAGGTAGGTAGGTAGGTAGGTAGTTAGGTAGTTCAGTAGGTAGGTAGGTAGGTAGGTAGGTAGGTAGGTAGGTCTATGGGTAGGTAGGTAAGTAGGTAGGTTGGTGGATGAATGGGTGGGTAGATTGGTGGGTGTGTAGGTGGGGGTTGTTAGGTGGGTAGGTGGGTGAGTGGTTCGATTGGTACGTTGGTGGGTATGAAGGTAGGTAGGTGGGTAGGCGAGTAGGTGGGGTTGTTAGGTGGGTAGGTGGGTGAGTGGTTCGATTGGTACGTTGGTGGGTATGAAGGTAGGTAGGTGGGTAGGCGAGTAGGTAGGTGGGTAGGTGGGTAAGTGGGTAGGTTGGTTGATGGGTAGGTAGGTGGGTAGTTGGGTAGATAGGTGGGCAAGCGGGTAGGTAGGTTGGCAGTTGTGTAGATAGGTGGGCAGTTCGATACGGCATGCAGGCAGATAGGTAGGTAGGTAGGTAAGTAGGTAGGTAGGTAGGTAGGTAAGTAGTTAGGTAGTTCAGTAGGTAGGTAGGTAGGTAGGTAGGTGGTAGGTATGTGGGTAGGTAGGTAAGTAGGTAGGTTGGTGGGTGAGTGGGTGGGTAGGTTGGTGGGTGTGTAGGTGGGGGTTGTTAGGTGGGTAGGTGGGTGAGTGGTTCGATTGGTACGTGGATGAGTATGTGGGTAGGTAGTCGGGTAGGCGGGTAGGTAGGTGGGTAGGTTGGTAAGTGGGTAGGTTGGTTGATGGGTAGGTAGGTTGGTAGTTGGGTAGATAGGTGGGCAAGCGGGTAGGTAGGTTGGCAGTTGTGTAGATAGGTGGGCAGTTTGGTACGGCATGCAGGCAGATAGGTAGGTAGGTAGGTAAGTAGTAAGGTATGTAGGTAGGTAGGTATGTGGGTAGGTAGGTAGGTTGGTGGGTGAGTGGGTGGGTAGGTTGGTGGGTGTGACGGTGGGGTTGTTAGGTGGGTAGGTAGGTGGGTGGTTCGATTGGTACGTGGGTAGGTAGGTGGGTAGGTAGGTGGGTAGGCGGGTAGGTAGGTGGGTAGGTAGGTAGGTGGGTAGGTTGGTAGATGAGTATGTAGGTCGGTAGTTGGTAGATAGGTGGGCATGCGGGTAGGTAGGTTGGCAGTTGTGTAGATAGCTTGGCAGTTCGGTACGGCAGACAGGCAGACAGGCAGTTAGGTAGGTAGGTATGTATGTAGGTAGGTAGGTAGGTAGGTAGGTAGGTAGGTAGGTAGGTAGGTAGGAGGTAGGTAAATAGTTTGGTAGGTAGGGTAGGTATGTAAAGAGGAAGGGAGGGAGGAAGGTTTGTTGGTCGGTAGGTAGGTGGTTATTCAGTATGTAATACGATAGGTAGTTCGGTAGGGAAGTAGGTAGGTAGGTAATTCGGTATGTAAGTATTTCGGTAGTTCGGTAATTCGGTAGGTAGGTTGGTAGGTATATAGGTAGGAAGGTACGTAGGTACGTATGTTGGTAGGCGGGTAAGTGGGTAGGTATGTAGGTGGGTAGGTAGGTAAGTGGGTAGGTGGTTAGATGAGAGGTAGTGAGGGAGGGTGGGTAGGTAGGTAGGAAGGTAACTTGTTCGGTAAAAAGGTACGTAAGTTCGTAGGTACGTACGTGGTTAGGTAGATAGGTAGTTCGGTTGATCGATAGTTCGGTTTGTAGTTAGGTGGGTGGGTAGTCTTTGAGTGGGTAGGCTTTGTGTGGGTAGGTTTGTGGGTGTGTAGGTGGATGGGTAGGTACGTCGGTGGGTTGTTAGGTGGGTAGGTTGTTGGGTGGTTGGGTGGGTACGTGGGTGGGTATGTGGGTAGGTTTGTAGGTAGGTGTGTATGTGGGTAGCTAGGTGGGTAGGTTGTTAGATGTGTAGGTAGGTGGGTAGGTGGGTAGATAAGTGGGCAGTTGGGTAGGTAAGTGGGCAGTTCGGTACGGCAGGCAGGCAGGCAGGCAGGTAGTTAGGTAGGTAGGTAAGTGGGATGGTAAGTGGTAGTTCGGTAGGTAGTTATGTAGGTAGGTATGTATGTAGGTGGGTAGGTATGTAAGTGGGTATGGGTAGGTAGGTTAGTAGGTAGTTAGTTAGGTAGGTAGATAGGTAGGTAGGTAGATAAGTAGGTATTTAGGTAGGTAAGTAGGTAGTCCAATAGGTAGGTAGGTAGGTAGGTAGGCACGTAGGTTGTTTGGTAGGTAGTTCAGTAGCTAGTTTGTTTTGCACGAGTATGTTAGAAGTAAACAATCTAGTTTTCCTGGAAGGACTCAACAGAGGGTCTACGAGTTGAAATCTTGTGTCGCCTTCAATCATATCATCCGACACTTTATGCTACTAACATAGTGATACGTCATAAGAAACATTCATCTCAGCGTTACCTTGGTCTTTCCTAGCCCAATATGCCTTGTTGTTTGTCCACATGTCAAGAAACATAGATCCAGATTGAAATCGGGGATGTAGTGTTCTTCGGCAATGCGGATGATATTATTTGACTTTGTACAACCTAAACGCACGGGGATATACAAATAGTAAAAATAAATAATATTAGTGTATAAACGACAGTAAAACATACATAATGAGTGCAAACAAATCAAAATCCATAACTACATAACATAATTCAGGTGTTTATTTTGGTCAAAATTACCTGAAATAAAAATCATTTGATTTATTTATAAAAACATAATTTTATAAAGTAGAGGTAAATAAAAAAAATCTAACACCGATTTTTTTTCTCATTTGGATTGACAACCTAAAATATCTCATTTATGAACTCAGGTCAACGTTCGTTTCTAAGTTGACATTACCGTTTCTGCCGAAAAAACTCCAAACAAACTGAACTATAATGATATGCTATGTTATGTACAAGCATTGTCTTTAAAACAATTTATATATAAATACTATAATACACAATTGTTTGAATGAAGCAGTTTTGAAATTTTAGTTTGTTTGGTGGCATGCTTAGATTCAAATGTGAATACGGGACCGGCAGTTTCCACATACCTATATACTGAAATATATTGTACGTCAAGATATACCCCAGTCAAAATGTGTCTCGTACGGTCAGATCTAGTCCCGGCACTTCAGTTTCAACACTGTTACCACCTGGTGATAATTAAATGTCAGGAGATGCTAGAGTACAGCTAGAGACGGCAGTATCCCATGTCGCTTTCGTAGAGTTAATAAAGTAGTCTGGTTGGCCTTAAAATATATTTTTTAAAAGTTTAAATACAGGCAAAATGTCAAATAAAACAAAACAACATAATATATACTGTTTTACAAAACAAACAGGGGTAAAGGACTCATCAAAGGCAAATGAAGATTATGTTTTAGGTTTTTATTTACATGACAAAAACAATCACATATGAACAAAAGTGCAAATAAAACAAAAAGCTGGCCTGGAAAATGTACCGTTTTTAATACTTGAATCTCACTATTAAATCTATTACTTGTGTATGCTTTCTCTACATCTGACCTATGAACTTACAAATGGTGTCGATCACTCTATCTCAATGAAAATATTCGTATCACAGAAATTATACTTCCAAAGCGATAGAACGTATATGGTCTCTCTAGTCTCAGAAGTGCTACGTTGGTACGTTGTTAACATGAAAATCGGATACAAAATCAATATGCAATCGTACATACTCGGCCAATTCCGTCATCCTTCGGTATAAGATTAGAATAATCGGCAAGGTGGTCCGAATGAAAATATATACTTAGTCATACAATATTATCAACAATGTTGTTGTTTTAATATTATCCCTTGCCAAATTATAGCTAGAACTATTAGTATTAAAGATAAGTGTTACAAAAGTGTTTGAAATGTCTGTTTCAATATGTTCTTCACAGATATAAATCTAATAATTTGATAATGCACCGATATTTATCAAGCGTCTAAAATATTTCTCTTTTCTCCTTTATAACTTTGGAATTGAACAATACACAAGTGAATTAATTGTTGCCATGGATACAAATTTTTTTACCGCTTGACAACACTAATTAAAGTAGGTTCTAACGTAGACCGACTGTCATGATAGTTTACATGCAGAAGAAACTGTTCAAAACGAGCCAGGGGAATTGCGGACAGGTAATTTGGCTAAACATTACTCCATAGACATCACTCCATAGGTATAATTCATTGTCATACTATAATAGAAATACACAGCTGCCGCATGCGTAATTTCTATACGCGACCTTGACCCGCGACATTGACCCTTTGGGTAGCTACTTAGGCGTTACACACTACACGTAGTCATGCTGAGGTATGAATTAATTTGAAAATTGGTCAATGCATTTGGAAGTTACAGCCTGGACACGACTATCAACGCAATGTATTGTACATGTAATACAAAACACCAATCAGTCCTGTACGTAACCTTGATCTTTGAGGTAGCCATTCTTCGTGATTTTGGTGACAGAATATAAAGTTTTATATTTTGACAACTTTTTTATTGAAAATGTACATAAACTTTCTTTTGTATGTTTCTTTATAACAATAATGAGAATAGTTTATTAAGATCTAGAAAATATACTGCCATGTTGAAGGAGTATAAGATGTCAATACTCATATAACAGTATAGTTGATGTCGTCCTTAAAGTCTGACGTATAGAAATATGTACGTACGGACGGTCGAACAATGGAAACATATTTACCTTGCCGTATAGATATTGGCCAACTATACTCATCCTAATACATTTAACATTTCTGGTTGTTCACAAATAATTATTATTTCCATATATATATATATATATATTATACATTGTGAATGTGCATCTGAAATGATAACAACAATCGGAAATTCCGTTGTTGCGGTTTCAATTATCTTTTTTTTATATATGTAAATAAAGGGAGTTGCCTTCATATTGTGTCTATGGTTTGCATTGTAGCTAGGCGCGCACGCCGTAGTCTGGTCTGGACATTTATTTATGGATGTTCACAAAGAATTATCTCCATATATATATATCATAAATTGTGAATTTGCATTTGAAATCGGAAATTCCGTTGTTGTGATTTCAATTATCTCCCTTGTGTATGTGTGTATATATATATATATATATATATATAGAGAGAGAGAGAGAGAGAGAGAGAGAGAGAGAGATATAGAGAGAGAGAGAGCATGCGCTGAAGAATTAAATAATAATAATTTGTTTATGCAATGTAATTAATAACGAAATACTTCAGAAACATTTCACCGTCTACGCATTATAATAGCATCTTATTATTACTAGATAATAGATACATAAACGCTAGTATATCTTCCTTTGAACTTGTAATTTAATGTGTATATTGAATGCATGACTACCATGTATATCGTGAATAACATTGTTTAAAGTAAGTGGGATTCAATTTTATTGGAAAGGATATTAGATAATTTGGGCGGATGCAGATCCAGCGTTAGATTAAATCGCACTCTTCAAATTTTCAATTTGCGGATCAAGATTATTTTTTGAAAATCCTGTTCCAATGTTTTACCATTCGTGTGTACATGTTTAACATATCTGCATTTATTCATTTTTCTCGTTGAAGCCACGATTGGATTAACAGTTGCTTAAAGGAAATGAGCTAATAAAGAAATATATATGGCAGGCCAGACGTTGATGAATTGTATAGCTCTTTTTCTTGTTGAAACTTAACATTTGTGTCGTTTAATTGTACATATAAGGGGTTAAATTTTATATTTGTGTTATTCGTTTAACATTCTTATTGTTAAACTAAGAACATTATATAAAAAACTTACAACAAATATAACAAGAATATATGACAAATGGACGGAAGGTATTACAATACCGCGACACAAAAAGGTGATACAAAAAACGTGAATAATTATCGACTTCACGACTATTTTGAATAAAAGAATTTGCAACGCTAATAATAGAATTTCTGATGCACAGACTGGCTTTCGTAAAAGTCATTCAACCGTTGGTGCATTGTATGTTTTACATCCTATTGTTACAAAATATTTGAATGAAAATAAACGCTTATACGTAACGTATGTATATCTAAAGAAATGTTTTGATATTATATATAGAAATACGTTATGGTTTAAACTTTACAAATCCGGCATCCAAGGAAAGCTTTTACGCATAATGCACGACATGTATGAAAATGTCAAATCATGTGTAAAGAGTTGCAATTGTTATACAGATTATTTTGCGTACGCAGTGTACTTGAGGCAAAGGGAGGTAAATTCGCCCACAGTATTTCCCCTTTTTATAGAAGAGCTTTATTTACAAGATGATAATAATTCGGGTATAGAAATAGATGACATTGCACTTATATTATTATTATTATTTGCTGATGATATGATTATTTTAGGTAAATCACCAAGATTTACAGGCGAAGTTAGATATTTTATTTGATTAGTGTTCGAATCTGGGTTTGGAGGTAAATGCCGACAAAACAAAAACTATGGTGTTCAGGAAAAGGGGATGATTATTATAGAACGAAGAGTGGAATTCCAATGGTCATAACTTGGAATCGTTGAATGATTTGAACTATTAAGGAGTTATTAACTACACGGGTAAATTTGCATTTAATCAGGAGCATTTAATGAGGAAGTCATTAAAAGCTTGAACAATTAATTGTCAAAGTGCACTGAATTTAATTTAAAACCTAAAACAAAATGTCAATTACTTGATGCATTTCCGGGATCTAATTAGGGATTTGCGGTAGAAATATTGGGATTAAGTCGATATCAAGAAATAGAAGGTATAGATTTGAAATTCTGTAAACGAATTTTAAATGTTAGATCAAATACTGGTTCTAATGAACTTGGAGTATTTCTTTTATATGTCATACGTTATTTTAGAATCATAGAATATTGGTGCAAAGTAATAAATCTGATAATATCTTAATAAAAAAGTGTTTGATTAAGATTTACAAGATTGCAATAAAGGTTAAACCAACTGGGAATCAAATGTTAAAAAAGTGTTAAGTGATTATGGATATACATATGTATTTGAGGATAATTATCATGTAGACCCAAAAACATTTCCATACATTTTTTTATCAACGAGTAATTGATTGTTTCAAAAATAATTTGCAGAGCTCAATAGAAAGAAGCATCGTGCTTGAAAATTACAAACATCCTAAAAATGAACCCTATTTTGATTCATTATCAAGTAGCTTGAGAGTTTTTATTTCGAAAATGAAGTAAGCTTCACATCTTCTGATGATACAAGAGGGTAGTTGAAGATACTGTATGTTGTAATGACATAAAAGATTAAAACGACTTTATATGTATATATCCGCGTTTTAATGATCTTAGAAAATGCAATATAAAACGGTACTTTTTCCATATACCTTCTATGTTTAAGTTCATTGAATTAATGAAAACTACAAATGAAACTATTTTAATTAATCTAGCTAGATACATTAGAAATGCTCTTAAAGACAGAATTAATATTTTAAACAATAACGCTACATAACTTTTGGTTTATCATATCGTAAACGAAAGGATAAAAAAAAACAAAAAAACAAACAAACAGCAAAAAAAAAAAAAATGCATGATGTATTTATATTTATGTCAATATATCTATATTTTCTTGCTGTAACATTGTGAATAATTGTATAATATTGTCTTTGTAGATATTGTAAATTTGTTATGATGTGTTGTTGTATTCATGTTGAACTCTCCTATATGGAGGAAATAAAGCATATATAGACTTAACATTGTATATTTGAGAACATGGAAATTAAATCAACAAATACAATATACAACTTAACGACAAGAATGTAAAACAATGGACATACATATAAAAACATCAAACACAATAGAAAGTTGAACAACACGAATAGAAAATGAAGGAAATAAAACACTGATAATTTTGTATAGATTAGAAGTTATATGGTATTTTCTACGTTAGTAGAAAATTCCATGTAACTTCTAATCGGCTTAGATGTTGTTCTACTTCTCGTTCCTGGGTCCCAGTCATGGTCTTGTTACATATTTTTTTATTTATAGAATTAAGCCGACATTGATAAACAAACACAAACACGAGCGCGTGCGCGTTAGCACTGTTTGTTTGTTTTCATTGGATTAAATCGATTAAGGGGGCGTGGTCAGTACTGGGGTTGATTGTGAAGTCAGGGATTGCGATCATTATGTAGTAGCATGCGACAGCGAATCGACGTGACCTTATGCTATGGACTGGTGTAAAAAATCGAAAGAAAAGTGTCCGCTACAGGTAATATTTTGCTAATCACTTTCTTGATATTTCATGAAATTCACATAACAAAGACGAACGCCGTCTCTGCATGGAGATGAACCTATCGGTACTATAAAGTTGAGCACGTGGTCCAGTGGTAGGGGATCAGATCTACGATCAGAGGGTCGTGGGTTCGATCCCCCGTCACTGTTATATGTGCAAGACACTGTCTTTTTGCCTATGTTTAATACTGGTTCTGCCAAGGAAGACTTCGAGCGTAACTTGTTTCACAATCGAAGTAAAAAGTAATAAGTTTAAACTAAACAGACTAAGCCATGGAAATGTACAACGTCTTATTTTGCTCAGTTGAAAAGGTGGGTTGGTGTCATTTACAGAAAAAATAATATAAGCCGTTACACAATTTGCCAAAAAGAATTTTTTTCCGTGGATGTTAATAGTACCGAATGTTCGTCTTTTAACAGACCCTGTGTTCGTCATCGTGTTGTGATTTTTCATGAAATGTTAATTTTAAGAAAGTAAACTACAAAAATGTTACTAGAAACGGGCATTTTTTTCTTCGATCACGTGGATTTGCAACCGTAGTAAAAAAATGTAGCGTTGTCTGCAGCTTCGGAAGTTGGTTCAAAATAGAACGTTCTATATTTCATGGAGCGATTTTAATGGCTGAGAAAGTAGGACAACCTCTAAATAATCCTGTTTTTCAATTAGCATTGAGGGGAAAGTGACGTCACTTGATAATGGTAGAGATGCACGCTTTCAGTTTGTTTTCTGACCTAGCTAGGGCTTAATTAATCAATGACGTCGTAACAAAATATATACCACAATAAGAACAAACAAATATTTGCTCATGTTGGTGTTATATGTGTTCTTCGTTTTCTATTCGTATTGTTCAACTTTCTATTGTGTTTGATGTTTTTATATTTATGTTCTTTAATTTCCAGGGGATTCAATTTGACACATCACCTGCAAGAGTGTATCCGTATTACTCATATGGTAATAAAAACCAGATGTAAGTAAGCATAATATTATGTAATATAGTACAAAATAAAGCGGTGGTCAGATAAAATTTTGCTTTATCAGCAGGAAATGTTTATCTTGCATTTACACATATACTGATGACGTTCTGCTTTGTTATGTGATAAACCTATGTTTCAATATTTTTTCTACTGTTGATAATAGTAAATCACGTCAACGTATTAGTGATTGTGTCCATTAGCTTTCATCGGGCACTCATGAAAGTTCCGGGTATATCCGTTAATTAATGTTCGGTGTCCGGACGTAAATACTGATATTGCCGTTGATATACCGATAGAAATAAATTATAAATTCGCATCAGATCGGATTCACGAATAGCTGTTCTAATTGGGCATTTAAACCTCGGAACATATTGACGAAGAATAATGATTGCTTAGTAAATACGTTAGCACAATACCGATAGAAGTTATGATAATTGAAATAATAGGATCAATGTGGCTCATGTCGGAAGAAGCAATACTTTGAGTAAAACGATAGAGTTTGATGAAACTCGGCAGTTTAGCAGGTATCAAGGTTCTATGTTCAATCTGCATATTAATTTGTTGATATGATTTATTTAACCTGTATGTTAATGTGTTGTTCTTGTACGTGTAGAGCGAACCTGAAAATTTCCTTTGTTGGCGTTGAATAATTTACAATGTGTTGGTGCGCCGTAAAACCACAGTCATTCATTGTTAGATAAAGGTCGTGCGCATATTGCTCCATCGACTTCCAGGACAAATAGGCCTTTGCAATTAGAACGTAGCTTTAAATTGATTACAGAACAAATCCAGTTCAATTGGTCCACATGGTCAAGAATCGTAAACTTAGGATAAACCGGAAAATGTTTCATTACGGATTGAGCTGTCAGGCATTCAAGATATTTCTTAAAAAATAAATAATAATTAAGTTGATTTTACAAAATGTCCAAATTATTTGTTTTGATAATGACAATGCATTTTTAACTGAGACAGGGGCAACTGTGTTTTATTGTTTGCATGTGTTATGTGGTGCCAGATAAAAATAGTCGGCAATCTATGGTAGATGTTATTGATTGTCTGTTTGATTAATTATATAACTGATTATACGCTCACCCTCAGTAATATAATTGTGTTAATTTGCTGATGTGCGGAGATATGAATGCACGATCTTCCCAGTCTCCTGATTGTGATACGAGTGATAGTACACGTTTAACTACGATACCGAAAGACTCTGTCATTGATACAGAAGTTAAGCGTTTTAGGGTAAACTAAATTCTAATGGTACATAATTACTGATCTATGTAAACAAACACAATAACGTTATACATTTGTTTGACATAGGGTGTCTAGTGTAGTTGAATATATTATACCGGCAAATTTTGGGAGTTATTGATCAATTGCAGTTTTATTGGCATTTTTACTGTTCCAAAGGTTTTTCGACTTACGATAAATGTTTGGATATTTTTCATGCTTTTCGACTTATTAAGGAGAACGGTAAAGGAAATCGTCTTTTGTTTTCAGTTTTGGAAACTATAACCATTTGAAGTGTTAACTAGTTTAGCTTCGTGGATAAACCTCTAAATTTGAGCTGTGAAATAGTTGATTGCAATAAGTTGGTATAACTGTGGTGTAAACGCCGATAATGTCGCCTGTGCTTAGACACCGTCAATATGTCTAAGGATAACAGCGGAGCTCGAAACAATGTCGATCACTGATTGGAATTGCGGCTTCTTTGATTGACAGCCCATGTAAGGTCAGTTGTTCTGATATTTAATTATTGCGTTGGAACATGTTATGTTGTTTTGTATTAAATCAAGTACTATTTTGTTAAGAGTTTAAAGGTCGGTTATATCCCATAACTATACACACAATTGGTAATGAGCTTCCGAACGTTTCATTAGAATTATATGGAAGATGACTCTGTAACGAGAACGCCTCATTATGCCAAGGACTCATATACAAAAAAGACAGGAAACTTGCATCTCTCTACTAAATGTTGATAAAATAGCGTACGAAGAATTAATAATTTTGCAAATTTGTCATTTAAATTTCACAGGCAACTTATATTTTCTCATAAAATGTAAGGTTAATGTAACCTTAGATGTTATATAAGGGTGTTAACATGAAAAATGATCTTGAATTGTAAATATTGCCATTTGTACATTTTCAAAAATTTCCCTTGAACCCTTGAATTTGTAGTTTTGTAATCGTAAGTTCTTCAACAATTTTAATTTTCTCATTTTGTAGAGAATTCCATTGTGAAAAGATTTAATAATTGATTGGTATTTCTTGCATGAATAGGATATTTGAAAACGAAATTTCGCGGATTTTGCTTGAATACATGAGCGTTCATAACATCTCAATAATTTACATTTTCCTTCTCTATATTTGTCCTTTTTGGGGCATATAATTTAATGAAAGAGACAAGTGAGCTTGGCGCCGACATTTATTAACTTATTTCTAGATTGATTTCAAGTTTCAAGTTGATTGACAACTATTTGCGTTTGGCCATTTACAACTGACATAATATAAATAAGGCAAAACATGTAAAACATATTATGTAATACACAATAAAGAACTACAAATACACAATATATTTTTTGTTGAGTATATACTATAGTGTAGTCACGTACCTGATACGACCGTCGATGATAGGAGTACATACACACAAATAAAACGCGCAATATTTAATACTCGTAAATAATCCATTAGCGGTCTTGTAGTATCAATTATTTAAATGTTAATGAAATCGGTAACTTTCCACTAGTGAAGGAAATATGACAAAGCTGGCAAAAAACAAAAATACCTCTTAAAGTGTCAATGTCCGTTTATACAATTATCATTGTAAAGTGGCTTTTAAACAAATGAATCGAATTGAGCCAACTTTCGTTTTCCGCATGTAGTACAGTATATGGAGAGGTATATAATCTTCCTTATTGAGAATCTCGCAGTTTCTGGACTCATGATATAAATGCAGTGTGTCGTTGTTGGCTCAATCCCATGCATTTTATTTACGTGTAATAAATGAAATCGAACCTTAATGTATGCATGGACGTTCAAGAATACAACTCGATTTTATAGATAAATTATGTTTTTAATGTACTTTTATGTTGTATTTACAAAGAAAACTAACAAATAATTCCAATATTTCAGTTTTATCGTCCTTGAATACAATGCTGAACGAATAAAATCACCAAGAAACTCGAAATAATTGTATGCATGACTTTAAGATCTGAAATATTTGTACATGTAGCATCAATTGGAATCAATATCCAATAAATACTCTTATTACCGCACCCAAGTGGACGCTTGTTAATACCATTTGTTAAAAAACTATTTAAGCTTAAATAATTTATCATACTTCTTGAAGAGTACAATGTCATTGTCACAGTGTACACGTTATGAAAAGTAAATGTTATAGTAAGAGAGCTTAAACACATGTAATACTTTCTATATGGAGAAACTATGTATACAACGATGTACTATATCCAATAAGGTAAACGTCATATAGATAAATCCATGTCAACAAATGTGATATGAAATGCTGAAAAATATTAATCTTTATTCGTTTCTCATACTTCCTCATCAATACAACGTCATTGTCAAAATGTACATGTTATGAAAAGCAAATATTTATAGCAACAAAGATAAAATAACAAACATATGTAACATTTTCCATATTATAAATCTAAGTATTTATATCAATGTAATATATCAAATAAGGTAAACGTCATATAGGTAAATCCTTATCAACAAATGTGATATGAAGTCATCCAATACAATAGTGTTATATTCCCTTACCTTCGGTCTGGTTTCGTTTGATGATTTCGGTGATAAGCCACTGATCTGAAGACATAGAAATTGCTCACCCAAATGTTTTCATTAACCGATTGTTTACTGAATCCTAGGGCACTTATATTTCACGTTTGTGGTCATTTGCTCAAGTCTATTTCGGTACAAGTAATTTATGTGAGAAATATTGCCAATGACTTGCAGAAGAAAGACGGTTCAATATTGAATTATTCCGGCGTCTTCCTTAACCAATATAACTAAATGTCAGAAATGCCTTGTAAATTACATAACAACCATTTCAACAATCGACCGCCCATCACATCATGGAAACTTATCCATTCTAATATTGGTATTACCTTTACTAGTTGGTGGTATATCGGTAAAAACTACTTCGGCGTATTCAGCTTCTGCATCATCAGCATCAGAAGGACCAGCAAGCAGAATATCATTTTGTTTAGTTTCAATATAATTCTTTCTCCCTGGCTTTCTCCTGAAATATTAAAAAGTAAAAAATATGATTTTTATGGAATCAATAAAAAATTGTTATTTTCTTCTTTTATTTTGTCCTTCGTGCCGAGTGAATTAAGTCACTGTACTCTTGAATGCTCACTTTACTTTCACCGCTGAGCTTTGTAAGTGACTTGCGGGAGGATACTGGTTCTACCCAGAATCATTATGAGGTTTTCCTCCAAAACAAAACAATGCGCAATAAATAATACGTTTTATTTTAAATTATAAGACTAATATGCTTTGAATTAAACTATGTTTTTTTTATTTTTATTTGTTGGCTGCGTTTGCAACTCATGCGACATGCGAAAACTGAAGCAGCGTCAAAAAGTGCATATACCTCATAACTCAGTGTACCAACATACCAAAAATATAGTGCAAAGAAATTCCAAAAAGTACATAATATTTAACATATAAAGACAAATAAACAACTTAATTTAGATACATGAATAAATCAATATTCATTTGTTTGTATCAAATGTGTAAATAACGTAATTATGTTGAATATATATGAAATTGTAGATTGTGTATATTTTATGAATCAAAGACACGGCGTTGTAACGTGTATAGTGTTGGTCTATAAATTGAACTGTAGCAGACGATAACATTCTTTTTACTAGTTTATTTTAATCTAGACAATCGTGTATAAACAATATAGTGGAAAATCCTTTCCCATTATTTTATTAGTAAATTTAAAAAGGATATATTAATGTATCATAGTCTATAATGGGCTATGCTACAGCTAACCATAAAACTTGTTGTGTTACATAATGCAATAGCGCAAACACGTTTTCTTCCTACGCCCTGCTGTATGTAATTATGATAATACAAATGTATACTGTACAGTTAAATGAGCCTGTTATCGCCTGATAGCCACTTATATAGTATTCCAAATTTAAATGATACTTTTCATTGTAAGGTACCAAATTATGCATGGAATGCAAACTCTGCTTTTATGATGGATTAATGTGTATATGCCTCTTGATAAACCAAGTATTTGCAATATGAGCAAGATTGAAGAAACTAGGTCATCGAGGACTAAAGACTAACAGTTTACCTAATCACTATTTCCTGGAATCCTAAAAGTTAAACCAGCACACCCAGTAGTCTAAGACTTTGTTCTAGAAACTTGATATTATTATGGTCTTAAGTGCATCTCTGTAATGTCAATAATGAACAACTTGAATTTCGTTTTCGTTTCAATGGCCCTTAATTATGATTTAGTTTAAACTTAATTTATTTTACTTCGATTGTGAAACAAGTTCTTACAACTTAGGCGAATCATGCTCAAAGTCTTCCTGGGTAGAGTCAGTACCAAGCATACGCGGAAAAATGTCTTGCTCAAGGACACAACAAACATATATAGGATATAATATGTAAGATCTAAACATAGGATCTTAAGTATGCTCCACCTGTGTTTATCGCAGCCCCTCTTCCTTCTGAAGAGGTTGTTGCTATTTTTCTTTCCTAATGGTGATTGAAGCCAAATTATCATGAGTCAGACGTGTTCATGGACTTTTGTCATATATTTGTTTTTAAAATAAATTAAACAAGAGCTGTCGCAGGGACAACGTGCTCGACTTTTTTCGATGCTGTTCTAAAACAACAGTTTTTCAGGAAATAAGTACCAAATGGAAGACAATTAAAACTCAGGGATGTTAAATTTAAACTATAATTACTGCTTATCTGTTAAAAATAAATTAGCAAATAATTTATCAACACTATTTATTTTTATTATCAACAGGTTTTTTTTTCAAAACAACATAGTGAATGGATAGCTCGTATTGCCTTTATATTAATTAATTCAGCATGACATATTGGCCTATGCACTAACTTCAGCTAAGAGGGCAATATATCGGTACCATGAAAATGAAGAAAATACTTTTTTTAAATATATATATATATATTAAATATTGTCTTAAATATCAATCCCATATTTAACTGATTATGTCATTGTCAGTTGGTTCTAGTCCATGTGAAATAAGCTTCAGCGTAAGACGTGGTCAAGAAATTACACTTATGGAAGACTGCTATAATAGTAAAGCAATGATGTTTGAACATTGAAATCAATAACCTTGAAAGTTATGACACTCTTCTGGGCACAGAAGAATTTCCTTATCTTTTGATTAACATTACAACAGTAAATATTAACGCAATATGTAATAGTTATGTATGTGCAATGTGACAATGGAACCATGTAAATGATTATCTATTAATGACATTCTGCTACTATATAAGATACATTTAGCAACGCTTGTATTATGTTCTTTGCCCTGTGTGGACCCGGGGGTGCCTCATTGGCTATATAACATGATTTACTGTCTTAACCCTTGCATCATAGTAATGAGCAGGGACATATATATTAAGCTATGATAGCTTTCTTCTGAACCCTTTCCGCTTGTTGCTTAATATGTTTATTTAATGTATGACTACCATGTATATTGTGAATAAATCATTCTTTAAACTTAAGTTTAAAAACTTGGAATGAACTGCACCTTTTTGAAGATGAAAGTTTTGGTGCCATATTTCTTGATTTTTATTTCGATGTGAATGAGACGTTAAACCAAAATGTCCGGTCCTGTTTGGCGCCGTATAGTGTAAGAGTTGGTGTGCCGTAAAACCCAATTCAGTTCAATAAGGGTTAATATTGTTTTGAGGAACATAATTTATTACATTTCATTTTAATCATGATACATTTGGGAAAAGTACTAACTATGACTGTATGAACTATTGCTGTGTGTGTCTGCCTACGATAACATCAATAGACTAATAATTAGCAAATTACACAGTTGTAAAATATATTGATGTGGATCTACATGCATGAACGCGTATTGCATGACAATAGATCTAATAAAAACGATACCTTTGTGAATTTTGTGATTTTGTTGTCATTTGGTGATTATTTATAAAAAAAATGTTTAGTCTTGAGATTAAAAAATATATCCAAAGTAAATGCCTCAAAATGTGCAAAATACGTTCTGAAATGCAGGATAATAACTTTGTTGGAGCATGTCCCCACACACCTTTAGAAGGGGTCTCCCGGTTTTTAAGGTCTAGCTACGGGCCTGCCTACTCTACATACGGGTATTTTACTAAAAAAGAAACTTAGTCACCAATGGAATATAAACGTTAAGGTGACGATATAATAGAATCACAAATACCGTCTCCACTACAAAATCATCATCATCATCATCACCATCATCATCATAACCATCATCATCATCAGCAACAGCAGCAGCAGCAGCAGTACTACCACCATCATAATCATCATTATTATCGTCAGCCTCATCATCATAACGACGACGACCACCACCATCGTCATCATTATCATCATCATTTTCATCATTATCATCATCATTACATCATCAACAACAACAACAAAATCCAATAGTAACAACAACAATATTGATTATTCCTATCCAAATCGAATTAGTTTTGTGAATCAGACATGAAATAAGTTAAGTCAATGTTAAAAAAATGATGCCGGAAGGAATTGAAATTACTTGGAGAAGAAATCAAATCATATGAATAGAGCGAACATATTGATGAAACAATTGTACATTACAAATTAGATAAATCATGCTAACTTGGTATCGAAAACCTCCTGATGTACTCTACACAGGTCAGTGTTGGTGATTGAACCTTTGATTGAAAAAATATCTTTAGCGTGATTATATATTTGCACAGTTTGAATACGTGTTATTCAACTTAATAAATCATACTCGATAATTTCAATTACGATGTTATTCTAACACCTGTATTATTGTCAATAATTACTACCAATCTACCATTTGAATTGTTTTCAAATTATATTTTCAAAAACAATGTCTAGCGTGTTTACTAAGGAAGAGCCAATCTGACAATATCTCACTTTACTAGAGAAATATGTATACGTTTTTAAAACATAATGTGGACATTAGATATGGATGCAGTTTAGACTTCATTCAATTATGAGTTGATGAGCATAATACATCGATACCACAAATTACTTTAATGGTCTCCTGCATTGATTCGATATTTGAAGTCAGTGTCAGTATACTGTGACTGGATGGGGTACCATACCATGTGATATGATACTTCAATGTGACAGCGCTTAGAAAACTGTCTTAGGCAAATATTACGGTGATATAACTGAAAAATTGTTCAGCTGAAAGCGATGCTTTACCCTGTACAACAACAACTTATAACGTCTAATAGCAAGCCCGGCTCCAGTATTTGAGTATTTTGATTTTATGAAAACAGTGAAAATACTTGGCGTATGTTAACAATGAAATAATAAAAAAATACCCTCAAACAAATGTCTATTTTTCATCAAAAAGCATAGTAAATTGTTTTACCCTTTTCTTACTATAACCACTACTGTGATTATAATTACTATTAACAACAACCCGCCAACTCCAACAACTATGTAAATATAATCTGAAAAAAGAAAAGAAAAAAAAGAATTCATCTCCAACTGTAACATTCGCTTACGTTTTACAAAACATAATGCTATCTACTATTTTTGGTGTACAAGGTCAGGTTAGACTTAGATAGATTCCAAACGTATGTTGTAACGTTTGATGTGACGTATGCTGTGACATATGTTGTGATATATCACATGAGTCACGTGGTTTAGTATTGGTTATATTAAAAAGAGAGTTACACCATGTCGTCTGATGTAGTGATTAACTTTTCACAAGGCAAATTAAATTTCTACATTTTAATATCATTCTACAATTGTATGATCGTACAGTGGTTATTTAAGTCAGCATAGTTCCACAATTCCTTACTTTCCCAGAACCCCACTCTGAAACTACCCACTCTCTTAATACCCCTCTCTCTCTCTCTCTCTCTCTCTCTCTCTCTCTCTCTCTCTCTGCCTTTCTGACAGAGTAACTTGTACTTTTATATCTCGTCTCAGAGTCACAGGACGAATCATGGCAGCGCTACAGCGATATAACATTTACTATCCAATTATGTAATTCGCCAGGCGGCTTCACCTATGACTGGAAGTTCGCTGTTAACAGGTTAAGAGGTGTTTTACTTTATCTATAGGGTTACGCTGGATGAGCTATTCGGTGGTGATATGAAGTGTAACACCTGGGTCATAATGGCTAGGTGGAGGTACGTTATTTTTATTTTAACAATAGAGAGTTCATGTCAATTTTCATCTGTAATCAAAATATCGTATTTTGTCATGGTTTTGCGAATTCCAAATTCCAAATCATTAACATTTTCATTATAAAAGATATTTATATACTTTTTATTAATTTTAATTGATGTTTAGACACTGTCATCTATTTTCAGAAACATGCTGCCTTTACTTGATAAACGTATTTGATATAGTTGACATTCGTTGGTCGGACAATGTGTTAACAACGTTATGCACGGTCATTCCGTCAAATGATGTTTTCATTAAATATTAAAACTTCGCTTACTAAACACAAATAGATATACAGTATTCAATTTCATATTTAACATTGACAAACAAGTAACCATTCAACATACTGGATGTAATTATTTAGATGGAATATATATATATTACAGAAACAATAATTACGTAACATACGATTTGCATTATCATCAGTGAGTTGTTTGCCTTCTATAGATTCAGCCGTTGATATTGTTGTTGGTTCAGTATCTCTGGTGGCAATTTCTGTAGTTGTCGGTGATGTTGATCGTATTGTTTCTGGGTGTGAAGTACGATAAGGAAAATATAGGATGATCTGGTTTCAAAGTCGGTCATTATTACCGACATTTAAGGACTACCAACTTAACAAACACACAAATAAAGATAAAAATAAACAACCTTTTCATAATAATACTATAAAACACGCTTTAATGATCTCATAAGTAAGTAGGTAGGTGGGTAGGTAGGTAGGTAGCTAGGTAGGTAAGTAGGCAGGCAGGTAAGCAGGCAGGCAGGTAGGTTAGGTAGGTAAGTAGGTAGGTAGGTAGATAAGTAGGTAGGCAGGCAGGCAGGCAGGTAGGTAGGTAGGTACATTGTAGGTAGGAAGGTCGGCAGGCAGGCAGGCAATCATTCAGGCAAGTAGGTTAGTTAGTTAGTTAGGTAGGTAGGTATATAGGTAGGTAGGCAGGTAGGTTGGTAGGTAAGTAGGTAGGCAGTCAGGCAGTCAGGCAGGCAGGCAGGCAGGCAGGCAGGCATGTGGACAGGCATGTAGGCATGCAGGATGGCATCAAGGCAGGCAGGTAAGTAAGTAAGTAAGTAGGTAGGTAGGTTGGCAGGTAGGTAGGTAGAAAGGCATTAATGCAGGTAGGTAAGTAAGTAAATAGGTAGGTAGGTAGGTAGGCATTAAGGCAGGTAGGTAAGTAAGTAAGTAGGTAGGTAGATAGGTAGGTAGGCAGGCAGGCAGGCAGGCAGGCAGGCTGGTAGGTAGGTAGTATGTAGACAGGCAGGTAGGCAGGCAGGATAGCCTCAAGGCAGGTAGGTAAGTAAGTAAGTAGGTAAGTAGGTACGTAGGTAGGCGTTAAGGCAGGTAGATAGGTAAGTAAGTAAGTAGGTAGAAAGGTAGGAAAGTAGGTAGGTAGGTAGTAAGTTAGTTAGGTAGGTAGGTAGGTAGGTAGGCATTAAGGCAGGTAAGTAAGTAAGTAAGTAAGTAAGTAAGTAAGTACGTAGGTAGGTAGATAGGCTGTCAGGTAGGTAGGTAGGTAGGTAGGTAGGTATGTAGGTAGGTAGGTATGTAGACAGCTAGGTAAGCAGGCAGGAAGGCATGAAGGCAGGTAGGTAAGTGATTAAGTGAGTAACATGATATACAGATATTGAATTTTAAAACACACACACGGCCTAATGGACTTATAAGTCACATATACAAATAAATAGATATATGTTTTACATGAAATTATGCTTGAAATTAAACATCAAACAATTTATAATAGATACAATGTAGTTACATAACAACATATTATTTACAGCTGTTTGGAATGTCATTGATTATATATTGTACTGCTTCTTCTAACATAAGCCTTAATAATATATTCATTTTTTTTTCTGGGAACGTTTGTGACATTCACATTTATCAACATCATCCATACCATTAAACTGAATATTAGAAAATTGGCCATTGAAATACTATTGAAAAACGTAAACTGTATTTAAAATGGTTTACAAACAATACATACGTGCTGTACAATAAAGAAAATAATATATTCGATAATTTATTTTAATGCTACCCACGCTAACAAGTGGTCTAACGGGCTATCTCAATATCCTTTACCATTCACCGCCAATGTCAGCAGGTTTAGTCCAAATACTTTACGTAAGAAAGATACTTGTGAAAAGGTCGTTGTCTATGGAGGTTTATTCTGAGGTAATTCCCGCCAATAGAAAACTTACCATATATATCCTGTGTTGTGTTGAAATAGCATAAACATCATTGAAATATTACAATAACCGGGTTTATTACATTGAATAATCCGGAAAATAATATCAAAATTTGCGCATTCGTCCTCCATTCGAAATTCCAGCATTTTGTACCGACTTTATTGTATATCGTTAATAGTAAAATGACTCAATAGAAAGAAGAAAAAATAAGAAGACACTATAAGAGTCTTGGGACAAAAAGGAAACTGTGGATATATAGAAATGTATATACTTTACCGGGATTGAAAAATGCCAAACGGTGAAGATATACATTTATAGAAATTGCCACTCTTGTTCTATACAGTATAATTATAACGTCAGAGGCTCAACACAATTTAGGAGAAATAATTTGATAAATCCATCTAAATGTTTACAACATGTTCTTTAGTAGTTGTACATGTAGAGAGCTAGTATTATCGTAGCTGTTGTACGAATAAAGCCTTGACTACACATCTAACTTGGTGTTTGGTTGAAAATGATCACATGTTTAAAGGCTGACTGTTGTTACTTGTATATTACTATGATCGTTTTCCAGTAAGTGTTATTATTTTATATTAATCTAAAGCTTTCCACCCCAATACTTTATTCATGTATTTATTATCATTTATGAATCCGTAGTTTTTGGAATAAAATGTTTCATCCTCAAAGATAACAGAAACAAGGTCAAATGAATAATAGTTAATGATCTCTTTCCAAAAACTGTGCACATTTAAAGTACTTTGGTAGTTTGTATTCATGTAGATATACTGTGTACACAATGATATAAATCATGGTTTCTGTATCTTGTTCATTTAAAACCGAGCTGTGTTGTTTTACATGGTATAAGGAAACAGTGATCTGGAGTCTCAACTCCTGCCTATCTACCTTTGCTTGCTGGTCAGTATATTACAAGTACAGTCCCGTGTATTTAAGGTGGTACTAGGTTGTGTGAGGGGTGTTACATGCACTTATTCCACTAATCTCATGGACAGACTACATAATACACAGAGTCTTCTTCTATTTGCTAGTTTAATATCGTGAATACTTGCTTTCAATGTCTATTTTATCAAATAGGATTTGAGGAGGTAACGTTTAGTGTGGGTAGTAAGCAGTCAAGGAGGCAAGAGAGTTTTACAGTGGATATATCACGCACGAGAAAACAATGGGAAAACTGTATTTATGATTTAAAAACTGTATTACCATTCTGGCAAATCGATTTGTAGAATACAGTAGATGTTGTTGTAAACTTTACAACTTCTGTGATATCCACTATATCCAGGTAACAAAATTGCTGAATTTCCTTTCCCACTTGACCTGTGTTGTCAATCAGTATGAAATAAATGAATGTGTTTAATGTGTTAGAAAGTCAGGTTTGTGTTGTGTGTTATGTGTCAGAAAGTTTGGTTTGTGTTGTGTGTTATGTGTTAAAAAGTCAGGTTTGTGATGTGTGTTATGTATTAGAAAGTCAGGTTTGTGATGTGTTTTATGTGTTAGAAAGGCAGGTTTGCGTTGTGTGTTATGTGTCAAAAAGTTTGGTTTGTGTTGTGTGATATGTGTGAGAAAGTCAGGTGTATGTTATCTGTTAGAAAGTCAGGTTTGTGTTGTATGTTATATGTCAGAAAGTCAGGTTTGTGATGTGTGTTATGTGTTAGAAAGGCAGGTTTGTGTTTTGCGTAATGTGTGAGATAGTCAGGTTTGTGATGTGTGTTATGTGTGAGAAAGTCTGATTTGTGATGTGTGTTATGTGTCAGAAAGTCAGGTTTGTATTGTGTGTTATGTGTCAGAAAGTCATGTGTTATGTGTTAGAAAGTCAGGTTTGTGATGTGTGTTATGTGTTAGAAAGACAGGTTTGTGATGTGTGTTATGTGTTAGAAAGTCAAGTTTGTGTTGTGTGTTATGTGCTAGAAAGTCAGGTTTGTGATGTGTGTTATGTGCTAGAAATTTAGGCTTGTGATGTTAGTAATGTGTCAGAAAGTCAGGTTTGTGATGTGTGTTATGTGTAAGAAAGTCAGGCTTGTGATGTATGTTATGTTTTAGGAAGTCAGGCTTGTGATGTTTGTTATGTGTCAGTAGGTAGGTTTGTGATGTATGTTATGTGATAAACAGTTATGTTTGTGATATATGTTATGTGTTAGAAAGTCAGGTTTGTGTTGTGTGTAACGTGTCAGAAAGTCAAGGTTGTATTGTGTGTTATGTGTTAAAAAGTCAGGTTTGTGTTGTATGTTATGTGTCAGAAAGTCAGGTTTGTGATGTGTGTTATGTGTTTGAAAGTCAGGTTTTTGATGTGTGTTATGTGTTATAAAGTCATGTTTGAGTTGTATGTTATGTGCTAGAAAATCAGGTTTGTAATGTGTGTTATGTGTTAGAAATCAGGTTTGTGTTGTGTGTTTTGTGTTAGAAAGTCATGTTTGTGCTGTGTGATATCTGTTAGAAAGTCATGTTTGTGCTGTGTGTTATATGTTAGAAAGTAAGACATGTGTTGTGTGCTATGTGTTAATAAGTCAGGCTTGTGTTGTGTGTTATCTGTTGGAAAATCATATTTGTGTTGTGTGTTATGTGTTAGAAAGTCAAGCTTGTGTTGTTTGTTATCTGTTAGAAAGTCAGGTTTGTTATGTTTGTTATCTGTGTTATGTGTTAGATAGGCAGGTTTGTTTTGTGTGTAATGTGTCAGAAAGTCAAGGTTGTATTGTGTGTTATGTGTTAAAAAGTTAGGTTTGTGTTGTATGTTATGTTTCAGAAAGTCAGGTTTGTGATGTTTGTTATGTGTTTATAAGTCAGGTTTTTGAGGTGTGTTATGTGTTATAAAGTCATGTTTGATTTGTATGTTATGTGCTAGAATATCAGGTTTGTAATGTGTGTTATGTGTCAGAAAATCAGGTTTGTGTTGTGTGTTTTGTGTTAGAAAGTCATGTTTGTGCTGTGTGTTATCTGTTAGAAAGTAAGACTTGTGTTATGTGTTATGTGTTAAAAAAGTCAGGCTTGTGTTGTGTGTTATCTGTTGGAAAGTCATGTTTGCTTTGTGTGTTATGTGTTAGAAAGTCAGGCTTGTGTTGTTTGTTATCTATTAGAAAGTCAGGTTTGTGATGTGTGTTATCTGTTAGAAATTCAGGTTTGTGTTGTGTGTTTTGTGTTAAAAAGTCAGGTTTGTGCTGAGTGTTATGTGTTAGAAAGTCAGGCTTGTGTTGTTTGTTATCTATTAGAAAGTCAGGTTTGTGATGTGTGTTATCTGTTAGAAATTCAGGTTTGTGTTGTGTGTTTTGTGTTAAAAAGTCAGGTTTGTGCTGAGTGTTATGTGTTAGAAAGTCAGGCTTGTGTTGTGTGTTATCTGTTAGAAAGTCATGTTTGTGTTGTGTATTATGTGTTAGAAAGGCAGGTTTGTGTTGTGTGTTATGTAGCAGAAAGTCAGGTTTGTGATGTGTGTTATGTGTAAGAAAGTCAGGTTTGTGCTGTGTGTTATGTGTTAGAAAGTCAGGTTTGTGCTGTGTGTTATGTGTTACGAAGTCAGGTTTGTGATGTGTGTTATGTGTTAGAAAGTCAGGTTTGTGATGTGTGTTATGTGTTAGATAGGAAGATTTGTAATGTGTGTTCCGTGTTAGAACGTAAAGTTTTGATGTATGTTTTGTGTTAGAATGTCAGGTTAATGATGTGTGTTATGTGTTACAAAGGTAGGTGTGTGACGTGTGTAATGTGTTAGAAAAGCATGTTTGTGTTGTGTGTTATGTGTTAGAAAAACATGTTTGTGTTATGTGTTGTGTGTCATAAAGTCAGGTTTGAGTTGTATGTAATGTGCTAGAAAATCAGGTTTGTAATGTGTATTATGTGTCAGAAAATCAGATTTGTGTTGTGTGTTTTGTGTTAGAAAGTCATATTTGTGCTGTGTGATATCTGTTAGAAAGTCATGTTTGCGCTGTATGCTATGTGTCAGAAAGTCAGGTTTGTGATGTATGCTATGTGTCAGAAAGTCAGGTTTGTGATGTGTGTTATGCGTTAGAAAGGCAGGTTTGTGATGTGTATTATGTGTTAGAAAGGAAGGTAGGTAATGTGTGTTATGTGTTAGAAAGGCGTGTCTATGTGTTGTGTGTTATGTGTCAGAAAGTAAGGTAAATGCTGTGTGTTATGTGTCAGAATGTCAGGTTTGCGTTGTGTGTTACGGTTGAAAAAGTCAGGTTTGTGATGTGTATTATGTGTTAGAAAGGCAGGTTTGTGATATGTGTTATGTGTTAGAAAGGAAGGTAGGTAATGTGTGTTATGTGTTAGAAAGGCGTGTCTGTGTGTTGTGTGTTATGTGTCAGAAAGTAAGGTAAATGTTGTGTGTAATGTGTCAGAAAGTCAGGTTTGTGTTGTATGTTATGTGTCAAAAAGTCAGGTTTTTGATGTGTTATGTGTTCGAAAGTCAGGTATTTGTTGTATGTTATGTGTTAGAAAGGTAGGTTTGTGATGTATTTTATGTGCTAGAAATGTAGGTTTGTGATATGTGTTATGTGTAAGAAAAGCAGGTTTATGTTGTTTGTTTTGTTTCAGAACGTCATGTTTGTGATATGTATTATGTGTTAGAAAGTCAGTTTTGTTATGTGTGTTATTTGTTAGAAAGGTAGCTTTGTGATGTGTGTTATGTGTTAGAAAGTCAGGTTTGTGATTTGTATTATCTGTTAAAAAGGTCAGTTTGTGATGTTTGTTTATCTGTAAAAAAATCAGGTTTGTGGTGTGTGTTATGTGTCAAAAAATCAGGATTTTGATGTGTGTTATGTGTTAGAAAGACATGTTTGGGTTGTGTGCTATGTGTCAGAATGTTTGGTTTGTGTTGTGTGTTATTTGTTAGAAAGTCAGGTTTGTGATGTTTGTTATGTGTTAGAAAGTCAAGTTTCTGATGTGTGTTATGTGTTTGAAAGGCATTTATGTGTTGTGTGTTACGTGTCAGAAAGTCAGGTTTGTGTTTTGTGTTATGTGTTAGAAAGGCAGGTCTGTGATGCGTGTTATGTGCTAGAAAGACAGATTTGGGATGTGTATTATCTGTTAGAAAGTCAGGTTTGTGTTGTACTTATCTATTAGAAAGTCAGGTTTGTGATGTATGTTATCTGTTAGAAAGTCAGGCTTGTGTTGTGTGTTGTCTGTTAGAAAGTCAGTTTTGTGTTATGTATTATCTGTTAAAAGTCAGGTTTGTGTTGTGTGAAATGTGTTAGAAATTTAGGTTTGTGTTATGTGCTATAAAGTCGGGTTTGTGTAATATGTTTGAAAGTAAGGTGTGTGTTATGTGTTAGAAAGTCAGGTTTGAGTTATTTGTTATTAAGTCCGTGTGGTTTGTGTTATGTGTAAGAAAGTCGGGTATGTGTTGTGTTTTGTGTAAGAAGTCAGGTTAGTGTTGTGCAATGTGTTAGAAAGTCAGGTTTGTCTTGTGTTTTGTGTTAGAAGTCAGGTGTGTGTTGTGTTATGTGTTGAAAAGTAATGTTTGTGTTAGAACATCATTTAAGCTTTTGTGTTATGTGTCTGAAAGTAAAGTTTGTGTTGTGCGATATGTGTCAGAAATGCAGGTTTATGTTGTGCATTATATGATCTCCGATTTGCATTGCAGACGAGATTGCGTACTTTACCCAGCATTCAATGTAGGATTGTGACGGAGCTGGCAACAAGCAATCCATTAACTACGTAACCAAATATACTCAATGGCTGCCAAATGCTAGAATGTTCTCTTATTTCCGATTACGCTTTTGAGATACACTACACTTTAATTTTACGCTTTTTATAGCTTTTAACATTAATATAAAAATAATCAAAATCACGTAGTAGAACATTTAAATTGAACAAATGCATATCATATTAGTCGATGTACCCGACCTAATCTTAAATTATTAAATTAACTTTTATTAATGTCGGTAACGCGTCTGACTATCAATCCCAGGGCCATGAGAGTTTGACTCCCAACCCGGCCACAGTCTCCGTCATGCTTGATGTACGACATCTCACTGTCATTCATCTCCCACCACTGATTCAAGAGGGAACATTATCAGTAACTTGCGGAGATGTTTGTGCTTGAAACTGGACTAACTTTCCAGGATCCCATGAAAGAATAGTTAGGTTAACTGATCGTCTGTTAGCACTCGACTACATAAACATGACGCTAAATATTTAAACAAACAAATACATTATTCCGTATCTTGCAGATAATTGAATATCTGTCAGGGTAATACAAATAATTTGTCAATTCGACAACACACAGAGTAAGATTTAGTAGGTACGAGCATTTTACGTTCTTCTTCTCTTTCAACAATCTTCTAGTTATATTGCGATAGTGTCTATTTTAGACAGTGTCCAAAGCGCTGTCACATTGGAGTAGCGTGCTGTTGACATATGGTATGATTCTCATCCAGTCACATTATACTGACACTAGGTTGACCAGACCTAGAACTATCATGTAAATGCTGAACACCAAGCGAGGAAGCTTTTAGTACCATTTCTCAGGTTTTTTGTATGACCTGTCCGGGGATCGAACTTACGCCCTTCCGTATGCAAGGCAAACGCTTTAGCCATAGAACACCGCTACGATATGTCTATCTTGGCCATTTTTTAAATATATTTTCTACCAAATCAAGTGTAGATTTCTGGCGTATTTATATACGTCATAATTATGTGTCCACGTGTTCGCCGTCCCTCAAGCAGGGCGGTGGTGTAGTGGATAGAGTGTTAACCGCTCATCCCAGAGGTTACGGGTTTGATACCCAGCTTGATTCGATGTCACACAAAATATTTACTGGTTCTACTCAGAAAGCGGATTCGAGAGCGGTTCGTTTAAGCTCTGAGCTTTCGGCGCAACCGAGTTAAATCGATAAGTATATTCTCACTTAAAAAATGACTAAAATAATGCAATAACGGACTGGGTACCAAGGGCCGTTTTTATTCAAGCTCAGATTATCCTCAACTAAAAAATCTCAATTTCTCTAAATGATAACTGGAACTCCTTATATATTAAATAACCTTACACAATAAAAGTCTTCATATATGCACCCAGGGCCTTAAAAAAACGCAATACTTACATACAGGTAATTTTAGTACAGAAAATGTAATCCGATTTCATAGAAAGTTTATAAACGTTAAGAGTACCATCTTTTTCGTCTTTTGTCAAAATGTCATGACTGAGACTTAAAGTTTTTATGCATTTATTCTATTTAAATAAGCTACCCCCACCAACCACCCCCCCCCCCCCTCCACCCCAAAGAAAATAAAGGTGAAAATTCCCAGCTGTCAATAACGAGTGAATGTATGTACTTAATGGTGAAAGATAACATGCAGCATAGCCAATATAAGTGAAGGTTAGCATTTTCAGTTGAAGAAAATCTCAAGTTGAGATGCTTAGTGAAACTTGGGGCCAGTTACATTTGCCTTGCTTGGAAATGATAGCATGTATAATAAAAAGAAAAAAAACGATACTGTATATTTTTCCACTATGTGTTATTTATTGTGCATCCGATGATACTAACAATCAAATCGTGCGAGTTTCAGAAAACATTTTATCGTAGTTTTAACTACATACAGTAATATACACTGCAGTAAAATACAGATGGAAAAAATAACTGCTGAATGTGTTCATATACGGAGCTGTATAAGCTTGTTGCACGAGCAGACCACGTGCATCGCAGATTTTCATATATATATGGTAATAGCAAGAAAATTAAACATTAGTTCACCATTTCGGGCGCCATAGAACCAATGGCAGCAATTATGGCCACCAAAGTAAAACGACTATCTTGCATCGCCAACAGAAGTGTGGTATTTCAGTGTCTGATGGGTATGCACAAAATAAACAGACTATGAACAGTTGTTAAAAAGATTTAAAAATGTGAATTTCTGTTAAAGGAGATTACTTTGAAGGGAATGAAGTTCCAAATATTATCAAGATACTATTTGTTGTTTTTATTGTATAACCAATATAACAATACTTATTGAACGCCCCTCCTATGTAAACACGCATACGCGGTACTGTCGTTAGATATCACTGTTTAATAATGACCGTTATTCAATGTTTGTTGACCCTATCTTGAAAGTCGGAACAAACTCTTTGAGAACTAAATAAAATGCTTAAAGAAGCCTCACCCATATTGCCGATTTTTTTCTCAATCTTAGCAGTAAAACTGCACATTTATATTAAACATTAGATATCATGGATATTATGTTCAATAACTTCTATCATAATTTGTCTCTGCAGTGTAAATTTATTTAATTTTGTTGACCATATACTAAATCACTCACTGGCAAGTATTGTGTAATGCTAAAACATTGACGAATAAAATGGAAAATGCCGACTTGTATAAATAAGATAAACTACAACGTCGTAATTAACCAATATCTTCGAATGAGACATTCCGCTTTGAGATTCAATAAACGTTATATAATGTATTAAACAGAAAGTTATAGGCAATGTATCTTTAAAGAGAATATATTAAAATTATGATATTGACTAGTTAATCTAGATTTAGAAAACGCTATATTCACACAGAAAGCAGCACTTTAGTACCAAGCAGCCATTTGCGTTTTTTAATAATCAAGATTGATCACAATGGTGCAGGAGTGTAATAAACACATTACATAATTTTGATATTAACTTAGTGTAATATCACTATGAATGATCGCTCGGTGTTTTTCGTACCACTATGCTCTCGTATGTAAAATGACGATTTGTCATATCAATGGTGGGAACCTACGTCACGCGCACTTGCTAAAAACAGTGCTGGAACACTATTTGAATTGTTGGTTAAATAAAATTTTGTTTCGATTTTGGGTATATGTGTAGATTTTATAGTTTCTGCCGACCGTCTGGGTGTTAGAGGAATCTATTTCACCGACATATAGATCAGTCCGACATACAAAATTCCAGACTACCCCAAAACAGTTGCGCTTCATTTTAAATGTAAACATTACCGGACATGAATCTCAACTATTTTGAGGTTATTTGGCATTTGATAGGTTGTACTGATTTATATATCGGTGACATAATCATATAATTATGACCACATTGGGTCCTTTTCACTAACGTTTGTAAATTTACGGACTTCCGGCACTGTATTTAGCAGGTGTGTGTGACGTAATTTCTCCCCATTGTATATACTAGAAGTAAAATGATGTTATTTTGAGATGTTATGTCATTCAATGACTGAAGGAAACTGGCCGATTAAGTTTTCATTTCATAGATAAGTAAATTGTTAGGTAAATGGTAAACGTACCACTTTCCTGAGTTATTTGATAAAAAGAACCTTACATTTATCATTTAATTTATTAAAGTCGTCCGCAAAATAATAAAATAGTTTGATGACGATGCTCGACAGAGCCTCCCACAATATATTTTTCATAAAGTGAATAATAGACCGCCACTCTTGTAAGATATTCCATATAGCAGCAGGGGAGATGAACATACAATGATTCCTGGATCGAACGTGTTAATTACGAAATAGATTGGACAACTTGAGGGTTGTGTCACTAACCTTCGATTGTCTTAAGAATTTTGTACGAACAAATTGTGACATCCCGGAACGTTTCATTTTCGCATTATTTTTGCAAATTTTAGAAAGAATACTTTTTATAAGGCTTAAAAAAGTTCGTAATATAAGTAAGCAGCATAAATTTTACACAAAGAAGTTTCCCTAAAATATACATTGTATCATTAATAAATTATAGTGGAATATATTTTGTTGGTTGCTCCGTGACCGAGTATTCTAAAGCCCCGCCTAAAGAGCACGTGCTTGTCGCCGCTAAGGTAATAAGTTCGAGTATGGTGAATGGTGAATGGTAACTGGTAAATGGTAAATGGTGAATGGTAACTGTTCTGTCACCATTTTGTCTGTTTCCAATATGGAACAGAAGTCATGATATTGTGCTGGAATAACAAGTGAATCACAGAATGACACCAACTCGTTGTTCATTGCTTGAGATATTGGCAGTTTGTGTTCATAGTTCTAATTCAGAATTCCAGATGGACACTCTGCCCTGCGCACGTGTATGACTCAAAAGGATGATTCTCCAAAGTTTTCTTTAACATAAATCCGCCTGGTGTTTCAATTTTACATTAAGCTAGTTCATTCTATTTCCTACTTGACCAGTCTTCAATACAAAACATTTCTTTGACATATTATTCAAATAACAAATATTGTCACACTACATGAGAAAGACTGTGTAAGGATTAATGCGGCAAACAAAATGCATAGCCAGATTTAAGTGGTCTGATACATGATGAGATTTCCTTTCCTATTGCCTTCCCTTTTTGTATCGGTTCCCCTGTTGGATGATTAACTACTGCCTTCAACAACCCGGTTGTGATATACTGAATCCTATTTTGTCCTGACCAGGAACCAGACTAAAGTATCACATGTTTGACAACAGGATTTATTGATTGATTTTTTGTTTGATTGAATATTTAGCGTCATTTTATGCCATCGAGGGCTTATAGACGATCAGTTAACCTAACCACTGTTTCCAGAGATCCTGAAAGTTTAACCAGTACTCGAGCACATCCCATCTCTGCTAGTGACTGATATATTTTACACTTAAATCAGCGATGAGTGACAAATGACAATGAGATGCAATGTCGTATATCAATCGTCACGGACACTCTTGCTGGGCGGGGATTCGAACCCACGACCTTTAGGTTGATAGTTAGACGCGCTACCGACTAAGCTTGTCGGGCTCGGCTTGACAAAAGGAGGCAGTCCATTGATGTAACGTTGATAAAAGACAGCTTTCAATTTCGGATAAACCTCTGTTTCTATGATCTTCATCTCACATGTAACAGAAACTCTTTTTGTCGTAAAGGGAACATACAAACATATATTAGCAATTCCATTTTCGTTTATAAAACACCTTGCTTGAGGTAAAACATTTCAGTGTATGGGATTTATATAAAAAAAATCACCACATTAACCAATTTATCAGGCCAGGATATTGTTTATCTATGTCATTTTCCTTTCTAGCTAGTTCTTTTCGATTCATGTGTTCGTTATGTTCCTCTTTTGTAATATTTCTGATATGTTGTTGATTTTTTCTTATTTTCCATATACAAAAGAACTGTAGAAGAATCTATCTGTAGTTCCTGGGATATAATTATTATAATCAATAGCAAGAAATATATAGTGCAACCTCTGTAGACTGCAAAACCTCGGGACAGAACAAAACGTTCGGATTAGAGAGGCTTCCGGTTTTACAGAGATTTTAGCTTGTTTTTATCTAATCTGGTTTCCTGATTAATTTTATGCCTTCACACAATAGCCATAACAATAATGGGAGGATGAAATGGTCTTTTCAATACTACATGTAATAAGTTTCAATGTAAAAATCTCTGAACTTTCATTAAGTTCAATATACATGTATATGTTAAGATGGAGATCCAGCCTTGATGTTTGTATTAACAAAAGTGTCAACATTTACGTAGTATTTAAGTGCATCATGGAAAGAAATATTGTCAATAATCTGAAGCTGAAAAGGAAACTTCCCTATCAGCTTATTGTTTCCAAATATAACCATTTTAAGTGCACACGGAAGAAAATAGTTTCAATACTATCTGAACACGATCTTCCCCATACGCTGAAGTGCATGACAGTTACAAATGTATCATGTACATTATAGAAATCGAGCGCGTTTACACGGATTTGACTTAATCAAGTACATTGTACATCCTTTATTCTTAATAAGTCTTAAACGTACATGTATCCTTTAATTTATTTCGTTTATTTGCAACACTTACTTGTCCTCTCAACTTGCTAAACATACACCAACAAACATTACCGTTGGTGATTGTCACAATTTAGACAACACAATGGCATTTGATGAAAGGCGACAGTCGAATCTTGCACTTATGATATCAATGTAAATAGCTAACTTACATAAATTTCCATACTTTGGGCTTTAAAACCTTAGGTTAAAGTTTTTTGTTTAGCTCGGTTTTGATTTTTTTAAATCAATTTTATTTCAAGTACATGTAATACTATTCATTCTGTAAGCTGATCACCATCAACTAAAAAAAAGTTTACATCACTGACCTTGACCTATCTAATTGACTACCTGCCCGAGCTCAACCAAAACCCCCACCCTGCTGCCCATTTTTTTTCTTTTATTTTTTTAATTTGGTTTGTATAAAATCAAATTCTCTGCCCCATTTCAACTCTTTTACCGACCCAAATACCCTCACCCCTCACCCTCGCCCCCAACCACCAATCCCCGCTATTTTCTTTTAAATTTTGTTTGATATTAAATCAAATACTCTGCCTCATTTCAATTATATTACCAACCCAATGACCCTTACCTCTATCCCCGCACCCTTATCCCCGTCCATTTTTTTTTTAAATTTTGTTTTGTATTGAATCAAGTACTCTGTCCCATTTCAACTTTGTTACCGAACCCAACAAGCTCACTCTTACCCCCATCCCTGCCCATTTTTTATTTTTATTTTTTAATTTTAATTTTGTTTTAAATTAAATACTTTGTCCTATTTCAACTTTGTTACTGACCCTAAGGACCCCCCCCCCCCCCCCCCCCATTTGTTTTGTTATTAATTTTGTTTAGTTTTAAATTTAATACTATTCTGCCCATTTGTAACCAACCCCCACCCCCTCCAATTGTTTTCTTAAAATTTTGTTCTGTATTGAATTAGATACACTTTTCAACTTTGTTACCAACCCCAAGACACCCTCCCCTCCAACTTTTTTGTTGTATTAAAACTATACAGTCCTGTTTATTAAACGTTGGCACATACACCCCCCACACCCACACCCAGATTAAAAAAAATATTGTATTAAATTAAATACATTTCAGCTTAAGTACTGGCTAGCTAGCTTAAGCCAGACATAGACATAGTGTATATTTTGTCCTAATAGTCCTACTTGCACATACATGTACCACTATTTTGCTAATATAAAAGATGCTTTCATTCATACAGATATATCTGTTTATCTGATGGTACATTATAATACACTGTTCTGTGATCGACAAGGCTAGAATAGTCGAGTTAACGCTGTTTTTCGACATCTCTATTTTTTTGGGGTGATTTTTTAAAATCTGTTTTATTTTTTCAGTAATAGAATTGATTTTTTTTAAACAAATCACCATAATGTTTAAAACTTTACTTCACTGACTTTGACCTACGTAAGAGATTGACCGTCTGCATCCGCTTGCGGTGCTGTTGTTTAAACTAGATGTTACCTGAGCGGAAACTCGACTAGAACTGAGTTTTCTTAACATAAATATTGTATGCAAACATACGCGTGAAATCACGTGACCACATATTTGCTACAAAAGCACGTGATTTTGCTTCTCATTACGTTGAGACATATATGTTCCCCTTTACTACGTACTGTGGAAAATTTCCATATTCTGGACACAATAGGGTGTATGCTGCAACAACGGCAGTGTATGATATCACAATTCCTGTGAATATTTATCTTCAAGAAACATATCATACTGCAAGTGTCGTCTGGCACTGTTGTTAGTGAGATAGTGGGAATGCCGATAGCTTCACGTTTAATAGCTTTGAACTTTGTTTATATGCCACTTTCTGGAACTGACACATCTTTCGATTCAGACACATTATCCAAACCTGTTTCAATATATTACAAAGATGTGTCTCTTACATTTGTAAATAATGCATTTCATGTTTTATATGTATAATCAAGGAATTACAAAAAGAAGGACATGTAACTGATTAAGAGTTTGTGAACGCTCGCGTATATACACAAAATCTTGCAATATCTCGTTTTCAATTATCTTAACTTCCATTCACATCAGGAAAACAAATCAAAATCACTTACATTGCAGAATGAAATTCTCATCAAAACAATACAATTCTCAATAATTTGTGTTTAAAATTGTTGAAGTGAATCTGATTGCAAAATGTGTATACTGCAACTAAAATAACAACAAATTACGATAAATCTTCCTTCAAACCTCAATATGTTTATTCAAGATCATTTTGCATGATAGAGCATTGTTTGAACATCTAAAATTACATACAACATACAGTTTATGTTAAGAAATCAGTTGCTTGTGAGATATGAATGATTAATTTACCAAATAATGAATCCTTCGTGTGCTGTTTTATCAACATCTAGTCAGGAGATACAAGTCTCCTATCTTTCTATACAAGTCCTTGGTATAATGTTACCTTTTTATCAACTACTATGTGAATGCTGCAAATTAAATTGTTTTCTGGTCTGATCAGAGAGGATAATCGATACTTTCAGATATTTTTTTATATTGCGCAATAGTGATCTTTTCTTGTCAGAATTTTAAAATATTGTTTATCTAAACACTTTATAAATAAATCGATTTGCAGCAAATCACATAGTCTTATTATGTGAATAATTAATTGTATTTTGCATTGCGTGAAAGTCTCTTGTAGTTCATATATTGGAATGGCTATGGACATACATGTATATTATATGATATTAATGTTATTGTTTTTGCGCTATACATAGATGAGACGGAAATAAAGAGTAAACATCCTGTTTCAATCCTCGTCATACAAGTAGACCACACTCATTGAGAGCTAACATCAACACTTCACAAACAACATCGTAGAACAATTTCCTCTGCTAACTCTGAGAAATCCAGAGCATCAAGAAGTGAATCTAAATCCGCAAAGCGTAATATTCAAACAAAATTAAACAATTTCCATCTGTTAACTGTCGACTGTCACGGAGCCAGAAGTAACATGTCAGAGTTCACCGCATCCTTGAACTACATCAAACCAGACGTTGTCTGTGGAATAGAGTCGTGGTTAAAAGGTGTGAAACCTCGTCGTGATCCAGTGAATACAGCCTTCGAATCCAGCGAAATCTTCTCTAATACACACTTGGCCAGCAGAAATTACAGATTATCTGGACTGGGAGGGGAGTCCTTACTGCAACAAAAGAAGGTCTTACATTAGACGCACAACCACAGCTGACCACAGATTGAGAGATAAATTAGACAAAGTTGAAGGCCAAGCAGCACAAAGACATCTACCTAATATGTTCCTTCAACATGCCACATAGAAACATGCACGACACAGACGAACTCAGCAAATCAATCTCAGCAGTTCCCCGAACCAACAAAAAAAAACACATAGTGCTTGTTTGCGACTTGAACTGCACCGACAAGACTGGGAGAATATGTCAGTATAGAAGGATGCTGCAGACAGACATACAGCAAGCTCTGATCGACTGTTCTATAGAACATGGGCTTACTCAAGTCCACAACCAACTGACAAGAGACTCCAACATGTTAGATTTTGTATTCACCAATAATTCTTCGCATGTCAAGACCTCCATATCTGTGCCAGGTATCGGCGATCACGCCACGATTGTCACAGACATCAATATCATCCCATATTACATCCGCCAGAAGTCCAGAATATTCTTTATTTTCTCTAAGGCTAATTGGGATGACATCTCACAAAAAACAGTACGGTACCCATATATCGTCACACGTATGATGAACAGTTACCACCCATTCAAGACCGAAGGAAAACACAGAGGTTATCCTTCTTCTATAAGGTGGTCGAAGTGCTGGTGCCAGCTATGCAGTGTCTTGACTACTTAACCCTTGTCCTAGGCAAACGCAAAATTAAAGCCAGCAAATTCATAGAATGTAAGTCAGATAACGTTATTGAAAAACGTTCATTAAATAACAGCAAATGCTTTAAACTAGTGCAGTACAAAAGTGCCTCATTCCAGAACTATTTCTTTCCAAAAACTATTATAGACTTAAGCCAACTGAAGGATAGTGTTGTATGCGCAGATGTAGTTAACGGCTTTAAAATGGCCGTCTTTCATTGGGACTAATCAATGTTTCCCATACCTCCTTTCCGTTATGCATATGCCGAGGTGCTCTTCACGTCTCACACAACAATTAATTTTGTACTTTTCTAGAGACATGCACTTCTGGAACACTGGAAATATTACCAATGGTTCTTAAAGTGCATTGTTCCCATAGATAGTCCTCTGTTGGTCCAATTATGCAGAAGAAAAACATGGGCGTAAGAATCTTGCTACCGTCATGTAAGGAAGATTATTCTTAAGCGAGGCCTTCAACCTACTTATCCATATCCAGATCCCGATATATAGTGTTCGGGTTACGGAGGTTTTACTGTAGTATACATCGTGACCCTGCTTTTCAACCTTTGGCACTAACATTAGTTAGTGCTGCTTAATAACACTGAATTAATGTACACGTGTTTAATGTACGTCGTGTGTATTGATTAACACTAACGTGGTACATGCGTATCTGAAGGATGAGTATATGAGCCATTATGTGCCTGAAGGATGAGTAGAAGAGCCCTTGTGTTGCTGAAAACTAAGTAGATGAGCCCTTATGTTTCTGAAGGATGAGTATATGAGCCCTTAACTTTCTGAAGGATAAGTAGATGAGCCCTTATGTTTCTGGAGGATGAGTAAATAAGCCAATATGTTTCTGAAAGATGAGTAGATGAGCCCTTATGTTTCAGAAGGACCGGTATATGGGACCTTATGTTTCTGAAGGATGAGTAGATGAGCCCTAATGTTCATGAAGGATGAGTAGATAAGCCACTATGTTTTTGAAGGAGGAGTAGATAAGCCATTATGTTTTTGAAGGATGAGTATATGAGCCCTCATGTTCCTATGGATAAGTAGATGAGCCCTTATGTTTGTATGGATAAGTAGATGAGCCATTTTGTTTTTGAAAGATGAGTAGATGGGACCTTATGTTTCTGAAGGGTGGGTAGATAAGCCCTTAAATTTCTGAAGGATGAGTAGATGAGCCCTTTTGTTTCTGATGAATGAGAAGATGAGCCCTTATGTTTTTGAAGGATGAGTAAATGAGGCCTGATGCTTCTGATGAATGAGTAGATGAGCCCTTATGTTTCTTAAGAATGAGTAGGTAAGTCCTTATGTTTCTGATGAATGAGTAGATGAGCCCTTATGTTTCTGGAATATGAGACGAGGAGCCCTTATGTTTATATGGATAAGTAGATGAGCCCTTATGTTTATATGGATAAATAAATGAACCCTTATGTTTCTGAAGGATGAGTAAATAAGACATTATGTTTCTGAAGGATGAGTAGATGAAACCTTATGCTTCTGAAGGATGAGTAGATGACCCCTTGTGTTTCTATGAATAAGTATTAGAGCTCCTATGTTTCTATGGATAAGTAGACGAGCCATTATGTTTCTGAATATGAGTAGATGAGCCCTTATGTTTTTGAAGGATGAGTAGATGAGCCCTTATGTTTCTATGGATGAGTAGATGAGCCATTATGTTTCTGAAGGGTGGGTAAATGAGCCATTATGTGTCTGAAGGATGAGTAGAAGAGCCCTTGTGTTGCTGAAAAATAAGTAGATGAGCCCTTATGTTTCTGAAGGATGAGTAGATGAGCCCTTAACTTTCAAAAGGATGAGTAGATTAGCCTTTATGTTTCTGAAGTATGAGTTGATGAGCCCTGATGTTTCTATGGATAAGTAGATGCGCCCTTATGTTTCTATGGACACATAAATGAGCCCTTATGTTTCTGAAGGATGAGTTGATGAGCCCTTATGTTTCTAAAGGATGAGTAGATGAACCATTATGTTTCTGAATGATGGGTAGATTGGCCTTTATGTTTCTGAAGGATGAGTAGATGAGCCCTTATTTTTCTGAAGGAGGAGTAGATGGGTCCTTATATTTCTGAAGGATGAGTGGATAAGCCCTTATGTTTCTATGGTTAAATAGATGAGCCCTTATGTTTCTGTAGGATGAGTAGATGAGCCAATGTGTTTCTGAAGGATAAGTAGATGAGCTCTTATGTTTCTATGGACACATAAATGAGCCCTTATGTTTCTGAAGGATGAGTTGATGAGCCCTTATGTTTCTAAAGGATGAGTAGATGAACCATTATGTTTCTGAATGATGGGTAGATTGGCCTTTATGTTTCTGAAGGATGAGTAGATGAGCCCTTATTTTTCTGAAGGAGGAGTAGATGGGTCCTTATGTTTCTGAAGGATGAGTGGATAAGCCCTTATGTTTCTATGGTTAAATAGATGAGCCCTTATGTTTCTGTAGGATGAGTAGATGAGCCAATGTGTTTCTGAAGGATAAGTAGATGAGCTCTTATGTTTCTGGAAGATGAGTAGATGGGAACTTATGTCTCTGAAGGATGAGTAGACGAGCCCTTATGTTTCTGAAGGACGAGTAGATTGGCCTTTATGTTTCTGAAGGATGAGTAGACAAGCCCTTATGTTTCTGAAGGATGAGTAGATGAGCCCTTATGTTTCTGAAGGATGAGTAGATTGGTCTTTATGTTTCTGAAGGATGAGTAGATGAGCCCTTATGTTTCTGAAGGATGAGTAGATGAGCCTCTTATGTTTCTGTAGGATGAGTAGATGAGCCCTTATGTTTCTGAAGGATGAGTAGATGAGCTCTTATGTTTCTGGAAGATGAGTAGATGGGACCTTATGCCTCTGAAGGATGAGTAGACGAGCCCTTATGTTTCTGAAGGACGAGTAGATTGGCCTTTATGTTTCTGAAGGATGAGTAGACAAGCCCTTATGTTTCTAAAGGATGAGTAGATGAGCCATTATGTTTCTGAAGAATGAGTAGACGAGCCCTTATGTTTCTGAAGAATGAGTTGATGAGCCCTTATGTTTCTGAGGGATGAGTAGACGAGCCCTTATGTTTCTGAAGGATGAGTAGATGAGCCCTTATGTTTCTGAAGGATGAGTAGATTGGTCTTTATGTTTCTGAAGGATGAGTAGATGAGCCCTTATGTTTCTGAAGGATGAGTGACGAGCCCTTATGTTTCTGAAGGATGAGTAGATGAGCTTTTATGTTTCTGAAGGATGAATAGATGAGCCCTTATGTTTCTGAAGGATGAGTTGATAAACCCTTATGTTTCTATTGTTAAATAGATGAGCCCTTATGTTTCTGTAGGATGAGTAGATGAGCCCTTATGTTTCTGGAAGATGAGTTGAATGGACCTTATGTCTCTGAAGGATGACTAGATGAGCCCTTATATTTCTGGAAGATGAGTAGATGGGACCTTATGTCTCTGAAGGATGAGTAGATGAGCCCTTATGTTTCTGAGGGATGAGTAGACGAGCCTTTATGTTTCTGAAGGATGATTAGATAAGCCCTTATGTTACTGAAGGATGAGTAGATGAGCCACTGAATATTCGTCATTTTAACACGGGCGCAGAGATCCTACAAAGAAATCACAAAGGAATGCAGCATTGTCGACGGTATCAAATAATCTTGTTATTAGCTAGAAAATTGAGAGATTGTTCTATATAGAATATTTCCATATAACAATGCAACACACATTAACTTAAAAAACACTTTCTATATCACGTGTCTTGCGTCATATATCCATTACATTTCTCAGTCGTGCTTTAGACACATATCTAAGTAATACATGTAATTAAGTTGAGGCCGCATACTCCAATGGACTGCTTCACTCTACTTTCTGTTCGAAAAAAGTGAACACTCCTGCATTTGACAGTCATTTTGTTCTTTTGTTACGATTCAAAAGAATGCTGGTTACCAGCTCCATGTCAATCTTACATTGAGTGCGGGTCATAAATCGTAGCCCTAAAACTATCCTCAAATCTATGCAAATATGCGAACATTATAGAGGAATTCCGATCGATTATCAACAAGAAACGAACACACCCACGTCCCATTTTTGGTAGATATTTCCTGCATCAGAATTTAACATTATTAACATATCTGTATGGTGCCATAATACTTGTTCAGGTTTGCATTTTTATTTATATGTGAAAAGTGAATGCCGATGTAACCAATGAAAATCATACGGGCTGAATTTTCGGACTAAATATTGACATTTATTTTTTAAATACAAAAAAAATCAAACTAAATATATAAGTATAAGTATTTCTAAAAATAAAATAAACATTAGAACTTTTAAGAAAAAGTGCTAAAAGATTAATGCATGCATGCCATATTATATTATTCCCAACTTAAATGGACGCCATTTGCAGCAGGAGTCACAGTCAAGATGCTTAAACTGGCTATTGTATGCAGGTTATTTAGACTGCGGTTCCGTTATTCATTTCCCATAAGCCTTTGTACAAAAGGAACAGCCGCAAGGAAAAAAGCGTCTAAAATAGACATTCCCTTTTAAACTCAAAGAAACAATCAAAGCCTATCGTTTAATACACACAAAAATGTGCTATCGAAAATTTCCTACTATGCCGCTTTTTTTGTTTACAAACATTTCAAATTCGCAGTGAAAAATGGCCGGCATTTATTTTGGGCTCAATCATGTTGAATTAGAAATAAAATGTTTTGTTTATAACTGTTTCCTCTGATAAATTTAAATACCCTATATTCAACTGCATAGTTTATTAAAAATTTAATAGGCAAACCTTTTCTGCCGTTCTGGAATTTCACTGACCACTTATTTTCATAAAGAGGTCACTTCAGGAAAAGAGGAATGACTTGTGTCGTCTATAACTTGCGGTCCGCTACCTTTAAATAATACATGTCATTCGCAATGCGAAACTGGTCATATATGGCATAGATTTATTTGTGGAAGAATATATGTGAATATTTCGCATCATCGAGGGCTAAATAACGGTCAGCTAACCTTATCATTCTTTCATGGGATCATAGAAGGTTAAACAGTACTCGAGCACACCTATCTCCGCAAGTAACTGATGACTTGTCAACTTGAAGCAGCGGTGAGAGACGAATTACAATGTGATGCAATGCCCTATATCAGTTGTCAAGGAAATTGTGGCCGGACGGGAGATTTGAATTGGTGAAGGAAGAAAGAAAAGAAGAAAAGAAGTGCCTTAGACCACTAGGCCATTGTTTATACAGCAATGATCTGGATAGAGTCGACGAAAAGAGTCAAGTCAATCAATATCCTCAACTTGATTTATACACTTAAAGCAAGCATCGAAACAAACCTGCACAGTAAGCCATGGAACATCCGGGCAAGGACTGGAGGTCGTACACCATGTAGTCGCCTCAGTTTTTCACTCTTATCCAACTCGTGTAGCCGCAGCAGCTAGGGTAAACGGCTCTTGTATCACCACAAGCCGGTCTGTTCACAATACCTTCACCGGACTGAAGCAAATTTTGAAATGGCAGCTTCATCATGGAACATTTTTAATTAGTATATTAAAATTATAAAAAAATATACAACTCCAGTCAATTGTAATAAGCTGAAATTGGGCGATAACAAGGCAAGTGGAAATGTAAATCAATAAAATGTTGATGCATAAAAGCTAAATAAAACTGTTCGTTCGTTTGTTTGAATATCTAGCGGCATTGTTATACCGTCAAGGGCTAACAGCCCATCAGACCTTCCCACTCTTTCCTGGGAGTCTGGCATGTTAACCAGTACTAGAGCACACCCAGCTTCGCAAGTAACGGATAACTTTCTTATTTGCGGTGAGAGAAGAATGACAATGAGACACAATGTCGTATATCATACATCACGGACATTGTGACCGGGCGGGGATTCGATCTTTCGACCCATGGGCTGATAGTCAGACATGCTACCGAACGAGCTAATCGGTATATATAGTATTAACATCAATGTGCTTAACAACACAGTCACGTGAAAAGAATAACTGTATGGGAAGTTATTCATCGATTTTTGGTGTTTTTGACAATAATTAAAACATAGTCGCACCGGAACGGTCAGTTGTCAAAGACGCCATGGTGGTTGGGCTTAAACCAGGGGTGGGGTTAAGTTTAATCAAAATTGATACACTTACTCTTGGAGATTGGCCAGCAACCCATAGAGGTATGTGCGTCCCGCAATGATAAACCCGGACACAGCTATTGAACGGCATCTCAGCATTTTTAAAGCTGTACCATCCCGGGGCTTAAAGCCGGTCACATATTTCCACGGACATGTTGTACTTGGTGCTTCGACGTGGTTCGTCTAGAAGGGTTTACTGTGTGCAAGGGTCTGTCGCTGGTAATAGAGAACCAAATGTCAAGTATACTGAACGGAACAGCTAACCAGCCACCAGATATTTTATGTATTTTCTCAAAAAGTGTTAAAGCAATTTCCTTAAAATTTGGCCTTTAGTAAGAAAGAGCATTTAGGAAAACAATGTCCAGGTCTTTATTATTGAATTTGGCAGGTTTTTTATTAAATAAAATTCAAAATTATTGAAAGGAAAGTCAAATCACACACGATAATAAAAATTACAGTTACTGGAATTGCAAAAGTGAGGGGTTAGCTATTTCGTTTAGTATATACATACAGACGACTAATTTCAATATCATTGCTTTTGCAAAACGTGTTGGTCAACATTATATGCTCGTGTAGTATATATGGTGTGCGGAGCATCATATCAATTGCATAAATGTGTGCAGCTCCAAGATCGGGGTATTGTGGGTTCGACCCTTCTCCATGGCGATATATGTTGTGTCCTTGAGCAAAACACTTATATATACTAGTTATACGCACGGCACTTGATGTTTTACTAATTATACGGTATGACACTTGATGTTATACTAGTTATACGGTATGGAACTTGATGTTATACTAGTTATACGGTATGGCACTTGATGTTAAACTAGTTATACGGTACTAAACTTGATGTAATACTATATATACGGTACGGAACTTGATATTATACCAGTTATACGGTACGGAACTTTATGTTATACTAGTTATACGGTATGGCACTTGATGTAATACTAGTTATACGGTACGGAAATTTATATTATACGGTACGGAACTTGATGTTATACTAGTTATACAGTACAGCACTTGATGTTATACTAGTTATACGGTACGGAGCTTGATGTTGTACTAGTTATACGGTATGGCACTAGATGTTATACTAGTTATACGGTACGGAAATTGATGTTATACTAGTTATACGGTATCGAACTTGACGTTATACTGGTTATACAGAATGGCTGTTGATGTTATACTGGTTATACGGTACGGAACTTGATATAATACTAGTTATACGGTACGGAACTTGATGTTATACTAGTAACACGGTATTGCACTTGATGTTATACTAGTAATACGGTACGGAACTTGATGTTATACAAGTTATATGGTATGAAATTGATGTTATACTAGTTATACGGTATGGCACTTAATGTTATACTAGTTATACGGTACGGAACTTGATGTTATACTACGGTATCGAACTTGATGTTATACTAGTTATACGGTATGGCACTTATTGTTATACTAGTTATATGGTTCGGAACTTGATGTAATACTACGGTATGGAACTTGATGTTATACAAGTTATACGGTATGGAACTTGGTTATACTAGTTATACGGTACGGAACTTGAGTTTATACTAGTTATATGGTACGGAACTTGATGTTATACTAGTTATATGGTATGGCACTTGATGTTATACTAGATATACGGTACGGAACTTGATATACGGTAAGGAACTTGATATTATACTAGTTGAACGGTACGGAACTTGATATTGTACTAGTTATACGGTACGGAACTTGATATTATACTAGTTATACGGTACGGAATTTGATTTTATACTAGTTATATGGTATGGGTATTCGAAAATATGTATACACTACAATTAAACTACAGTGAAAGGAAATAGAAAGTATGCACTGTATATAAACATTAATAGATAAAAGTACAATAAACATATTACATAAGTATTGTGTACATGTTTTATGTTTCATCATATTGTTGAATCACAAAACAAAAATCAGTTCATTTCCAATCACATATGTAAACAGATTAAACCAATAGATCTAGACAAGTGGTAGAGCATTTAAGCGGCGAGTAGTGGGTTCGAGCCCTCTCCTCTCCTGGGCCATGTAAACTGCATTCTTGGAGCAAGACACTTTGTCTGCACATGCATTGTATTGCATCCAAGCTTGATTTGTCTGAGTTATAAGAACCAATTTTGCAATCGATGTAAATTAAGCTAAAACTACGCCAGTAACGAGTTCCTACTGTGGTACGTGATAAGTGACAATTTTAAACAGGAATTATGTCCCCTTTTTTAGTTTATACTAATTTACTTTAGCTCGATTGCAATGAAAGCTCAGAGCTCATATGAAACTCTCTTAAGTCCGCATCCTGGGTAGAACCAGTACTGTGTGTTGTTTAATGAGAGGCATTGGGTCAATCGGGGGATCGAAACCGCAACCGCTGGCGTGAGCGCCCAACACTCTATCCATTACATTACCGCCCCGCTTTTTCATGATACGTGTACAAGATAGATAATCACGTGTTTATTGGTGCAGTAAATCGCCCAGCAGTTGCTTCCCCTAAATGTTCCTGAGAAAAGAATCAAAATTACATGTTAATTTTGCAAACTAAGATCTACCACACATTTGGGTGATTTCACTTTAATTATATTATATTTGTTACTATCTAAAGTGACTCACGACAAAGTTGAACTATATTTCAATCATGTTCACACATCAACATACATACAACAAACACTTAAATGAAGTATTAAAATGGATAAAAAGTATCTCATTATCATTAATAAATAGAATCCGAATGTTTTGGTATGACAAATCCATCAAAACGTGACAAAATCGATATTTAAACTGATTAAAGTGGTAAACTGGAAACGAAATCACCATACAGTCTGCCATTCTAAAACAACCAAACTGACTGTTATACTAAAATCACCATATCGACTGCCATACTTAACCCATCATACTGACTGCCACACTTAACCCGCCATTCCGACTGCCATACTAAAACAACTAAACTGACTGCCATAATAAACCCACCATACCGACTACCATACTTAGCCTGCCATACCGACTGCCATACTGAACCCACCATATCGACTGCCATACTAAACCCACCATACTGACTGCCATACTTAAACAATCATACTGACTGCCGTACTAAACCCGCCATTCCAACTGCCATATTTTAACAACCAAACTGACAGACATACTAAGCCCACCATACCGACTACCATACTTAACCCGCCATACAGACTGCTATTCTAAACTCACCATATCGACTACCATACTAAACCCACCATACTGACTGCCATACTTAACCCATCATACTGACTGCCATACTAAACCTGACATACAGACTGCCATAATAAACCGGCCATACTGACTGCCATATTAAACCGGCCATACAGATTGCCATACTAAACCGGCCATACTGATTGCCATACTAAACCCGCCATACCGACTGCCATACTAAACCCACCATACAGAATGCCATACTTAACCCGCCATACAGACTGCCATACTTAACCCGCCATACCGACTGCCATACTATACCCGCCATACAGACTGCCATACTAAACCCGCCATACCGACTGCCATACTATACCCGCCATACTGACTGCGTTACTTAACCTGCCATACCGACTGCCATACTTATCCTGCCAAACCGACTGCCATACTATACCCGCCATACTGACTGCGTTACTTAACCTGCCATACCGACTGCCATACTTATCCTGCCATACCGACTGCCATACTTATCCTGCCAAACCGACTGCCATACTAATCCCATCATGATGATACCGACTGCAGTCATTAAAATGATACCAAATTTGACAGACCGGTTGTTTAGAATAAGATTTACCAAAATTTCAATTTTAATCATTTTGTGACCCCACCTTGCCCATTTTGGAAAGTCAATCCTTCTTATTGAACAAAATCGTATTTGTTATGAATAGAAGATGCTTCAGAACTCAAATGGAATAAAAATAAAATCTTAAACGGATGAAAGAATTAGAATTTTCCGTTTTCCCAAAGTATTCCTATATCAAGCTCAAAGTCCCCTTACAGGGCCCCTATATATACAAGCCCCTTCATTTGTACAAACTTTAAACCCATATAATGGATAATCTATATCAATTATAAACAATTCTCCTAACTGAACCAAATTTTATTTTCTATGACCAGGTGATGCTTCAGAACTTAAATTGAATAATAATTTTGCCCAAATGGATAAAAAAAAAATAGAATTTTCTGTTTTCTCATAGTATCCCTATGAAAAATTCTAAGTCCCCTTACAGGGCCCCTATAGATATTAGCCCCTAAATTTTTATCTTCATTCAAACCAATACACATAGGGATAATTTATGCCAAATATGAACTAATTTGACTGACCAGTTCTGAAGATAACGATTTTTGTAATTCCAAATTTTAAGACAGTGGAACCCAGTCATTTTCACAAATATGAACGTTTCTGACCAAACAATGCCTTTGTTAAAACATAGGCAAAATCAGTTCCTTTAAAAAAAAGATTATTATAATGACATGTGTCCTCTAACTGAACCCTCAGGCCGGATCATTTTTAATCCCATGGACACCATTTGAACAAATCTAATCAAAATATAGGTGGTTATCATAACTAATAAATATTTACAAAATCTGTTGGGCAGCTCATGAAACAAATCATTTTATAAGTCTTAGACTATTTTTAGTAACGTAGGCCATCTTGCATTTCAGATCGAAAAAAGTTCTTCTGTATAGTCTCCTATCCAATAGAAATATCCATGTGAAGTTTGAGTTTAATTAGCCTAATGGTTTCAGAGAAAGTGCTGCTAGGGTACGACAGATGACGTACAACGCACCATGGCATAAGCCTTTCGCCAGTGGAGATAAAACCCCATATTCCGATTGCCATAATGTACTAGCTACACAGACTGCTATACTAAACTTACCATACCGACTGCCATACTAAACCCTCAATATACACTGCCATCCTAAAGTTTACCCATTATACATACACACTGCCATGCATACTGCCATATTTGACCGGGCATACTTTACCAGCAACACGGACTGCCTCACTACACCGACTACCAAACTAAACCCAACACAATGACTGCCATACTGAACATGCCATACTTACTACCATACTAAACCCGTCATACCGACTCCCATTGTTACTAACCCCAACATGCCAACAGGATTTTTTTATCTTATAAACCACAAGAAGTAAAGATGTGGGCTATGTTAAAAAAAATTTGACCAGACCCCCGAGTTGTTATTAGTGGAGTTTTCTACCTTTGAATAGGAAAAAAATGTTATGTTTCTCAAATAAAAGATATTTTTATGATTCGATATTATAAAGCTTTGATATGTGTCAATAATGGTGAGATAATGAGAATTACTGCCCATGCCAGAGGGTGCGAGTTCAATCCCCTACTCAACCCGATGCTTCTCATAAAACAACACTGGTTCTACCCAGGAAATGGACTTGAGAGCAGTTATTATAAGCTGAGCTTTCATTGCAATCTCGAGCTAAAATCTATTAGTATAAACTACGAAAAGAACACAAAACTTAATCAATTTTCAGAAACAAATATACAAAATAAGATCTTTCAATAGTTTACAGTAATTCACCTATTTTGTATATAAAACTTACCAATATCATTGTCTTCTTTTCTTATGAAAAGGTCACTCTAAGGGTCTCTTTTCAACAGACTAGCAAACAATTCCCTTTTACATTGTCTCTTTGAACATTTTTTACACATAAAGGGGGACGACTCTTACGATTTACGGTATAAGACCCAGTAACCGGGGACCATTGTCGTAATAGACGAATGCCGGATTATGGTTACGGAAAAATGACGTAGATTGCATGATTTATGATTTGAGTACTTTTGTCGGGGTGTCCCCGGTTCGAAGATGTCTATTCATATGAATGTCCAAAGTTGACACCTTTCACACACACACACACACACACACACACACACACACACACCTATATGGCCATTCGAAAGCGTTGACCGCTGTTGTCGCTTCTTATCTATATATGCATTGTACTTTTTATTCCAATTTTAAGTATTCCGTATATTAATTGCGTTCATACTTCATTTGTGGAAGCGTCTTTTAAATACTGCATCTCCTGTTGGGTATAGTTTTTCTATTTATTTACTACAGGACATCTCACACTTAGTGGTGCGGGGAATCGAACCCACGACGGATATGTTTCATTGCAATAGTAGAGTACACTCAACAAAAGTTGTAATCGGTTACCTGCATATATTGACATTTCGTCAACACGAGTTTGCTAATTCGATATTTTAATTTACACTCTAATGAACAAATTCATTGGGCATATTTTTAGAAAATTTCATTTAAATTCAGACAGGAATAAGCATGTTAAACATTTTTTAAATGTACCACTCGCAAAGTAAAAATTCACAATTGCATCGGTAACAAGGCGATACTTCCCGACCTCATTGACCTTGACCCAATTTAATATGTATGATGTTTGTTTAAAAAACAAGACAACTTTCTCATCCACATATTATGATGCATTTTTATTCGAACGTTAACCAGGCATGGAATAACACTTTCAAACGCTTCAAATAGTCTACCAACCTGACGCTAATGTAATTGCGAATTTTGACTTAGTAGGTGGTGAATTTCAAAAAGTTTGTTTAATGCTTATTCCTGTCTACATTTAAATGAAAGTTAGTACATATCAATTGCTTTATGCACAATGATTTAAAGGGCATAAAATAAGGAGATCTTAATTACCTGTCAGATAAATTAAATAAGATTCGAGATAAGATATTTGTACTGAACTCAAAAGAATATTTTACCGAACAGCAAACAATGTATGTGGACAATATCAAGTTTGTCGAGTTCAAAGTTATACTGTTAATGGCATGACAATATTATCTCTTTTATCAGCTTTTAGTAAATGCCTACAAAGTACTTGCAGCCACTTATGTTTGCCGATTTCTCAGACGAAGGAAAACACGGCAATGTTCCCTGCAGGGTAGTGAATGGTATGACGCATGATATATATGTATATCATTTAATTTTTTTTATAATTTTTTTTAATTTGGTTCTACGCCATTTTCAACACATTTCAGGTTATATTTGTTGGAGGAAGACTTCAGAATGAATCTGAGTAGAACCACCGTCCTTCAGCAAGTAACTGGTAAACTTTCTCACATGAAGTTTTTGGAGCGAGAGGGACTCGAACCAACGACTTTATTGGTGAGCGATAAATGATCTTGAGACGGCGCCTTAGACCGCTCTGCCACGTCTTGTAAATATATACAGTTTGAACGAAAGTGTGTTTAATGTGAGACTAGCATATTGATATGAATCACTAAATATATGCTTTTCTTTATAGCATTCTGTCCTTCGAACAAGACCCTTTTAGTACATATTATAGACTATTGTTGAATGATGATCTGAAAGACTCGTTAAACTTCCGAAATGCACATTTTTTGTAATAACAAAAATAATCGTAAATGAATGGGTTAACTTTATAGTATTGTTAAAACCATTCCTACAGAATCCTTAGTGACTGTTTTTTTTTTAAAAAGCGAGTAAATAAATAACTATATAAATGTGTATTTCTTAAAAGAGCGGACCTAGCTCTGAGCTATTGTTTACATGTTTGACATTCCGTAATGACGCTGTTGTTTTCCGATAAAGATAATATGGAATTAAGAGAGAGAAAGATTTGTAAAAGCTTTCATCCTATCTCCAGTCATTATAAGATATAATAATGAGGTAACCAAATAAACATCAATTTCATATTACTTGGATTTCTTCGTGTAAATTTCATTGTCCGAGATAAAATGCGACTGAAGTTGGCACTTTCGACTGATATTATGCAACAACTTGTTTGTTTTAAATTTTTTTAATTTTTACTTGTTAATTAAGATAGATATGGTAAGAAAACATTTACATAACAAATAAACATACTTAATTTTTATTTTTAGTTAATAATTAGAAGCTTAGTTCTGCTAGCTCAATCCTCTATTCTTTCAAAACGTTACTTGCTTATTTAACAGTATAAATAAAATGTCTTTTTCTACAAAGTTTATAAGGTTCAGCACGAAAACGCATGAATGACTCGGCAGAGCCTCGCAATTGTTGCGTTTTCTAAGCCTCACCTAATAAACTTTGTACGGAAAGGCACTAACCTTGTATTTTATTTATAATTTGCTTTTAGGTTTTGTGTAATGTTGATACTTTGGTTATGTTGCAGAAATAGATGTCCATGTTTCATCTGCTAAAAGTCATATGCAAAATGAAAGAGGTAGATAGTTACATAGGTTTTTGTTAGAATTTGAACTATTTAAGCATTATTCAAATAGTCAGCTACCACCATGGCGTTTTCCATAGACTTACATTAGACCATTTGACCTTATTTTCACTATTTTAACATTCGCATACCGAAAAGTCGTATATAATAGTATTTCATCTGCTAAAAGCCATATGAAAAATGAAAGAGGTAAATAGTTACATACGTTTTTGTCTTTAACTATCTTTAACAAAACTATCTTTAACTAAATTTAACAAAACTATCTTTAACTATTTTCATTCAAAAATCTTCCTCAGGGAAGTAACCATATTACACAAGTTCAATTTAATTCACTCAATATTTAATTTTCGGCCACCTGGCCTTTATCAAAAATTGAAAATTTAATATTGCAGCTAGGTAACGTCCATTTTCCTTTAGATTGTTTTTCTATAATGATGACGTGACGTCACATCCTGTATGGACAACGTCAAAAGATGTAACGTCATTTCCCGCACTATATAATAATTAATGAAGTTGAATTCAAATGTTATATTTAACATTGCAACCATGCGGGAATTTTGTTGCCAGTTTCCTTATCCATTTCTCCTCTACTATTTGTCTGTAAACACGACCTTCTTTGTATATCCTTTGCAACACAACAACTTTCAAGTCTGTTTCATAATGTCCTACAAAATGGCGATTGATCGGTTTGTCTGATTGCTGCCTTATATCACGCAGATGTTCACTTATTCTCTCCTTTAGCATTCGTTCTGTCTCTCCAACATACACTGTTTTGTTACATTGCTTACAGAGTAAACCATACACCAGATTTGTGTCAATACAGCTTGCGTTCCTAACTGTCTTGTACATGTGCCTGTTTGTTGTATCAGTTACATCCCCTTCATGTATCAGTAGACAAACATGACAGGAACATATAGCAGCAGGAGACTTACACGCTCTGTTTGTTTTGCCATGTACCAATACATCACTGATATTTTTATCCCTCCGAAAGGCTAACATTGGTGGACCTTGAAAAACAGATTTCATTCGTTCTGAATTATGTAGGACTTTCTGATGTTTACGTAGAATGTTCCTTATGTCCGGTAACATTTTGGAGTAAGTCAGCACTAACGGTACTCTCTTTTCTTTTGATTTATTCTTCTTTTTTGCTTGCAACAACTCTTGTCTGTCAGAAATAGACTTGTCTGTCTATCTTGTCCACCCGTTGTAGTTGTTGTTCGATCTCATTGCTGCTGTATCCTCTTTTTCTTAGCTGTTGCTTCAAATCTTCTCTGTGTTTACTATAATCTGTTTGTCTTTCGCATATTCTTTTAATTCTTATTCCTAGGCCATAGGCCAGTGCCCTCTTGGTATGTGCCGGATGACATGAATTGTTCTGTAAATAAAGTTGTTTATCTGATGGTTTCTTGTACAGTTCTGTATAAATGTGGCCATTTTCCAACTTTACCAGTGTGTCTAGAAACTCAATTTGATGACAACTCCACCTAAGTTCAACTTTTATGTTTACATGTATGTTATTTGCAAATATAGCAAATTGCTTTAACTTATCAATCCCACCTGTCCACAACCCAAAGCCATCATCAATAAATCTTTTGTAGAACAATGGCTGTATCTCAAAGTTCAACAGTTGCTCGTCCCATTTCCGCATATAGCTGCATGCAAAACTTTTTCCTAATCTTGAACCTATTGCAACCCCATCAGTTTGTATGTAGTGTTTGTCTCCTAAAACAAAATTGTTGTTGTCAAGTACAGTTTCTATCATTTGTAAGACATATCCAGTTGGAATAATTGGATTTGATCGTTTTGCCAACCCCTCATCACATGCTTGAAGGCCTTCACTTTTTGGTACTGATGGATAAAGCTTGCAAACATCAAAACAGAAAAGTATAGTCTCACTTGGGATGGGTTTTTCAATCAGCGTAAGCTTCTGCAGAAAATCGGTAGTGTCCCGTAAATAACTAGGTGACTGTGTGACATATTCATTTAGTTCGTATTCAGCTACCTCTGCTAACTTTTCAGTTGGTGTGTTTATACCATTGACAATGGCTCTGAATGGTGCATCTGGTTTATGCAGTGTATGTTGGAGAGACAGAACGAATGCTAAAGGAGAGAATAAGTGAACATCTGCGTGATATAAGGCAGCAATCAGACAAACCGATCAATCGCCATTTTGTAGGACATTATGAAACAGACTTGAAAGTTGTTGTGTTGCAAAGGATATACAAAGAAGGTCGTGTTTACAGACAAATAGTAGAGGAGAAATGGATAAGGAAACTGGCAACAAAATTCCCGCATGGTTGCAATGTTAAATATAACATTTGAATTCAACTTCATTAATTATTATATAGTGCGGGAAATGACGTTACATCTTTTGACGTTGTCCATACAGGATGTGACGTCACGTCATCATTATAGAAAAACAATCTAAAGGAAAATGGACGTTACCTAGCTGCAATATTAAATTTTCAATTTTTGATAAAGGCCAGGTGGCCGAAAATTAAATATTGAGTGAATTAAATTGAACTTGTGTAATATCTTTAACTATCTTTAACAAAACTATCTTTAACTATATTTAACTATCTTTAACAAAACTATCTTTAACAAAACAATATTTAACTATCTTTAACAAAACTATCTTTAACTATCTTTAACAAAACTATCTTTAACTATATTTAACTATATTAAATATCTTTAACAAAACTTTCTTTAACAAAACTATCTTTAACTATCTGTAACTATCGTTACTATCTTTAACAAAACTAGTTTTAACTATCTTTAACTAAACTATTTTTAACTATCTTTAACAACTATCTTTAACTATATTAAACTATCTTTAACAAAACTATCTTTAACTATCTTTTACAAAACTATCTTTAACTATCTTTAACTATCTTTACTATCTTGAACAAAACTATCTTTAACTATCCTTACTATCTTTAACAAAACTATCTTTAACAACTATCTTTAACTATATTAAACTATCTTTAACAAAACTATCTTTAACTATCTTTAATAAAACTATCTTTAATAAAACTATCTTTAACTATCTTTAACTATCCTTACTATCTTCAACAAAACCATCTTTAACTATCTTTAACTAAACTATATTTAACTAACTTTAACAACTATCTTTAACTATATTAAACTATCTTTAACAAAACTATCTTTAACTTTAACTATCCTTACTATCTTTAACAATACTATCTTTAACTATCTTTAACAAAACTATCTTTAACTATCTTTAATAAAACTATCTTTAATAAAACTATCTTTAACTATCTTTAACTATCCTTACTATCTTTAACTAAACTATATTAAACTATCTTTAACAACTATTTTTAACTATATTAAACTATCTTTAACAAAACTATCTTTAACTTTAACTATCCTTACTATCTTTAACAATACTATCTTTAACTATCTTTAACAAAACTATCTTTAACTATCTTTAACAAAACTATCTTTAACTATTTATAACTAATAATAATAAAAAGTATCTTATTTCTCAGAATACATAAACAAACATGTAATTAGTAACCATTTGTACATTACACAATACGGAAGAGTCGTGTTGATATTATGAAATAATTATATAGAGACAATACAGGTCCTTGATATTATTGAAGTATGTTAATATATTTAACTTTTATATTAACAAGTATATTCATGCTATGTTTAGATATTTTAACAATACATTTTGTTATTATATTTGATAATTAAGCATTGTCACAATGGATTATATAAATATTCGATACCTATATAATTATTAACCGTTTATTTTATATGGACACCTTTGAACACCTCTAAATTTATATAGAAGGTTTTTGAAAACATTGTAGAACCAGTTCTGATTGCTAGTAACGATATAAAGAAATCATATTACGTTTTTGAAAATTCATAATGAATTTACTTTTAATCAGAAGAATGTGGTCATAAGATAGAATCAAATATTAAATTTTAGTGATAGTGTTCATTATGCAAAACATTAGCAATTAAGAAACCCAAAGGGAGCGACCGCATGTAGCTTAGTGTTAAATGTCATTTGACTGACAGTTTGACGTCATTTGACTGACTTCGGGCTGGAGCTACGATGAATGATGAGATGTTTGACGTTTGAAAATTGACGTTTGCTAAAGCCGTTTCTAAGCATAGCTCGCGCGGCTTTGCAGTTTATAGATGACTCGCCCAGAATTGAATCAAGGGCGGTGTCTTTACAATGCCATTCAAGCGTGCGCAATGATAACGAACTTCTTAATAATATAGAACGAACTTAATTATTAAATTATTTTGTAGGCTGTTTTAACAAATAAGAGCGACATATTTTAAAAATTGAAGCGATTTCATTGGTTGTCAAATGAGATTAAACACTAAACTAAATATATTTCAACATAATTTTCAAATGAAAAGAAAACAACACATAATTTTTCTATTACAACTTTAACAACTATATTTATTTTATATTATATGTAATTTTGTAAGGTGTATAGCGGGAGGCCTTCATACACCTATCACGGGATGATTAAATGGGTGGCTAAATGTACCAAAATTTAATGTTTGAAATTTAAAAAAAAAACAGCATCAATTTTGGCGTACGTATATTATCTTTTGACAATGTTATCGGTGGTTAAACACAAATGTTCAACTGACTTGTACATTAGATATATGTATCACAAAAGATAGATCTTAACTGTTTTGTTGAGTTAGAAATTGTGTCATTTCGGTGATATTTAATATTATACGATTAGTTTTTATGCTTTATTATAATAATACGTATGTTTATTGTGACCATTTGTTTCCAGAGAGTCCAGCAATGGCTATTGGTTTATCTGTTCTCGGCGTCATAGCTTTGTTGGTAATAGCATTCGGTGCGGTGTATGTGTATAAAAGGTACGTTATTTTACCAATATATGTGATTAAGGCATTGGACTGCGAACCTAGGGGTCGCATTTTGATGCCACGATCCTCCAATTAAAAAATACTTTCGGATGAGACTTTAACAAATATTGATGTCCCATGTATCGGTGCTTAACACTAGGCATGTTAAAGAACCAGGGACGCTACAAAAACGTCTTCTGTATTCTCTACACTTTACTCCAAAAATCTAAAAATACTAATACTCTTCTGGAGGCGTTGCCCATATGGGAAATCGGAGGCGACGATAAATAAACTTATTATCATCATCATCATCAATATATGTTTAATCCTATTGTCGTCTTGGTTTAAACATTATTTATTCATTCAAATGTTCACCTCAAGAATCGTGATCACACGAGCGCACAGATTAGGTCCTTTCAAAATTAGCCAAACTTTCAAGAGGTCTATAATAGCCAAACTTCATGAATTATAATGACGTGGTGATGATAATGGCCAATGCAAAAACATTGAAAATTATCATAGGTTACTCCATCGATCGAGATGTACCCCGTGAAATATCAGATGGCCAGAATCGTTTATGGCCCCTATATAAGGATATAAAAAAGCCAATCCAACGTCTTCTGTTCGAATCATATACCCAGCCAAGCTTATGCATGGCAATCAATTAATTCAGGACGAATTCCCCGACTGGAATGCGACCTTGCAAAATAGCGTGATAGTGCAGTTCCCAATATTTGACGAGCGTATCGATATTCCACATCAGGAACCAGCCCAAACACAAAATGGCATACGAGAACCAGTCACATTGAACACAGGTAACGCCGCACGTGTTTGTCAGACAGCTCCATCAAGTTTTGATCGCAACGGTTCCTCACCCAAGACGGCCACCAATTACACAATTATGCACGAAATAAATCACTCAACAAGTGCTTACTCAACCTGTGACAAGTCCGTGCTAAGTGACACTGCCTTAGATTTATCTAAACAAAACAGTCAACGTTCTGTGAACGATAACATCATTTCGCCGGCTAGGTTTCAAAGTAACGTAAATGTACAACTTAGCAGCCCTAATCAGAATCTGACTTTTGCAACACCAATAAATGTTGCACCGTCTAACATTAAGGACAAGGGTCCTTTTCCCACTAGTCCCGAATCCGGATCGCATCGACACAGATCGACTACCCGTAAGAATTCCAGTCGTCGCCAACGAAACGTTTCGTCACCACCAGTCAATCCAGAGTTACCCACAGTCGTGATACGCGTTCCACTCAGATAAACAGGAATAGAAATGTTAATATGACATCACCTGTTTCTAACAGTAAACATACAGACACTGGTTAGCGGTTACAGGAGAAAGTGCGGCTAAAAGTGGCATTATTAAATGTACAAAGTCTTATCTCTAAAAACTTAAATAAATTGCATTCTTCAGAAATTATGTCAATATTTAATAAGAATGACATAATTATGTTTACAGAGACACGGATGAACGAATTGCACGAGTTTGATGTCGAGAATTTTGAACATTTTGAACTACATTGAATAAAATCAAATAAATGCAAGCGAGATTCAGGTGGTATAATTATATATGTACGAAATACATAAGTGAGTGAAAATACTGTATTTTTTCAAAGTGAAGATGACATTTTATGGTTGAAACTTGATGGCGGATTGTTTTCTTTGGAAAGTGATTTGTTTGTCGGTCTGTGTAATGTTATGCCTGAAGGCAGTAGTAGATTTAATTATATTGACCGAAATGTTTTTGATAGATTAATTGAGTCTGTTGCTTTAATACACAATGATTATTTTTTAAATGAATATTATGATACATGGCATGGATATATTATTACCATACTTATTTACATTATTCAATACTATTTTAAATACAGGTAACTTCCCAGAGCCATGCGCAGAAGGCTTCATTATTTCTTTACATAAAAAAGGAAGTGTTAATAGCACAGATAACTACAAGGGCATTACATTATTGAGCACAATGGGACAATTATTTACTAGAATCCTTAACAATAGGCTAGATAACTGGACTGAAAATTATCACGTATATATTGAAGCACAGGCAGGCTTTCGAAAGGGTATGGGTACAACTGATAATATTTTTGTTCTCCATGGTCTAATTTCGCATATGATTAATACAGGTAAGAAAATGTATTGTAGTTTTATAGATTTTAGCAAAGCTTTTGATTATGTAGAAAGGAACCGTTTATGGACTAAATTGATACAACTTGGTATTAGAGGTAAAATGTTAACTGTTGTTAGGAGTATGTACAATGGTATTAAATCACGTGTCAAATATAATAATACGTTAAGTAACGAGATCTCATGTTTGCTAGGGGTTCGTCAAGGAGAATGCTTATCGCCTTTCCTATTTTCAATGTTTTTAAATGATTTTGATGGTACTGATACATATATGATCAAACTTTTTCTACTTCTTTATGCTGATGATATTGTTTTATTTTCTGAAACCCCTGAAGGACTGCAAAAATGATTTTATATTCTTTCAGAGTATTGTAATAAATGGAGGTTAAAAGCAAATGTTAACAAAACAAAAGTAATTATATTTAGAAAAGCAGTGTTGCTACCTAGAAATTTACGTTTTGTTTACAATGAAGAGCAAGTAGAAATTGTAAAGTCCTTATCCTATCTAGGTGTAGTTTTCACTCAAGGAGGATTTTTCAGTGCAGCTCAAATGACTCTAGCTGAAAAAGCTCAAAAAGCAATTTTTAAACTGAATAAACATCTCATAATTTTTTACGATATTTCCATTAGTCATAGATTAGAACTTTTTGATAAACTTATATTACCTATTCTGAATTATGCATGCGAAGTCTTGGGATTTCATAGTTCAAATAATATTGAACGAGTACATGCAATGTATTGTAAATGTATTTTAAAGATAAAACGTACAGCACAAAATTATTTTGTTTATGGTATATTGGGAAGAATGAGTCTTATTAATACAAAATATTACAGAATTATTAAATATTGGTTGAAAATATTGCATAGCTGTGAAAATAAATATTGTAAAAGTATATATAACATGTTGAAACATGATGCTGAAACTTACCCAAATAAAGTTTCCTAGGTAACATTAGTACTTGACCTTTTGTCATCTTTGGGATTTTATAATGTCTGGCTTGCACAAGGTGTTGGTAATATAAACATTTTATTAAGTATATTTAGTCAAAGAATTAAAGATACTAGTCTACAGTCCTGACATGAACGCTTGGAAAATTCCACAAGGGCAAGATTTTTTAGAAAGATTATTATTTTTAACTATCAGTTCTTTCTGAAGTGTTTAACTATACCCAAATTTAGGATAGCAATTACTAGATTAATCGTTTCATCGCACCACCTTAAAATAGAATCTGGTAGATGGCATAGACTGAGAAGTATCCCATTTGAAGATAAAAAAAAGCAACTGTTGTCAAACAATTGAAGACGAATATCATTTCATTATGGAGTGTTCATTATATGTAGAATTACGTAGAACATTAGTATGTATAAACTAGTACAACTTTTCGGTAGTAAAGATGGAAATGAAGTTAGAAATTTAAGGATGTATATTTTTAAATCTTTTGAAAAGAGGAACATCATTGAAAATACATAACACTATTGTATTTACCGTGTCTCTGGCTTAAACTGTATTTGATATATATATGTAAAATATAAATACGTATGAATGTTTACATGTATATACATATGGTTTGTGTAAGTAAGTACTTGTGTTATGACATGTGTTATTAAATTATATGCATAAATGTTAAGCATGTTCATTTTAAATCACATAAAATAAATTTATATTTTTCAATGATCTGACTAAAAAAAAAAAGAAAAAAAGTTTGCTTATAAACATATTATGGCTTTAAAAAATAATAATTTGTATATTCTAATAATTATAAAGTATACTTACTTGTGTATTAACATACATGTACTTTCTCCGTAACAAAAATACATAACACTATTTCTCTATTTTCTGTGTTTGATTTTCCACAAATTTTTGATGTATGAATTTGATTAAATGTAACCTCATTAAATAAAACCAATTGATTACCATGTATCTGGTATATATGTTTTATGTATGTATATATGTATGCACATTGTGTTATGCATACGTGATATTTTCTCTTTTTTCTTTACATTTTTATTTTTGTAATATAAGATACAGTATGTGTTACGTCAGGTTTGTAAATTTATTCCTGTTTTGTATATGTTCACACGGGCCTATGTCCTATTGAATTGCAAAAAAAAATTTCTTCTTTTCTTTCTTCTTCATATATACACATAAGTTTAGGAACAAATATGGATTAGAACGGAATATAAAATCTTATAAAGTTAGTTTCCATATTGGCGTCATGAGGTATGTGATCTTAAGAATTATCATATGAAGGAGACTAAATCAAAGCAATCATTGTATAAAGCTTTTTTTAAAAAAGTCGTTTAACATGAATTTTAACAAAGGATATAGTTCTAAAATGTTGGACTATGTCCTAGGAGCAGTCAAACGTTTAAGTAGTTAAAAAATACCAATCAGTTGCATGTAAATATGTCAATCAAGATTAACTGATCTGACGCGGGCTGTCAAACAAGATAATGATCCAATAAGCAATCGAAATAGGTTGCTACTCTGCCATTTTCCTTAGACAATCGAACCGTATCTAGGTGAACACTACATCGTATTACATTGTATTTACTTGGATAAACAACGCCACGTGGCCAGTGGGCGGAGCTTTAGTCGCTCTCGTGTCAGGTCAATTATTGAAACATGAGAAAAAGGTTACGGAAGAGTCCATTCATATAGTCAAACATTTTCCCTCTCTTTTTAGTTTACGTTTTAAACAGAATTATTTTATACTTTATAACAAAATCTCTATTTTTGTTTATACATTCATTGTCTATAGTTTTATGAAGTATAACATCTAATTTATCTTTGCCATTTTCATTTCAATTTCTGTTAAATATTGTGGAAATAAATTAAAATGCTGAACACAACTTGAAGCATGGCCTGTATTTAAACTTTAAAGAGAGTCCTACGTGGCGGTGTGGTCTAAGGCGTCGTCTCAAGATTACTTACCTATGGGATCGTAGGTTAGAGTTCCGCTCGCTCCAAAAACTTTATGTGAGAAAGTTTGCCAGTTACTTGTGGAAGGACGGTGGTTCTACTCTGATTCATACTGACGTCTTCCTCCACAAATAAAACTGGATATGCCATTTATAACATGAAATGTGTTGAACATGTTGTTAAACCTCGATTTAACTTTAGTTATTTATTTTACTTCTATTGTGAAACACTTTATTACAACTCATACCTATCACGGTCGAAATCTTTTTTGGTAGAGCCAGTACTAAGCATATGCGGAAAAAGTGTCTTTCCCAAGACACCACACATATATAGTCATGGCGGATGATCGAACCAACAACCGTTCGATCGTGGGGCCGGTGCTCTACCACAAGATCACAAATTTAACTTTAAACATTATAGATGTAAATTAGGTAATGAAATTTTTCTTCCAGGTTCAGACGTACTTCAATACGACACGATTTGCTTGTCGAGAACACTTCACGGGTAGATTTTATCGGATAACGTTTCCCGACCCAGGTAAAGACGAGCCGAACTTCGATTCTGGAATAGAAAACCCCTTCGTTTAATTGTAGTTCGGAAGATGTGCGTGCTAGCGGAAATATCGTTAGATATTCTCCTATGTAAATGAAGAACGAGGACACATAACATTGTCTGTGATGCTGTGGCAATATTGAGTATCGGCTTGATAGCAACAACAATAGCAACAGCAACAGCAAAAGCAACAGCAGCAGCCAAGACAACAAATCACCAACAATAATAATAATAACAACAACACTGTCAACAACAACAACAACAACAACAACAACAACAATAACAGCAACAATAACAGCAACAACAGCAGCAGAAACAACAACATCATCAGCAGCACAACAACAATAACACCACCACCAACAACAAAAGCAATAAAAACAACAACAGCAGCAGCAACAATAATAACACCACCAACAACAACAACAACACCACCAACAACAACAGCAACAGCAACAATAACAACAGCAGCAACAACAATAACAGCAGTAGCAGCAATAACAACAACAAAAACTACGACATCGACAACAGTAACAACAACAATAACAATTACAACAACAACTACAACAACAGAAACATACATTTGGTTGTTTTAAATCATATTATCTAAAGCGTAGTTTGTACATAATGGATACATAATACGTTTTGCTAAGGGTGATAATGATTTTGTCACTCTTGGGAATTGTTGTCCAATGATTGTTAAATTCATTTCGAGGTTGATAATATTGTTCCGAATGTAGACATATCATTGTCACCCGCAATAGAATGTAACAGCTAGATAATTATATTTATCAAGAAATGGTCTTTAACTGCTATAGAATTAATTAGAACAAAAAGGATATAATATAGAGATGTCTGTTCAATACACTATCCAGATAAGTCAAGGGAAATGTTAGGCGAGGGGATTATAGGTGATAATCGCTTGAATCATTTGGTCTACGCTGTGTCATAGCTAATTATAACTATACACATGTTTTGTGTTTGATAAAAAGGCCACTATCACATGGATGGAAGGTGTAGCACGGTATGGAGACCGACGATATAGTTTCGCAGACATGAGGTAATGATAATAGCGATGCCAATTGTAGATAAATATTTCTTTATTTAAGTATCATCATGATTAAAATACAGTTTATACACTATATGAAATACATTAAACAACTAGCCACACCATTCTATAAAGCATTATAAGAGACTATATATAAAATATAACATTACATATTTTGAACAAATTTTATATCACATATTTATACAATGTAGCACATTGCTGTTTATATACTGTATCGCAATCATGGGTTACTCCTACACATGAATATTTTGAACATCGAGAAACGGATATGTTCAAAAGCGTACTAAATAGAAATAATTACATATAAAATCTCAAGATTGTTTTATAGTATGAAAAGTAGACATAAACACACAACAAACGCTTAAACATCGAACCAGGTCAATTCATGTGCGAGTTTTTAAATAACATTAATACATGATTTAAAACTTAACCAGGGCTTCGTTCAATACGGTTAACTATGTGAACTCTGTTCGTAAACGCAAACGATAACCAAAATAACGAAATGTAAATGGAAATCGGACCACATCGGCGCTATCCCTCCATTTTTTCTTTAAATCACATGATTAAACACACACGCTTACAGGTCAAAAAACGTGTTTGCTCTGTTAGCAAACGTTTAAAGCGAACATTTCGTTTAGTTGACTTCTGTTAACAAACGTATGCAAACAAAATAACTGTATAAGCAATCTGAACGCAACCCAGATTAAGGTATGTGCCATTTTATGAATTAACATATACATGCACTTACATTTTGACTACGAACAATGTGTGTTTATCTGATGACATGTTGGAAAAAAATATTTATAAGTTGGCACGATATGCATACATAAGAATTAAACAACACTCATTGTACATAGTTTACATAATTGTGTAATCATTTGTAATTAATATATATATTTGATTTTATTATTTCTTTAGTCTTCTGAATAGTTGTAATTATAATAATTAGTTTTTTGATACATTATTAGCTTTGATCAAACTCTCGATAACCGTCTGTTATTTGTCCATCTATATGATTTTATTTGATTGTTATTGCATATTTGTAAACAATCTAAATAAAGATTGGTGTTTTTATGGCAGTGGGCGTAAAGTATATTCATATATTTGAATTTTGTAGCCATACAAAGCACATATAAACTATTAATGAGCCAAACATAAATATACATTGTAACTATTTGTGGGTAAACAAACAATAATCATAGACCGTGATATTGAGTAGATCCCCGTTTACATCCAATATAGCATGACATCCATTGTCAATACGTCTCACTACACAGTTGTGCCCCTTTTTTTACCACGGTAACATGATTCTTATGCTTAAAAAAGTTTTATCAAAATGGTTCATAGTGGTTGTGTTTTTTTTGCTGCAGATGAGCAGAGCAAAAGCTGGCATATCATATACTGTAATACGATATCACTGGTGTTAAAACAGTGACTTTTATAGGATTTTAACATATACATGTATTTATGAGCATTTGTTGACTTAAAAACGATCTTGGGGTGTCACTGCACAGTTTTTAAAAACAAACAAGCTAGTCAGCCAACCAGTTATTTGTGACTTTTGAGGTGGGGATAAATTCTGCTATGAAAAAAAATATTTTAAAATAAATTATGTGGAATCTATATTACCGTGGAAACACTAGACCATATTTTATATAGAGCAAAGAACAAAAATAGTGAGACCTTAAATAATGTGTATCGGGCGTATTTTTGACAATTATATATTATATCAACTTTACAAACTTTTAACTTTTCAAATATGCATTTTATTGCGGCAATATTGAAAGACCTTTACTTTAAAACGAATTATGCTCTGTTTCTTGTTCCGATTCCTAACACTGGTTCCAGCGTTAGACTTAAAACACAAGTTCTACATAATCTATGTTTTTATTTAATAATAACCTTCACATATTTTTCTTTATGAAACAATATATGACTAAACATAACCATATCGGGAAACAAGTCGAACAAAAGCATTTTCATTCTACGTGACGTCAGAAAGCGACATAACTTCCTTTTTTCTACGTATATGTTCTGTATATAACTTTTTTTACGATTTGACACTTCTGTACATGTATAGCAATGTGTATTACCCTTTAGTTGTATAAACGATTAGTTGATTTACAATTTCTATCTTAGTAAACTAGAGAGATTTATGGTACTTGAGGTAATAAATGGTTGTATTAAAATGTACAAATACTATTGTTACCTTATTTTTTATTTCTTCCTGCTGGATTGATATAAAAAGGTTATTTTACAGTGTTTATAAAATATTGAATTATATTGTACGAGTACATATCATTGTAGAAAAAAACATATCGAACGAGACGCCGATTGAGATTTTCACCACAATAAGTACGAGAACAATATTATTTATGGTTTACATAGATACCGTTAATTTGTCTAAGGAAAATGGAAGATAGCAACCAATCAATATCCATCGCTGATTGGATTATCGAATTGTTTGATTGACAGCTTGTGTCAGGTCAATTTGGTGTATAATACGTTATGGTGAGGCGCGCATATGTACAGGATTAAAAAAAAACACCAGTCACGTGACATTTTAGAATAGAAAAGAATGTTGGTTTTATTTATAGATATATGTATAATATATATCTTATCATACATCCATGTTGTTTTAATAAAACAAAACAACATAACGAACACACGTAAACATATCAGTATTTCAGGATATTTTTAGACAAAAAAAGTTCAAATTCTGTCGTCTATAAACACACTTTTGAACACGCTTGAACAAAAAAGTCATAAAAAAACAAAAATCAGTTTATGTAAGACTGTAAGATCTGAAATAATCGTTATATGTATTTGAATCGATATCCATTTTTATATGTAGCACCCACACTGACGCATGCTTACTCGTACATCCTCATGGATGCATCTATAAAACTATGATAGCTTCTCAAACCTCCTCAATAATACAATAAACATGTTAAAAATATTTGAAATAGGAAAACTATAATCAAATATATAATTTCAATTTCGAAATAGAGTAACGCTGGATATATTTTACGCAATATGTCATATATTGTATAATGTAAACGTAATATAAGCAGATACATACATATACACCATGAACCCAGATATCACCGATCCCCTCGCCAGAAGTCCCGTAAGGTATTTTATCGAAGTTATCTTTTGAATAATTCAAATAGTAAAACATCATTACCCATATTGCAAGTCTCTCTCTCTCTTTCTCTCTCTCTCTCTCTCTCTCCCTCCCTCCCCCCCCTCTCTCTCTCTCTCTCTCTCTCTCTCTCTCTCTCTCTCTCTCTCTCTCTCTCTCTCTCTCTCTATATATATATATATATATATATATATATATATATATATATATATATCTCTCTCTCTCTCTCTCTTAATTTGATTTATTTACAAATGTGTTCAGTGACAATAAAGCTTTGTGTTATCGTATCTCTAAATGTACCACTATGTTACCATGTACAAATTAAGCTATTGTGTTATCGTATCCCTAAATGTACCACTGTACATATTAAGCTATTGTGTTATCGTATCCCTAAATGTACCACTATGTTACACCGTACATATTAAGCTATTGTGTTATCGCATCCCTAAATGTACCACTATGTTACACTGTACATATTAAGCTATTGTGTTATCGTATCCCTAAATGTACCATCGTACATATTAAGCTATTGTGTTACATGTATCGTATCCCTAAATGCACCACTATGTTACACCGTACATATTAAGCTATTGTGTTATTAAGCTATTGTGTTATCGTATCTCTAAATGAGCCACTACGTTACATCGTACATATTAAGCTATTGTGTTATCGTATCCCTAAATGTACCACCGTACATATTAAGCTATTGTGTTATCGCATCCCTAAATGTACCACTATGTTACACCGTACATATTAAGCTATTGTGTTATCGCATCTCTAAATGTACCACTATATTACACTGTACATATTAAGCTTTTGTGTTATCATATCTCTAAATGTACCACTGTGTTACACTGTACATATTAAGCTTTTTGGAGAAAAACTTTATACGAATAATATTCTTTCATTCTAGTACTTTATATTTTGAATACTGTAATTATTTATCTGGAATTACTGGACATAAAATATGTTTAAACCAATATTGGTTAATCCACGTGAACAAATGTGTTATGAAATACCGTCTTCCAATAAAATAATAGTCAATATATAAATCATGGATCTATATATATATCTCTAGGATCAAGTCTATTAACCCCCAATGAAAAAAACAGAGAACTTTATGCCTGTCCCACAATTTATATCAGTTGAACACTTACTATACTATGACGCCATTAAAACTTTCTCTAAAGCAACTGACCAATCAACGTGTTCAAATGTGTTGCTACTTCACCGACCCAATTGGAAGAGCTGGGTCCGTTATACAGACTAATAAAATAGTGTAAGAGTGTCCCACTTTTGACCAGGTTACACGGAATGACATCGGTGATATGCCAGTGTGACTTATAAACAGCGAGATCGCTAACCCCACGGTTCTCATTGACCGATTGGTTTAAGACTCTCAATAAATCGTACTTTTCACCGCTTGGTCGTGTGTTCGGATGAGCTCATTTGACTACCTATACTTTGGCTAAAACATGAAATTTGCAAACTCGTGTTGCCGAAATATCAATAAAGGAAGAGTAACGAAAAAAGGCAAGGCATTCAGCTGTATAGATGCATATAACAAAATATACACGAAATAAAAGCTCGACTATAATTTGAATTGGCTCTTGCCCTGCAAATAAATATCAAGACTTCGGAATGCTTTTGATACATCATAAATTATCTCCATATATATTATCTATTTCTTGAATTGGAACATAAATGCTAGTATATAAAAATGGTACACACAGCTTCTTAATCATCTGAATTTAGGATTTGACAATTCGGCTACTACTACATGAGTGTAAGTGTTGTCAAAGTTAGGTTTTGTTGGTATGATATCACGAATTTCACTTCGTGGGAGCTCTGCTGCGGCATTTCCCCCTTTAAATGTTGTTTCTTTATTAGACTGAATGACATGTCCATCCAAATGACTATACATGTTTGCACAGATACATTTTTCACCTCCGCTGATAGCATTAATGGCAGTATATGATTGCTTCGTATAAAAAGAGTGCCACCGGTTCTATTTCTAACGTTGTGTAGTTGTAAATTTTGCCACTGACGTCATTAAACGTAGTATACGCATTTCAAGTATCTTCACTCATATGTACTTTAGCTTGAGTACTCGATTTATTCTTATAAGTAGTGTCGTATACGTCATCCGTATAATTGTTAGGCGTATTGTTTGCTACGACAACATTACATAGTAGTTGGTTGTACATTTGTATAATCAGCTTCGGTGTGTTCGAGTTCTGTATAAACAGCATCAGAAGGATCAGCAAGCAGAATCTCATATTGGTTAGTTTCATTATCAGTTGTATTCCCTGACCTTCTTCTACAATATTAAAAAGTAAAACTATAGATATTTTACAGAATCAATAAAACCAAGTTTGTGCTTTTCATTTTTTGTCTTTCGTGTTAGAGTAGTTTAAGTATTTTCACCGCTGAGCTTTGCAAGTGACTTGCGGAAGGATGTTGCTTTTACCCAGATTCATTTTGAGGTCTCCCTCCAAAATTAAACTGGATGTGCCATACATGTTATATGTTGAAAAAGTAAACATGCCTTGAAAATGCCAATGTTCATGACCCATTTAATTGCTATCAATAAAAACAAAGTTTCGTATTATCTTTTTATTTTGTCCTTCGTGGCCGAGTGGGTTAAGTCACTTTTCTCTGATGACCACTTAACTTTCACCTCAGAGCTTTGCGAGTGACTTTAGCGAGGATGCTGGTTATATCAAGATTCAATGTGAAGTCTTCCTCCAAAATTAAACTGTATTTGCCATATATAACATATTATATGTTTAAAGACTAAACATGCCTTGAAAATGTCAAAATTTTAATTGCAATTTCACTGAAATAAACTCTTTTTAAATTTTTATTTGTTGAATGAAAACAGTGAAAATATATTCTGGAAATTTCAGTATTTTTAACAATGGAATTTATGAAAATACTCGCTTAGAAAAATTGCTATAATTCACATAAAAGCATCAAATTAAAATGTTTTACCTAGTAGTAAGTGGTATATTGGTATGTACAGCTTCGGCTTGTTCGAGTTCTGTATAAACAGCATCAGAAGGACCAGCAAGCAGAATCTCATATTGGTTAGTTTCATTATCAGTTGTATTCCCTGGCCTTTTCCTAAAATATTTCAAAGTAAAACTATAGATATTTTATAGAATCAATTGAACCAAGTTTGCGCTTTTCATTGTTATGTCCTTCGTGTTCGAGTAGTTTAAGTATTTTCACCGCTGAGCTTTGCAAGTGACTTGCGGAAGGATGTTGCTTTTACCCAGATTCATTTTGAGGTCTTCCTCCAAAATTAAACTGGATGTGCCATACATGTTATATGTTGAAACAGTAAACCTGCCTTGAAAATGCCAATGTTCATGAGCCGAATGTAATTGCGTTTTCACTAAATTCAACTCTTTTTTTAAAATTTTATTTTATGAAAGAAATATTTGAAAATACCTTCTGGCAGTGTCAATATTTTTAACAATGAAATTAATGAAGATACTAGCTTAGAAAAATTGTTATAATTCACATAAAAGCATCAAATTAAAATGTTTGACCTAGTAGTAGGTGGTATATTGGTATGTACAGCTTCGGCTTGTTCGAGTTCTGTATAAACAGCATCAGAAGGACCAGCAAGCAGAATCTCATATTGGTTAGTTTCATTATCAGTTGTATTCCCTGGCCTTCTCCTGTAATATTTAAAATAAAAAACTATGGATATTTTATAGAATCAATTGAACCAAGTTTGCGCTTTTCATTTCTATGTCCTTCGTGTTCGAGTAGTTTAAGTATTTTCACCGCTGAGCTTTGCAAGTTACTTGCGGAATGATGTTGCTTTTACCCAGATTCATTTTGAGGTCTTCCTTCAAAATTAAACTGGATGTGCCATGTGTAACATGTTATATGTTGAAAAAGTAAACATGCCTTGAAAATGCCAATGTTCATGAGCCGAATGTAATTGCGTTTTCACTAAAATAAACTCTTTTTTTTTAATTTTATTTTATGAAAGAAAAATGTGAAAATACCTTCTGGCAGTGTCAATATTTTTAACAATGAAATTAATGAAAATACTCACTTAGAAATTGCTATAATTCATTAAAAAGCACCAAATTAAAATGGTTTACCTTGTAGCTGGTGGTATATTGGTATGTACATCTTCGGCTTGTTCGAGTTCTGTATAAACAGCATCAGAAGGACCAGCAAGCAGAATCTCATATTGGTTAGTTTCATTATCAGTTGTATTCCCTGGCCTTTTCCTAAAATATTTCAAAGTAAAACTATAGATATTTTATAGAATCAATTGAACCAAGTTTGCGCTTTTCATTGTTATGTCCTTCGTGTTCGAGTAGTTTAAGTATTTTCACCGCTGAGCTTTGCAAGTGACTTGCGGAAGGATGTTGCTTTTACCCAGATTCATTTTGAGGTCTTCCTCCAAAATTAAACTGGATGTGCCATACATGTTATATGTTGAAAAAGTAAACCTGCCTTGAAAATGCCAATGTTCATGAGCCGAATGTAATTGCGTTTTCACTAAAATCAACTCTTTTTTTTAAATTTTATTTTATGAAAGAAATATTTGTAAATACCTTCTGGCAGTGTCAATATTTTTAACAATGAAATTAATGAAAATACTAGCTTAGAAAAATTGTTATAATTCACATAAAAGCATTAAATTAAAATGTTTGACCTAGTAGTAGGTGGTATATTGGTATGTACAGCTTCAGCTTGTTCGAGTTCTGTATAAACAGCATCAGAAGGACCAGCAAGCAGAATCTCATATTGGTTAGTTTCATTATCAGTTGTATTCCCTGGCCTTCTCCTGTAATATTTAAAATAAAAAACTATGGATATTTTATAGAATCAATTGAACCAAGTTTGCGCTTTTCATTTCTATGTCCTTCGTGTTCGAGTAGTTTAAGTATTTTCACCGCTGAGCTTTGCAAGTTACTTGCGGAAGGATGTTGCTTTTACCCAGATTCATTTTGAGGTCTTCCTCCAAAATTAAACTGGATGTGCCATACATGTTATATGTTGAAAAAGTAAACATGCCTTGAAAATGCCAATGTTCATGAGCCGAATGTAATTGCGTTTTCACTAAAATAAACTCTTTTTTTTAATTTTATTTTATGAAAAAAAATGTGAAAATACCTTCTGGCAGTGTCAATATTTTTAACAATGAAATTAATGAAAATACTCACTTAGAAATTGCTATAATTCATTAAAAAGCACCAAATTAAAATGTTTTACCTTGTAGCTGGTGGTATATTGGTATGTACATCTTCGGCTTGTTCGAGTTCTGTATAAACAGCATCAGAAGGACCAGCAAGCGGAATCTCATATTGGTTAGTTTCATTATCAGTTGTATTCCCTGGCTTTTTCCTAAAATATTTCAAAGTAAAACTATAGATATTTTATAGAATCAATAAAACCAAGTTTGTGCTTTTCATTTTTTGTCCTTCGTGTTCGAGTAGTTTAAGTATTTTCACCTCAGAGCTTTACAAGTGACTTGTGCGAGGATGCTGGTTCTATCAAGATTCAATGTGAGGTCTTCCTCCAAAATAAAACTGTATTTGCCATATAGAACATGTTACATGCTGAAAGACTAAACATACCTTGAAAACGCCTATGTTTATGAGCCGAATTTAATTGCTTTTTCACTAAAATAAATTCTTTTTTGAAAAAAAAAAAAAATTATGAATAAAAACAGTGAAAACAGCATTTAGCTAAATAGTATTTTTAAACAATGAAATTATTGAAAATACTCGTTTACAAATGTCTATATTTCATCAAAATTCGTAATATTAAAATGTTTTACCTATTTCTTGCTATAACCACCACTGTGATGATACTAACTATCAACAACAGCCCGCCAACTGCAACAACGATGTAAATATAATCTGAAAAAAAAGAAAGAAAAAAAAAAACAATCAGGAAACCATCTTCAACTGTAACATTTACTTACGTTTTATGAAACATAATGTCATATATCATTTATTGGTCTAACATTGAGATGAACATTTAATACACAGATACAACTTCAAGGATGCAATTCTTTGCAATTAAAGCATAAACAGAGTTTTCAAAATTTAAAATTGGCCAGAAATACTTTAACAATATATATCATGCCTATTCTATTTATACACACAGACTTTTTGTTAAAAAGAGCTTATAACTAACAGGCAAATATAATTAATTGAAAAGGAATCTCCTACATTTCAATTGAATAATAATGTTTAATTTTGATTTGAATTTCGATTGATGATATTGACGACATATTGCTTAATTTGGTTTATTTAAGATAAAGTGTGAGTATGGTTATAAAGTATTGGTTTTGACTTATTTCTTGAAGTATGGAATGTACATACAGCAACACTTATTACGTAACATACGTTTTGCATTATAAGCATTTGGTTGCTTACCTTTAGTAGATTCTGGTCCAGTCCTTGATGTTAGTCCAGAATCTATGGATGGTGTTTGTTCAACTCTGGTTGCAGCTGCTGTAGTCGGCGGTGATGTTAGTGGTATTGTTTCTGTGTGTGAAGTACGATAATAAAAATATAGGATAATCTATATTCAAAGTTATTATTACCAACATAGAGAGACTACCAAGTTAACAAACAAGCAAACAAACACACAAGCAAATAAACACACTAAAATAAAAATGAAGAGTATATGTACGATATATATATTGATACATGAAGTATTTAGTTTAACCACTGTAATGTGAAAATACTTGTAGTTATAAATATTTTATACGTGTAGTTACATACAAAACACAATTAAGTGAGTGAGTGAGTGAGTGAGTGAGTGAGTGAGTGAGTGAGTGAGTGAGTGAGTGAGTGAGTTATTAAATATTTTATTATAGTGACGTCATGTGACATGATATACTGACATCCAATTTTATACAACACATCCGGTCCAATAGACCTATAAGTAACCTATACAAATAAATAATTGTATTATTTACATGATACTATGAAACATCATCAACATTGATAATAGATACAAGGTAGTTACATAACAACATATTATTTACGGCTGTTTGGAAAGGCATTGGTTATATATTGTATTTTTTGTTCACACATAAGTATTAACAATGTATTTAGTTACTTTTCTGTAACGTTTGTGACACATTTATCAACATCATCCAAACCATTAAGCCGGGCCGGATAAACTAAGTCGGTAACGCGTCTGGTTTCAATCCAGGGGTCGTGAGTTCGAATCTCCGCCCGGCAACAGTCTCCGTTTGTGATGATTGATATACGACATTGTGTCTCGTTATCATTGGTTTTTCACCGCTGGTTCAAGTAGGAAAGTTGTCAGCTACTTGCGGAGATGGGGTGTACTAGAGTACGGGTTAACATTTCAGGATCCGAGGAAACAGTGGTTAGGTTAATTAATCGTCGGTTAGCCCTCGATGCCATAAAAATGACGCTAAATGTTCAATCAATCAATCAATCAATCAATCAACCATACTATTAAACTGCATAATAGAAAATTTCTCATTCAATATGGCTGTTATTATATCAAATTTACAGTGCGGAAACTTTATTAATGATTTAAAGCTTTTTTACCATTCTGGCAAACCGATTTTAAGCGCAATATAGAACTTCCAGTCATCCTAAAAAATGCTGTGTTATCCCGTATTATCAGGTAAACAAATGCCACAGTTTGTTTTCTCTCTTGACCTGTGACGTCAATCAGTATGAAATCAATGAATGTTGTATATTATTATTATTGTTTAGTAATGTGAATTAGCTTCTTCCTACTTTTTTACTGACACAATTACAGTTGTATGAATGTTAGACGTATTTAAAGCAGCATAACCAGTACTTTGCTTTCTGTCAAATCAATAAAATACCTGGTGTACTTGTAATATTGACTATCTGGATCATGCATAGTGCAAAATACAATTGTTTATCGCAAAAAAACATATATTTAAACTCGCTCTTATCGCTCATATTTGAATTTCGTTATAAAAAAAAGTGTTCATTTCCATATCTGCACTGTTTTTCCTCCATAGTGCTCCATAAACGGCTTTTAATATAAAAAACCCTAGGTTCCAACAAAATGAAGAATATATTTGTCTATATATGCATTTATATCTAGTGACAGTTCTAATACTGAAGGATGACGGAATTGGCCGAGTTTATACGATTGAATAGGAATTTATACGATAATTTTCGTCAGCAAAGGAATTAATTTGCATACCAGAATTACTGATCAGTAAATTTATATTTAAAACACAATTGATTTACGTTTAAACAGGTATCAGCTGTTATAAATACATCGAAGGTCATGAGGTTTCACGAAAATGTTTGTCATTCATAAACAACTTGTTTCTTTGTTCATAAAAAAATATCTTCAAATACTAGTTATGCTGCTTTAAACAATACTAGTACCAAAAGTGCTGGTCAAAAAACAAATATACATTGTAGTTCATGTTTCAAACAAATTATAAGAAAATCATATTAATTCTCGAAATTCGTAGCATCATCTTGACTCATTTGTTCAAAATTATATGTAAACTATTGAATCTGGTTTGAAAACAATAGGAAGACTACAACAAAATAATGAACTCTTTAGTTTTATAAAGTATAAATTGAAGAAAAATATAACATTTCTAGACTTGAAGATACCTTCCATATATTTTGTTTGAAGATGAGCTAAATCGTTTGCAAATATTGCGTTACTATCTCTGTAAGTAGTTTGTTTATGTTCTGTAAAACATATAATTATAAAAAACAGAAAAAAATATTAACATTTCATAAAACAGGCATTTCACACATCTTAAATTCGTAATACAAATGTTTGCATTGAAATCACGGCAAACATCATAGTTTTGTGGTATGCATAAGAGAATTAATCGATTTTGAAAAAGGAAGTGTCTTTCTTTACTTTAATGTGACTGCCTCCTAAACTTATGTGTACTTTCATTTAATTGTGCTTATAACATAAACAATTAAATTGGCCGGACCAAGTGTCCTGTTAAACAATAAATATTCTTTATTTTCAAATTCCATTAGACTGTCAAATGTAAATACTTTTATACTTGACACTATAGAATCACACATTGTAATGAGTGGATACACGCAATAATTTTACTGCTCGTGGTGTTCACACAGGTTATTAACGAAAGTTGTTGAAAAAAATTCGATGGTCTTAACGATATTACATAACGAGTGTCTGATATTACCATAAAAATGCTCGTGCTAAAAAATTTACTCAATTAATAACGATCCTCCACAAATCAATACACTTTATGTATCGTTTATGGTTTATAACCGTAACCTTTTGGGATTTCTGGATGTATTTAAACAGAGAGGAGCGTTTCTATTTTAGTTCATTACATATGTATATTCATGACTCGTGAATACTATTTCTCATCTTGGACATCTACCGATATATTTTTCGTCTCACTACACAGTTACGCCCCTTTTTTCCCACGGTAACATGCTTCTTACGCTTAAAAAAGGCCCATGTAATTCAGTTTTTAATTATTTTCAAAATGGTTCATAATAGTTGTGATTTCTTACTGCAGATGAGTAGAGAAAATGTTGGCATAGCATATACTACAATAAGACATCACTGGTGTTAAAAATGTCTTTTATAGGATTTCAACATAAGCATGTATTTACGAGCACTTGAGGACTTCTTTTTTCAAAAAATACCAGGTTGTCACTACACCCTCTATAAAAAATACACGCTGGTCAACCTACCAGTTATTGTGCATTTGTATGCGGATATACATTCCTGCTGTTAAAACTTTAGACAACATTCTATGTGAAATTCATTTTTTCCATGGAAATCTTAGACTTTATTTTATATAGAACAAGGAACAAAATTCAACTGTGTAGTGAGACCTAAATTCTCTTCTCCCAAAACAGGTGTATGTCTCGTTATGATGATATATGATTTCAACATTTGATCCACCCATAGCTGGCTTACCAGTATATTTACTGAGAACGCTAAGTCCAAACATTGTAGTCCACAGCATGCTACTATTCTTGATGTGTTGTTTAGGTATCGACGAAATGTAGCGGTGTCTGGCAGGGAAACTATTAGTCTCGAAGCATCTCTTAACCGCCTCTTTCCAGTTCGCAACACGAAAAGAATCAACAATAAGTGTCCCGTTATCCGTTTGGCACAACGAACTAAAACTCTCCTTATCACGGGTGTCGCATACAAACCACCTGAAGACACCAGTTGATGTATCATAGACAATACATTCGCCATTGTATAAACCTTTACCGGAACTAACGTTATCTGCAGATAAAACTGGAACTAGAAAATAACGAAATGTTTTTGTATGTATAAAACTTCCATCAATAATACATGTATGTGAATAAAGTGCCCATTAGAAGCATGAGACGAAACTTAGGGAAGATCAAGTATTCCCCATTTTTTAATATACTGAACGGAATAGCTAATTCGCCAAAATATTGATAAAACAGTAATTCCCAGTATATTGTAGTTTTAAATGTAGTTTCTGTGCAAAAAAAAATGCAAAATTTTCATGAACCATAATTTTGAGTTGGCACAGCAAAATAATGTTTCAGATATTTCCAATATTATTCAACAGAATTAAAAAAAAATGCTACTGATTTTCACTAATATATCGATTTTTCAACGAATGCCAAACTGATTTGTATTTACTCAAAAATGTGTGTTAAGGAATGGAAAAGGACACTATAGATAAAACATATAAAACGTTTTAACTACAATATTGTACACGGTTTCTTCCCGAAAGCCAGTTTTTCCAGGCTGTTAGACATACGGTACCTCTTATTTTAATAAGTTGCTTTATGAGCTACCGGCTGCAACAGGTAGAAAAACCCAAGTTTGAACCTACGGCTTCCCGTTTCCGTGGTGGAGTGGAGGGGGTTGTGGAGGGGGTGCGCTTTAACCACTAGGTCACGGAATACGGTATTAAAAATTGTTGCATTAAAAGTTCAAAAGTCGCGAGCTTGATTTTAAAAGCCAGACACCTCATCTCTTTCAACACTCGTGAGTGGCATTTATACTGGCAGTTATACAGGTACATATGTACATGTATACATATACGTAACTGAATTAGCAAGTCTATAAAAAAAAAGCGGTGATATAACATTATCCGCGCGACCAAAGTTATAAAAGATATAAAAGATATATTACGCAGTAAACAGTAATACACATTTGGGATTACCTGTCTCATATAATGACACAAAATTGTCACCTCCACATAGCAAAGGTCTATGAAAGCCGCATTGTTGTTTACATTCTGTTTCCCGGGCTTCTGTTATATTTAGTAGACTGTTTACACAATAACACACTACTTTTCCCTTTGAAAATTAAAATAATTTTGATTTTAATTTTACCATTAAACAAATTATATAATTTAATTCGCAACTTAATTTAAACACAACATATTCCGATAATATAAAATCACAGATTGAAATGGAAAGAAAAAAATCAAATACTCAATTTCGTTACAAAAGTTACAATCATTATTATTGAATCGATTTGTACCCCTGTTCATTCATCAAATATATATTTTTAACGCCATTCAAAATGTTATTGAATATAAAATATGTTTCTAACCAAGTTCTCCTGTCATTCTTGTCGGCAATTGATTTGTTAAATTTGTGTTTTAAAGTGATGCAATTGCTGGTAGTTCGGAAGGTAGTTCGGTAGGTAGTTCAGTAGTTCGGTAGGTAGTTCAGTAGTTAGGTAGGTAGTTCGGTAGGTAGTTCAGTAGTTCGGTAGCTAGTTCGAGAGGTTGTAGGTAGGTAGTTAGGTAGGTAGTAGGTAGGTATTTAGGTAGGTAGTTCTGTAGTTCGGTACATAGCTCGGGAGGAATAAGATAGTACTTAGGTAGTTCAGTAGATAATAGTTCGGTAGTTCAGTAGGTAGTTAGATAGCAGGCAGGTAGGTAGGTAGGTAGATAGGTAGGTAGGAGGGTATGTAGGTAGGTAGGTAGGTAGGTAGGTAGGTAGGTAGGTAGGTAGGTAGGTTGGTAGGTATTTAGGTAGGTAGTTAAATAGTTTGGTAGGTAGGGTAGGTATGTAGAGAGGAAGGGAGTGAGGAAGGTTGGTTGGTAGGTAGGTAGGTGGTTATTTAGTATGTAATTCAATAGGTAGTTCGGTAGGGAAGTAGGTAGGTAAGTAATTCGGTAAGTTAGTAGTTTGGTAGTTCGGTAATTCGGTAGGTAGGTTGGTAGGTATGTAGGTAGGAAGTAACGTAGGTACGTATGTGGGTAGGCGGGTAAGTGGGTAGGTATGTAGGTGGGTAGGTAAGTAAGTGGGTGGATAGGTAGGTAGGTAGGAAGGTAAGTTGTTCGGTAAGAAGGTACGTAAGTTCGTAGGTACGTACGTGGTTAGGTAGATAGCTAGTTCGGTTGATCGGTAGTTCGGTTTGTAGTTAGGTGGGTGGGTAGGCTTTGAGTGGGTAGGCTTTGCGTGGGTATGTTTGTGGGTGTGTAGGTGGATGGGTAGGTACTTGGGTGGGTTGTTAGGCGGGTAGGTTGGTGGGTGGGTGGTTTGGTGGGTACGTGTGTGGGTGAGTGGGTACGTGTGTATGTCGGTAGCTAGGTGGGTAGGTTGTTAGATATGTAGGTAGGTGGGTAGATAAGTGGGCAGGTGGGTAGGTAGGTTGGCAATTGGGTAGTTAAGTGGGCAGTTCGGTACGGCAGGCAGGCAGGCTGGCAGGCAGGCAGTTAGGTATGTAGGTAAGTGGGATGGTAAGTGGTAGTTCGGTAGGTAGTTATGTAGCTAGGTATGTAGGTATGTAGGTAGGTATGTAGGTATGTAGGTATGTAGGTAGGTAAGTCGGTAGGTATGTATGTAAGTAGGTAGGTAGGTAGATATGTAGGTAGGTATGTAGGTAGGAAGGTAGGTATGTAGGTAGGTAGGTAGGTAGGTAGGTAGGTAGGTAGGTAGGTAGGTATGTAGGTAGGTATGTAGGTAGGTTGATAGATCAATAGGTAGGTAAGTAGGTATGTAGGTATGGGTAGGTAGGTTTGTAGGTAGGTACATGTAGGTAGGTAGGTAAGTATGTATTTAGGTAGGTACGAGGTGGATATGGGTAGGTAGGTAGGTAGGTAGGTAGGTAGGTAGGTAGGTAGGTAGGTAGGTAGGTAGGTAGGTAGGTAGGTAGGTATGGGTAGGTAGGTTGGTAGGTAGGTAGGTAGGTAGGTAGGTAGGTAGGTAGGTAGGTAGGTAGGTAGGTAGGTAGTTGGGTATGGGTAGGTAGGTTGATAGGTAAATAGGTAGGTAAGTATGTATGTAGGTAGGTAAGTAGGTAGTTCAATAGGTAGGTAGGTAGGTAGGTTGTTTGGTAGGTAGTTCAGTAGCTAGTTCGTTTTACACTAGTATGTTAGAAGTAAACAATCTTGTTTTCCTTGAAGGACTCAACAGAGGGTCTACGAGTTGAAATCTTGTGTCGCCTTCAATCATATCATCCGACATTTTATGCTACTAACATAGTGATACGTCATAAGAAACATTCATCTCAACGTTACCTTGGTCTTTTCTAGCCCAATATATCTTGTGTGTCCACATTTCCAGAAACATAGTTCCTGATGTAACCATGGGATGTAGTGTTCTTCAGCAATGCTGTTGATATAATTTGACTTCGCACAACCTAAACGCACGGGGATATACAAATAGTAAAAATAAATAATATTAGTGTATAAACGACAGTAAAACATACATAATGAGTGCAAACAAATAAAAAGCCATAACTACATCACATAATTCAGGTGTTTATTTTGGTCAAAATTACCTGAAATAAAAATCATTTGATTTATTGATAAAAACATAATTTTATAAAGTATAGGTAAATAAAAAAAAAATCGAACACCGATTTTTTTTCTCATTTGGATAGATAACCTAAAACATCTCATTTATGAACTCAGATCAACGTTCATTTTTAAGTTGACATTACCGTTTCTGCCGAAAAAAAACTCCAAACAAACTGAACTGTAATGATATGCTTTGTTATGTACAAGCATTGTCTTTAGAACAATTTATATATAAATACTATAATACACAATTGTTTGAATGAAGCAGTTTTGAAATTTTAGTTTGTTTGGTGGCATGCTTAGATTCAGATGTGAATACTGGACCGGCAGCTTCCACATACCTATATACTGAACTATCTTGTACGTCAAGATATACCCCAGCCAAAATTTGTCTCGTACGGTCAGATCTAGTCCCGGCACTTCAATAACAACTCTGTTACCACCTGGTGAGAATTTAATGTCAGGAGTTGCTAGAGTACAGCTAGAGACGGCGGTATCCCATGTCGCTTTCGTAGAGTTAACAAAGTAGTCTGGTCGGCCTTAAAACGTATTTTTTAAAAGTTTAAATATGAACTTACAAATGGTGTATATCACTCTATCTCATTGAAAATATTCGTATCACAGAAAATATACTTCCAAAACGATAGAACGTATATGATCTCTCTGGTCTCAGAAGTGCTACGTTGTTTCGTTGTTAACATGAACATCGGATACAAAATCAATATACAATCGTACATACTCGACCAATTCCGTCATCCTTCGGTATTAGATAAGAATAATCGGCGAGGTGGTCCGAATGAAAATATATACTTAGTCATACAATATTATCAACAATGTTTTTTTTATATTATCCCTTGCCAAATTATAGCTAGTACTATTAGGAATAAAGATAATTGTAACCAAAGTGTTTGAAATGTCTGTTTCAATATGCTCTTTACAGATATAAATCTAACAATTTGATAATGCACCGATCTTTATCAAGCGTCTAAAATAGTTCTCCTTTCTCCTTTACAACTTTGGAATTGAACAATACACAAGTGAATTAAGTGTTGCCATGGATACAAATTTCCCTACCGCTTGACAACACTAAATAAAGTAGGTTCTTACGTAGACCGACTGTCGTGATAGTTTACATGCAGAAGAAACTGTTCAAAACGAGCCACGGGAAATTTGGCTAGACATTATTCCATAGACATCACTCCATAGGTATGATTCATTGTCATACTATAATAGAAATAAGCAGCTGCCACATAGGTAATTTCTATACGCGACCTTGACCCGCGACATTGACCCTTGGGATAGCTACTTAGGCGTTGCTAACCACACGTAGTCATGCTGTGGTATGAAACTATTTGAAAATTGGTCCATGCATTTGGAAGTTACAAGCTGAACATGACCAACAACGCAGTGAATGGTAATACAAAACACCAATATGTCCTGTACGTACCTTGATCTTTGAGGTAGGCATTCTTCGTGATTTTGATTACAGAATATAATGTTTTATATTTTGATAACCTTATTATTATTATAAAATTACATAAACGTTCTTCTGTATTTTTTTTATAACAAAAATGAGAATGATTTATTAAGATCTAAAAAATATACTGTTAGAACTACCATGTTAATGGAACATAAGATGTCAATACTCATATAATAATATAGTTGAGGTCGTCCTGAAAGTCTGACGTACAGACGTATGTACGTACGGACAGTCGAACAATGGAAATATATACCTAACCCAATAAATATTGGTCAACTATACTCATCCTAAAACATTTAATATTTCTGGTTGTTCACAAATAACTATTATCTCTCTCTCTCTCTCTCTCTCTATATATATATATATATATTATACATTGTGAATGTGCATCTGAAATGATAACAACAATCGGAAATTTCGTTGTTGCGGTTTCAATTATCTTTTTTATATATGTAAATAAAGGGAGTTGCCTTGATATTGTGTCTATGGTTTGCATTGTAGCTAGGCGCACACGCCGTAGTCTGGTCTGGATATTTATGTATGGTTGTTCACAAAGAATTATCTCCATATATATATATATATCATAAATTGTGAATTTGCATTTGAAATCGGAAATTCCGTTGTTGTGATTTCAATTATCCCCCTTGTATATATATATATATATATATATATATATATATAAATATACAGCATGCGCTGAAGAGTTAAATGATAACTTGTTTATGCAATGTAATTAATAACGAAATACTTAGAAACATGTCACCGTCTACGCATTATAATAGCATCTTATGTTTACTAGAAAATAGATATATAAACGCTAGTATATCTTTCCTTTGAACTTGTACTTTAATGTGCATATTGAATGCATGACTACCATGTATATTGTGAATAACATTTTGTTTAAACAAAGTGGGATTCAATTTTATTTGAAACGATATCAGATAATTTGGGCGGATGCAGATCCATCGTTAGATATAATCGCACTTCAACTTTTCAATTTGCGGATCAAGATTACTTTTTGGAAATCCTGTCCCAATGTTTTACCATTCGTGTGTGTACATGTTTAACATATCTGCATTTATTCATTTTTCTCGTTGAAGCCTCGATTGGATTAACAGTTGCTTAAAAGAAATGAGCTAATAAAGAAATATATTTGGCAGGCCAGACGTTGATGAATTGTATAGCTCTTTTTCTTGTTGAAACTTAACATTTGTGTCGTTTAATTGTACATATAAGGGGTTAAATTTTATATTTGTGTTATTCGTTTAACATTCTTATTGTTAAACTAAGAACATTATATGAAAAACTTACAACAAATATAACAAGAATATATGACAAATAGACGGAAGGTATTATAATACCGCTACACAAAAAGGTGATACAAAAAAACGTGAATAATTATCGACTTCACGACTATTTTGAATAAAAGAATTTGCAACGCTAATAATAGAATTTCTGATGCACAGTTTGGCTTTCGTAAAGGTCATTCAACCGTTGGTGCATTGTATGTTTTACATCCTAGTGTTACAAAATATTTGAATGACAATAAACGCTTATACGTAGCATATGTAGATCTAAAGAAATGTTTTGATATTATATATAGAAATACGTTATGGTTTGAACTTTACAAATCCGGCATCCAAGGAAAGCTTTTACGCATAATACGCGACATGTATGAAAATGTAAAATCATGTAATGTGTTGCAATTGTTATGCTGATTATTTTGAGTACGCAGTGTACTTGAGGCAAAGGAAGGTAAAATCCCCAATAGTACTTCCCCTTTTTATAGAAGACTAAGAGCATTATTTACAAGATGATAATAATTCGGGTATAGAAAAAGATGACATTGCACTTATATTATTATTATTATTTGCTGATAATATGGTTATTTTAGGTAAATCGCCAAAATTTACAGTCGAAGTTAGATATTTTATTTGATTATTGTTCGAAACAGGGTTTGGAGGTAAATGCCGACAAAACAAAACCTATGGTGTTCAGGAAAAGGGGAGAATTATTATAGAACGAAGAGTGGAATTACAATGGTTATAACTTGGAATCGGTGAATGATTTTAACTTTTAAGGAATTATTAACTACTCGGGTAAAATTGAATTAAACCAGGAGCATTTAATGGGGAAGTCATTTAAAGCTTTAAAAATGTATTGTCAAAGTGCAATGAATTTAATTTAAAACCTAAAACAAAATGTCAGTTACTTGATGCATTTCCGGGATCAAATAAGGGTTTTACGGTAGAAATATGGGGATTTAGTCGATCTCAAGAATAGAAGGTATACATTTGAAATTCTGTAGACGAATTTTAAATATTAGATCAAATACTGGTTCTAATGAGCTTGGAGTATTCCTTTTATATATTATACGTTATTTTTGAATCATAGAATATTGGTGCAAAGTAATAAAATCTGATAATATCTTAATAAAAAAGTGTATGATCATGTTTCACATGATTACAATAAAGGTTAAACCAACTGGAAATCAAATGTTAAAAAAGTGTTAAGTGATTATGGATATCCGTATGTATTTGAGGATAATTATCATGTAGACCCAAAAACATTTCCATACAATATTTTATCAACGAGTAATTGATTGTTTCAAACAAAATTTGCAGAGCTCAATAGAAAGAAGCATCGTGCTTGAAAATTACAAACATCTTAAAAATGAACCCTATCTTGATTCATTATCAAGTAGCTTGAGAGTTTTTATTTCGAGAATTAAATAAGTTAACATTTTCTGAGGATACAAGCGGGTAGGTGAAAGATACTGTATGTTGTAATGACATAGAAGATTAATACCACTTTATATGTATATATCCACGTTTTAATGATCTTAGAAAATGCTATATAAAACGATACTTTTTCCATATACCTTCTATGTTTAAGTACATTGAATTAATGAAAACTACAAATAAATCTATTTGAATTAATCTTAAAGACAGAATTAATATTTTAAGCACTAACGCTACATATTTATTGGTTCATCCTATCTTAAACGAAAGGATAAAAAAAGAAAAAAATTAAAAAAAAATACTGAATGATATTACTTTTAAGGGATTATCATATTAAACATTTCATAATTATTATATGAGTTATAAATTAAGTTACTTAACGTGACTTAACATTGTAAATTTGTTTGTATACTATGATGATGTACTATCTACAAGTCTGAATAAAGTTATGATCTGTTCTGTTCTATATGAAATTAACGAACACAAATTTAATTAAACAATAGGAATAAATATTGAGAACATGGAAATTAAATCAACAAACACAATATACAACTTAACGACAAGAATGTAAAACAATGGACATACATATAAAAAACATCAAACACAATAGAAAGTTGAACAACACGAATAGAAAATGAGGAAATAAAACACTGATAATTTTGTATAGATTAGAAGTTATATGGTATTTTCTACGTTAGTAGAAAATTCCATGTAACTTCTAATCGGCTTAGATGTTGTTCTACGTTCTCGTTCCTGGGTCCCAGTCATGGTCTTGTTACATAATTTTTATTGATAGAATTAAGCCGATGAAAGACACAAACATTGATAAACAAACACAAACACGAGCGCGTGCGCGTTAGCACTGTTTGTTTGAAATGTATATTTCGCCCGCTCCTCGTAAGTTTTCATTGGATTAAATCGATTAAGGGGGCGTGGTTGATTGTGAAGTTAGGGATTGCGATCATTATGTAGTAGCATGTGACAGCGAATCGACGTGACCTTATGCAATGGACTGGTGTAAAAATCGAAAAAAAGTGTCCGCTACAGGTAATATTTTGCTAATCACTTTCTTAATATTTCATGAAATTCACATAACAAAGACGAACGCCGTATCTGCATGGAGATGAACCTATCGGTACTATTAAATGGAGCACGTGGTCCAGTGGTAGGGGATCAGATCCATGATCAGAGGGTCGTGGGTTCGATCCCCCGTAACTGTTATATGTTTAATACTGGTTCTACCAAGGAAGACTTCGAGCGTAACTTGTTTCACAATCAAAGTAAAAAGAAATAAGTTTAAACTAAACTGACTAAGTTGCCATGGAAATGTACAAAGTCTTATTTTACTCAGTTGAAAAGGTGGGTTGGTGTCATTTACAGAAAAAATGATATACGCCGTTACACATTTTGTCAAAAAAAAGTTTTCTGTGGCTTGTTAATAGTATCGAATGTTCGTCTTTTAACAGACCCTGTGTTCGTCATCGTGTTGTGATTTTTCATGAAATGTTAATTTTAAGAAAGTAAACTACAAAAATGTTACTAGAAACGGGCATTTTTCCTGCGATCACGTGGATTCGCAACCGTAGTAAAAAAATGTAGCGTTGTCTGCAGCTTCGGAAGTTGGTTCAAAATAGAACGTTCTATATTTCATGGAGCGATTTTAATGGCTGAGAAAGTAGGACAACCTCTAAATAATCCTGTTTTTCAATTAGCATTGAGGGTAAAGTGACGTCATTTGATAATGGTAGAGATGCACGCTTTCAGTTTGTTTTCTGACCTAGCTAGGGCTTAATTAATCAATGACGTCGTAACAAAATATATACCACAATAAGAACAAACAAATATTTGCTCACGTTGGTGTTTTATGTGTTCTTCGTTTTCTATTCGTATTGTTCAACTATCTATTGTGTTTGATGTTTTTATATTTATGTTCTTTAATTTCCAGGGGATTCAATTTGACACATCACCTGCAAGAGTGTATCCGTATTACTCATATGGTAATAAAAACCAGATGTAAGTAAGCATAATATTATGTAATATAGTACATAATAAAGCGGTGGTCAGATAAACTTTTGCTTTATCAGCAGGAAATGTTTATCTTGCATTTACACATATACTGATGACGTTCTGCTTTGTTATGTGATAAACCTATGTTTCAATATTTTTTCTACTGTTGATAATAGTAAATCACGTCAACGTATTAGTGATTGTGTCCATTAGCTTTCATCGGGCACTCATGAAAGTTCCGGTTATATCCGTAAATTAATGTTCGGTGTCCGGACGTAAATACTGATATTGCCGTTGATATACCGATAGAAATAAATTATAAATTCGCATCAGATCGGATTCACGAATAGCTGTTCTAATTGGGCATTTAAACCTCGGAACATATTGACGAAGAATAATGATTGCTTAGTAAATACGTTAGCACAATACCGATAGAAGTTATGATAATTGAAATAATAGGATCAATGTGGCTCATGTCGGAAGAAGCAATACTTTGAGTAAAACGATAGAGTTTGATGAAACTCGGCAGTTTAGCAGGTATCAAGGTTCTATGTTCAATCTGCATATTAATTTGTTGATATGATTTATTTAACCTGTATGTTAATGTGTTGTTCTTGTACGTGTAGAGCGAACCTGAAAATTTCCTTTGTTGGCGTTGAATAATTTACAATGTGTTGGTGCGCCGTAAAACCACAGTCATTCATTGTTAGATAAAGGTCGTGCGCATATTGCTCCATCGACTTCCAGGACAAATAGGCCTTTGCAATTAGAACGTAGCTTTAAATTGATTACAGAACAAATCCAGTTCAATTGGTCCACATGGTCAAGAATCGTAAACTTAGGATAAACCGGAAAATGTTTCATTACGGATTGAGCTGTCAGGCATTCAAGATATTTCTTAAAAAATAAATAATAATTAAGTTGATTTTACAAAATGTCCAAATTATTTGTTTTGATAATGACAATGCATTTTTAACTGAGACAGGGGCAACTGTGTTTTATTGTTTGCATGTGTTATGTGGTGCCAGATAAAAATAGTCGGCAATCTATGGTAGATGTTATTGATTGTCTGTTTGATTAATTATATAACTGATTATACGCTCACCCTCAGTAATATAATTGTGTTAATTTGCTGATGTGCGGAGATATGAATGCACGATCTTCCCAGTCTCCTGATTGTGATACGAGTGATAGTACACGTTTAACTACGATACCGGAAGACTCTGTCATTGATACAGAAGTTAAGCGTTTTAAGGTAAACTAAATTCTAATGGTACATCATTACTGATCTATCTAAACAAACACAATAACGTTATACATTTGTTTGACATAGGGAGTCTAGTGTAGTTGAATATGTTATACCGGCAAATTTGGGGAGTTATTGATCAATCGCAGTTTTATTGGCATTTTTACTGTTCCAAAGGTTTTGGATATTTACGATAAATGTTTGGATATTTTTCATGCATTTCGACTTATTACAGAGAACGGTAAAGGGAATCGTCTTTTGTTTTCAGTTTTGGAAACTATAACCATTTGTAGTGTTAACTAGTTTAGCTTCGTAGATAAACCTCTAAATTTGAGCGGTGAAATAGTTGATTGCAATCAGTTGGTATAACAGTGGCCTAGTGTCGAGTTGGTAATCTAATCTATATATCTAAATCTATAGCCCAATAACACCTACCCTCATTTTTTTTAAAAAAATAAACAAAACAATACAACATATATTCATGTATCATCATAGAAAACATATCAAATTTGTATTTATTTCTTTTAAAACAATGGGTGGAAGTGGCGGCGGGTGAGGTTTTTGTTCAGTAATATTTTTTTTTTTTTTTTGCCTTTTGAGGTCAGGTAAATTGCGTAGTGTAAACGCCGATAATGTCGCCTGTGCTTAAACACCGTCAATATGTCTAAGGATAACAGCGGAGATCGAAACAATGTCGATCACTGATTTGAATTGCAGCTTGTTTGATTGACAGCCCAAGTCAGGTCATTTGTTCTGATATTTAATTATTGCGTTGGAACAAGTTATGTTGTTTTAATTTTAAATCGAGTACTGTTTTGTTTAGAGTTAAAAGGTCGGTTATATCCCATAACTAAACACACAATTCGTAATGAGCTTCCGAACGTTTCATTAGAATTATATGGGAGATGACTACTGTAATGAGAAAATGTAAGGTTAATGTAACCTTAGATGTTATATAAGGGTGTAAACACGAAACATGATCTTGAATTTAAAATATTGCCATTTGAAGTACATTTTCAAGGATTTCCCTCGAATTGTAGTTGCAGTATGCAAATTTTGTAATCGTAAGCTCTTCAACAATTTTAATTTTCTCATTTTGTGGAGAATTCCATTGTGAAAAAATTTAAAAATTGACTGGTATTTCTTTCATGAATAGGATATTTGAAAACGAAATATCGCGGATTTTGCTTGAATACGCGAGCGTTCATAACATCTCAATAATTTACATTTTCCTTCTCTATATGTGTCCTTTTTTAGGCATATAATTTAATAAAAGAGACAAGTGAGCTTGGCGCCGACATTTATTAACTTATTTCTAGATTGATATCAAGTTTCAAGTTTGCGTTTGGCCATTTACAACTGACATAATATAAATAAGACAAAACATGTACAAACATATTATGTAATACACAATAAAGAACTACAAATGCACATTATACAAATATAATTACAGACAGTGCTTATTTTATCAATTTAGATGTATTAAATCATATGTTTCTGCTTTTGGACGACATAGGTGAATTAAATGTATATAAAATGAGGGCCATTAAATCCTACCAAAATACCTCTTGTGGATATTTGTTTTCCTGGTATAACATAATATAAAACGGTATTCTGACCCAACTAAAGTTTGACTATATACCTTTCATGGAACGATTTACTCTTCCGATGTAATTGTATCTTCCAAATTCTCAGTTGTGAGAATGGAAATGTAAGTCTTAATGAAATAGGCCCCACCCCACAGGTTACGTCTCCTTTTAAAACTTCGTTTAAAACATAAACTTTTCTTAAATTAACAACCTTGGACAGTGATCAGGGATGCATTTATACATAATCAATGATTTTAAAAACATAAGTTTTTGACAATTAAATATATATTTTTATCCTAGATTTGCTATTTCATATATCTTTATCGGTTTACACTTGCCGATTGCAATGAATTTGTTTAATTTGTGTGTTAAAGTGATGAAATTGATAGCCTTAAATTGAAAAAAACAAGGTAAGAAGTTTTGTTTTGATTTATCATTCATGTCATATCTTAAGTTTATACAATATCCATATTTGCTTTTTTAGAGGCGTTAAATATATCTTTTTTAATTATTTTTTTACAATTTGTATTTGTATTTTAACACACAGTTTAAACTAACGAAAGCACGATATATATATTTTTTTTCGTTGAGTATATACTATAGTGTAGTCACGTACCTGAAACGACCGTCGATGATACGAGTACATACACACAAATAAAACGTGCAATATTTAATACTCGTAAATAATCCATTGGCGGTCTTGTAGTATCAATTTTTTAAATGTTAATGAAATCGGTAACTTTTCACTAGTGAAGGAAATATGACAAAGCTGGTGTACAATACCTCTTAAAGTGCCAAAGTCCGTTTATACAATTACCATTGTAAACAATGAATTTTAAACAAATGAATCGAATTGAGTCAACTTTCGTTTTCCGCATTTAGTATTGTATATGGAGAGGTATATAATCGTCCTTATTGAGAATACCGCAGATTCTCGACTCTTGATATAAATGCAGTTTGCCGTTGTAGACTCAATCCCATGCATTTAATTTACGTGTTATAAATAAAATCGAACCTTGATGTATGCATAGACGTTCTAGTCTCAATCCCATGCATTTAATTTACGTGTTATAAATGAAATCGAACCTTGATGTATGCATTGACGTTCTAGTCCCAATCCCATACATTTGATTTACGTGTTATAAATGAAATCGAACCTTGATGTATGCATGGACGTTCTAGTCCCGATCCCATGCATTTAATTTACGTGTTATAAATGAAATCGAACCATGATGTATGCATGGACGTTCTAGTCTCAATCCCATGCATTTAATTTACGTGTTATAAATAAAATCGAACCTTGATGTATGCATGGACGTTCTAGTCCCAATCCCATACATTTGATTTACGTGTTATAAATGAAATCGAACCTTGATGTATGTATGGACGTTCTAGTTTCAATCCCATGCATTTAATTTACGTGCTATAAACAAAATCGAACCTTGATGTATGCATGGACGCTCTAGTCTCATTCCCATACATTTGATTTACGTGTTATAAATGAAAACGATCCTTGATGTATGTATGGACGTTCTAGTCTCAATCCCATGCATTTAATTTACGTGTTATAAATGAAATCGAACCTTGATGTATGCATGGACGTTCTAGTCCAAATCCCATACATTTGATTTACGTGTTATAAATGAAATCGAATCTTGATGTATGCATGGACGTTCTAATCCCAATCCCATGCATTTAATTTACGTGTTATAAATGAAATCGAACCTTGATGTATGTATGTATGTTCTAGTCATAATCCCATAAATTTGATTTATAAATGAAATCGAACCATGATGTATGCTTGGACGTTCTAGTCATAATCCCATACATTTGATTTACCTGTTATAAATAAAATCGAACCTTGATGTATGTATGGACGTTCTAGTCCCAATCCCATAAATTTGATTTACGTGTTATAAATGAAATCGAACCTTGATGTATGCTTGGACGTTCTAGTCACAATCCCATGCATTTGAGTTACGTGTTATAAATGAAATCGAACCTTGATGCATGTATGGACGTTGTAGTCTCAATCCTATGCATTTGATTTACGTGTTATAAATGAAATCGAACCTTGATGTATGCATGGACGTTCAAGAAAACAACACGATTTTATAGATATATTATGTTTTTAATGTACATTTATGTTGTATTTGCAAAGAAAACTTACAAATAATTCCAATATTTTAGTTTTATCGTCCTTGAATACAATGCTGAACGAATAAAATCACCAAGAAACTCGAAATAATTTATGTATGACTTTAAGATCTGAAATATTTGTAGGATCAATTGAAATCAATATCCAATTCATACACTTATTACCACACCCACGCGGATGCTTGTTAACACCATTTGTTAGAAAACTATTAAAGCTTTAATAATTTCTCATACTTCTTGAACAATACAATGTCATTGTCACAGTGTACACGTTATGAAAAGTAAATGTTATAGTAAGAGAGCTAATTTAAAAAAAACAACACATGTAATACTTTCTATATGGAGAAACTATGTATACAATGATGTACTATATCCAATAAGGTAAACGTCGTACAGGTAAATCCATGTCAACAAATGTGATATGAAATGCTGAAAAATATTAATCTTTAATCGTTTTTCATACTTCTTCATCAAAACAACGTCATTGTCAAAATGTACATATTATGAAAAGCATATATTTATAGCAACAAAGATAAAATAATAAACATATGTTACATTTTCTATATTATGAATCTAAGTATTTTTATCAATGTAATATATCAAATAAGGTAAACGTCATATAGGAAAATCCATATTAACAAATGTGATATGAAGTCATCCAATACAATAGTATTATATTTCCTTACCTTCGATCTGGTTTCGCTTGATGATTTCGGTGATAAGCCACTGATCTGAAGACATAGAGATTGCTCACCCAAATGTTTTCATTAACCGATTGTTTAAGGACTCCTAGGTCACTTATATTTCACGTTTGTGGTCATTTGCTCAAGTCTATTTCAGTACAAGTAATTTATGTGAGAAATATTGCCAATGACTTGCAGAAGAAAAACGGTTCAACTTGGAATTACTCCGGTGCCTTCCTTAACCAATATAACTAAATGTCAGAAATGCCTTGTAAATTACATAACAACCATTTCAAAAATCGACCGCCCATCACATCATGGAAACTTATCAATTCATGAGAACAAAAACGACACTCTGCACAAATTGATTATATCAAAACATACTCACCTAGTGTAATTGCTAGTCTCGATGGAATGGTGAAACTGAACATGATTTTCTTAATTAAATACAAGTGTATCAAAGCGGTAAGATCCCTTAACCCTTCAATACATAATTAAGATAGTCATTATAGTTACAGTTGTTTGAATTGATTGAACGAATCATGTTTAAACCACATCTACAAATTTATTCGCCATATCGTCATATCATCTTCGTCATGAAGACAGTTTATATGACGACATATTATTAAATACATATTCAATAATTGATCAAATAGTTTGACAGACAGACAGACAGACAGACAGACAGACAGACAGACAGACAGACAGACAGACAGACAGACAGACAGATAGACAGACAGACAGACAGACAGACAGACAGACAGACAGATGGATAGATAGATAGATAGATTAATGAATAAATTAAAAAAATAAAAAAATAGATAAATAAATAAAAATCGTCAACAGTATTAAGATAAGATAAAATTTCTTAAAACTGAAAAAGGCAAGACATTCAGCTATATAGATGTATAAAACACAATATAAAATAAGAACAGCTCGAATATAACAAGAATTGGCTCTTGCCCTGTAAGTAATCGTCAAGATTTTGGAAAGTTTTGGATTAGTAATATGCATAAATAGTACTTATTTGTTGAATGGGAACTTGCTTGTTAGTTTATAAACACGGTACACACACATCAGGGCCCCGTTTCAAACTGATATATTCCTCAGCTCAAAAGTTTCATTTTACATATGATTATTTGAACTCATAATCTATTATATACCATAATCTACCACACTTAATTGAAATCAGAACAAATCTTTTCTCATTGGTAAAGGATAACATCCAAAATGATCAATGTTAATGATGATATAGCATTTAAAAATATGAGTTCAGGAACATCTCAAGTTGAACTGATCAGTGGAACTAACCACAGCTTCTGGAAGATTTGGATTTAGAATTTATCCACACTGTTATACTTATGATCAGCAACATAGGTAGATTTAACTAAGACGCATAATCTGTGCATATTCATTATCCGTCGGAGCAATTAGTTTTACTGACTCTGTTGTGTCATACTCTGAAGCAGTATCAATTCTCTTATCAAAAGTGGCATGAGCGTAAGTGTTGTCAATGTCGAATTGTGTTGTTCTGAAATTCTGAGTTCCATCTGCGGCATTTCCCTCGTTAAATGTTGTTTCATTATTAGACTTAATAACGTGTCCATCCAAATGACTATACATGTTTTCACAAATATCATGTTCCCCTCCGCTGACAGCATTATTGTCAGTATGTGATTGCTTCGTAGGAAGAGTGCCACCGGTTCTATTTCTAACGTTGCTAGAATCTGTGCAGTTGTAGATGTGGTCACTGACGTCATTAAGCGTATTATACACATTTTCAGTTTTTTTACTTAAATGTATTTTACCTTGAATCCTCGCTTTGTTCATATCAGTAGTGTCGTATACGTCCCCTGTAGCATTGTTAGACGTACTGTTTTCTACGGCAATGGTATTGCCTTTAGTAGTTGGTGGTTTGTCGGTAAAAACTGCTTCGGCGTATTCAGCTTCTGCATCATCAGCATCAGAAGGACCAGCAAGTGGAATATCATTTTGGTTAGTTTCAATATAATTCTTTCTCCCTGGCTTTCTCCTTAAATATTAAAAAGTAAAAAATATTATTTTTATGGAATCAATAAAAATTTGCTAGTTTCTTCTTTTATTTTGTCCTTCGTGCCGAGTGAATTAAATCACTGTACTCTTGAATGCTCACTTTACTTTCACCGCTGAGCTTTGCAAGTGACTTGCGGGAGGATGCTGGTTCTACCCAGATTCATTATGAGATTTTCCTCCAAAACAAAACAATGCGCAATATATAATATGTTTATGTTAGATTATAAGACTAATATGCCTTGAATTAAACTATGATTTTTATTTTTATTGGTGGGTTGCGTTCGCAACTCACCAGAGTTGACATGCAAAAACTGATGCAGTGTCAAAAAGTGTATATACCTCATAACTCAGTGTACCAACATACCAAAAATGTAATGCGAAGAAATTCCAAAAAAGTACATAATATTCAATATATAAAGACAAATAAACAACTTAATTTAGATACATGAATAAATCAATATTCATTTGTTTGCTTCAAATGAGTAAATAACGTAGTTATGTTGAATGTACCAGTGGAACCTGGCTAATCCGTACTCCTTTAATCCGGAAATCTCTTTAAACCGAACATTTCTGTCGGTCTCGAAATTTCCTTTTCTATCTTTATTGTAAAAATACCTCAGCAATCCGAAACCTTTCTATTCCGAAAACCGTACTCGTTCGGAAGATTTCTTTCACTAAATTACTATATATTTTATTTTTCGGATCCAAACCTTTGTCTCCGCTGATCTTAGTCTCGTCTGATTATTGATATTGACAATACACGACCGCTAATCAGTTTAATCCCTGACACTTAAAAAGGTGTTGACAAACAAGATGTTTGCCACTTGTTTACCTGGTGCGTGCGTTCGATCAGCACAGGTGTGAAAGTCGAAAAAAGTGTTTGAATAACCTATTAGGCATCAATTACCGGCTACGGTAAAACAGTAAAAAATGAAAAAAAATTGGGAATCATAAATGTGTGCAAAAGCCAACAAAGATTGATGTTGTTTTTTTTCAAAAGCAGTAATAAAGCAGAAACATGAACATGTTTAAAGTGTAAAAATATATACTTTACATGATGATGTATTTATGTTGAATATGCTTGTTGTGTTATTTTCTTATACATAATTATATGTTCATTATCATTCTAATAATATTCCAATATGAACATTTCAAAACATTATAAACTTGTTGCATTCAAAGTTATAAAAAATATTTAGCATGAAAATAAAGTATATACATGTATATGTTTAACAATGTTTTGCTTACTTCCTTTTCAGTAATCCACTTTAAATACTGATAAAACATGTACAATACATGCAAAACATATCTGTAAGTTTTGAGACATATTGATAAGCGTCTAAAAATAGAAACCTTTCTAATCCGGAAACCTTTCTAATCCGAACTTTTCTTCTGGTAACAGCAAGTTCGGATTAGAGAGGTTGTACATAAAATTATTACGCCAACGAAATCGAAGATTGTGTATATATTATGAATCAAAGACACGACGGTGTAACGTGTATAATTTGAACTGTAGTTGACGATAACATTCCTTTTACTAGTATTTTTTAATATAGCCAATCGTTTATGAGCAATAGTGTTAGTGGAAGATCCTTTCCCATTATTTTATTAGTAAATTTAAAAAGGATTTATTAATGTAACATAGTCTATAATCGGTTATGGTACAGCTAACCATAAAACTTGCTGTGTTACATAATGCAATAGAGCAAACACGTTTTCTTCCTACGCCCTGCTGTATGTATTTCTGATAATACAAATGTATACTGTACAGTTAAGTGAGCCTGTTATCGCCTGATAGCCACTTATATAGTGTTCCAAATTTAAATGATACTTTTCATTGTAAGTTACCAAATTATGCATGGAATGCAAACTCTGCTTTTATGATGGATTAATGTGTATATGCCTCTGGATAAACCAAGTATTTGCAATATGAGCAAGATTGAAGAAACTAGGTTGATTTGTCATCGAGGACTAAAGACGAACAGTTTACCTAATCACTATTTCCTGGGATCCTAAAAGTTAAACCAGCACACCCATGAGTCTAAGACTTTGTACTAAAAACTAGATCTTATGATGGTCTTAAGTGTATCTCTGTATTGTCATTAATGAACACCTTGAATTTCGTTTTCGTTTCAAGGGCCCTTAAATATGATTTAGTTTAAACTTATTTATTTTACTTCCATTGTGAAACAAGTTCTTACAACTTAGGTAAATCACGCTCGAAGTATTCCTGGGTAGAGCCAGTACTTAGCATACGCAGAAAAAAATGTCTTGCTCAAGGACACAACACATATATAGGATATAATATGTAAGATCTAAACATAGGATCTTAAGTATGCTCCACCTTTAATTATCGCAGCTCCTCTTCCTTCTGAAGAGGTTGTTGCTATTTTTCTTTTCTGATGGTGTTTGAAGCCAAATTATCATGAGTCAGACGTGTTCATGGACTTTTGTCATATATTTTTTTTTTAAATAAATTAAACAAGAGCTATCGGAAGGACAGCGTGCTCGACTTTTTCGATGCTGTTCTAAAACAATAGTTTTTCAGGAAATAAGTACCAAATGGAAGACAAATAAAACTCAGGGGAGGTATAATTAAACTATAATTATTGCTTATCTGTTAAAAATAAATTAGCAAAATAATTTACCAACACTTTTTATTTTTATTATCAACATTTTTATAAAAAAAAAAAAAAAGTGAATGAATGGCTCGTATTGCCTTGATATTAATTAATTCAGCATGACATATTGGCCTATGCACTAACTTCAGCTAAGAGGGCAATATATCGGTACCAGTTCATCGAAATGGATCTGTAGTTGAAATAATATTGTACCAGCATGCACAGTTTATCACAGTTGGATACCCTTTCATGAAAATGAAGAAAATACTTTTTTTAAAAAAAAGGATTGAACTTTACAAAAAAAAAATAAATTAAACTTTAATAAAATAAACACAACTTAGGGCGTGCCAATTTTGCCCCTAGGGTCATGGTTTTTAACAATTTGAGAAAGGACCACAAGTTGGCCTTATTTGTCAAAAATCTTAGATCAAGGCCTTGTACTACAAACTTTAACTTTCTAATAACAAAATTACTAAATCTAGAAGGGAGATATTTCTGCCAAAATGCAATCAAGAGTAACGGTTATGATAATTGTCTTTAGTTACCTAGAGGATGTTGAACACAGATATGAAGTTTCATACCTGTCCAATGATAGGATGATGTAATAAGTACAAAATCAAAAACTTTTACCTCTCAAAATCTTTAACTACATTTTATAAGTCCAAAATGGCCAAACTACTGTAAAAATGCAACCCAGAAGTATAGATCTTATGTATGTGCGTTACTTCGATGATACTGAACACACATTCGAAGTTTCATTCATATCGTATGTGTGGTGGCATAGATATCTTATTTTAAAAAAAAATCTAACCTTAAAAATTATCGCCATAACTCTGCCAAAATGCATCCGACAGTTATGTTTTTTATGTCTGTGAGTTCCATTGATGATGCTAAATACACATGTGACGTTTCATTCATATCAAAAGAGTGATTGCATAGATATCTAACCTGATAAAGAAAAAAATAACCTGAAAAACCAACGCCGACACCGGAGCGAGAAGCATAGCATCTCCCGTTCCCTATTCTACGAATAGTCGAGCTAAAAACATCAAGTCTATTTAATATCAATCCCTTATTAAACTGATTCTGTAATTGCCAGTTGGTTCTCGTCACTGTGAAATAAGCTTCTGTGCAAGACGTGGTCATGAACTACACTTATGGAAGACTGCTATAATAGTAAAGCAATGATGTTTGAACATTGAAACCAATAGCCTTGAAAGTTATGGCACTCTTCTGGGCACAGAAGAATTTCCTTAGCTTTTGATTAACATTAAAACAGTAAATATTAACGCAATATGTAATAGATATGTATGTGAAATGTGACAATTGAACCATGTAAATGATTATCTATTCATGACATACTGCTACTATAAAGATACGTTTAGCAACGCTTGTATTATGTTCTTTGCCCTGTGTGGACCCGGGGGTGCCTCATTGGCTATATAACATGATTTACTGTCTGAACCCTTGCATCACAGTAATGAGCAGGGACATATATATCAAGCTATGATAGCTTTCTTCTGAACCCCTTCCGCTTGTTGCTTAATATGTTTATTGAATGTAAGACTACCATGTGTATTGTGAATAAATCATTGTTTAAATTTAAGTTTAAAAACTTGGAATGAACTGTATCTTTTTGAAGATGAAAGTTTTGGTGCCATATCTCTTGATTTTTATCTCGATGTGAATGAGACGTTAAACCAAAATGTCCGGTCCTGTTTGGCACCGTATAGTGTAAGAGTTGGTGTGCCGTTAAACCCAATTCAATTCAATAATATTGTTTTGAGGAACAAAATTTATTACATTTCATTTTAATCATGATACATTTGGGAAAAGTACTAAATATGACGGTATGAACTATTGCTGTGTGTGTCTGCCTACGATTACATCAAAAGACTAATAATTAGCAAATTACACAGTTGTAAAATATATTGATGTGGATCTACATGCATGAAAGCGTATTGCATGACAATAGATATAATAAAAACGATGCCTTTGTGAATTTTGTGATTTTGTTGTCATTTGGTGAATTTTTTTTAAAAAAAATGTTTAGTCTTGAGATTAAAAAATATATCAAAAGTAAATGCCTCAAAATGTGCAAAATACGTTCTGAAATGCAGGATAATAACTTTGATGGAGCATGTCCCCACATACCTTTAGAAGCGGTCTCCCGGTTTTTAAGATCTAGCTACGGGCCTGCCTACTCTACATACGGGTATTTTACTCAAAAAGAAAATTAGTCACCTATGGAATATATACGTTAAGGTGACGATATAATAGAATCACAAATACCGTCTCCACTACAACATCATCATCACCATCATCATCATAACCATCATCATCTTCATCATCATCAGCAGCAGCAGCAGCACTACCACCATCATAATCATCATCATTTTCGTCAGCATCATCATCATAACCACGACGACGATCACCACCATCATCATCATAATCATCATCATTATCATCATTATCATCATTATCATCATCATCATTACATCATCAACAACAACAACAAACTCCAAAAGTAACAACAACAATTATGATTATTCCTATCCATAACGGATTAGTTTTGTGAATCAGACATGAAATAGGTTTAGTCAATGTTAAAAAAATGATGCCTGAAGGAATTGAAATTACTTGGAGAAGAAATCAAATCATATGAAGAGAGCGAACATATTGATGAAACAAGTGTACATTACAAATTAGATAAATTAGATAACTTGGTACCGAAATCCTCCTGATGTACTCTACACAGGCCATTGTTGGTGATTAACCTTTAATTGAAAAATTATCTTTAGCGTGATTATATATTTGTACAGTTTGAATACGTGTTATTCAACTCAATAAATCATACTCGATAATTTCAAATACGATGTTATTCTAACACCTGTATTATTGTCAATAATTACTACCAATCTACCATTTGAATTGTTTTCAAATTATATTTTCAAAAACAATGTCTAGCGTGTTTACAGAGGAAGAGCCCATCGGACAATACCTCCCTTTACTAGAGAAATATGTATACGTTTTTGAAACATAATGTTGACATTACGTATGGATGTAGTTTAGACTTCATTCAATTATGAGTTGATGAGCATAATAAATCGACACCACAAACTACTTTAATGGTCTCCTGCATTGATTCGATATTTGAAGTCAGTGTCGGTATACTGTGACTGGATAGGGTACCATACCGTGTGATATGATACTTCAATGTGACAGCTCTTAGAAAATTGTCTTAAGCAAATACTACGGCGATAGAACTGAAAAAATGTTCAGTTGAAAGCGATGCTTTACACTGTACAACTTATAACGTCTTATAGCAATCCCACCTTCAGTATTTGAGTACTTTGATTTTATGAATGAAAACAGTGAAAATACTTGGCGTATTTTAACAATGAAATAATAAAAAATACCCTCTAACAAATGTCTATTTTTAATCAAAAAGCATAGTAAATTGCTTTACCTTTTTCTTAATATGACCACTACTGTGATTATAATTACTATTAACAACAGCCCGCCAACTGCAACAGCTATGTAAATATAATCTGAAAAAAGAAAAGATAAACAAATCAGTGAAATTCATCTCCAACTGTTACATTCACTTACGTTTTACAAAACATAATACCATCTACTATTTTTGGTGTACGAAGGTTAGACTTAAATAGATTCCAAACGTATGTTGTGACGTTTGATGTGACGTATGATGTGACGTACGTTGTGACGTATGATATGACGTAGGTTGTGACATATGTTGTGACAAATCACATGAGTCACATGGTTTAATATTGGTTATATTAGAAAGAGTGTTACACTATGTCGTCTGATGTAGTGATTAACTTTTCACAAAGCAAATTAAATTTCTACATTTTAATATCATTCTACAATTGTATGATCGTATAGTGGTTATTTAAGTCTGCATAGTTCCACCATTCCTTACTTTCCCAGAACCCCACTCTGAAACTACCTACTCTCTTAATACCCTATCTCTCTCTCTCTCTCTCTCTCTCTCTCTCTCTCTTTCTCTCTCTCTCTCTGCCTCTCTGACAGAGTAACGTGTACTTTTATCTCTCGTCTCAGAGTTACAGGACGAATCATGGCAGCGCTACAGCGATATAACATTTACTATCCAATTATGTAATTTGCCAGGCGGCTTCACCTATGACTGGCAGTTCGCTGTTAACAGGTTAACAGGTGTTTTGCTTTATCTATAGAGTTACGCTGGATGAGCTATTCGGTGGTAATATGAAGTGTAACACCTGGGTCATATTGGCTGGGTGGAGGTACGTAATGTTTATTTTAAGAATAGAAAGTTCATGTCAATTTTCATTTGTAATCAAAATATCGTATTTTGTCATGGTTTTGCGAATTCCAAATTCCTAATCATTAACATTTTCATTATTAAAGATATGTATGTACTTTTTTATTAATTTTAATTGATGTTTAGACACTGGCATTGATTTTCAGAAACATGCTGCCTTTGCTTACTAAACGTATTTGATATAGTTGACATTCGTTTGTCGGACAATGTGTTAACAACGTTATGCACGGTCATTCCGTCAAATGGTGTTTTAATTAAATATTAAAACTTCGCTTACTAAACACAAATCGATATACAGTATTCGATTTTCATATTTAACATTGACAAACAAGTAACCATTCAACATACTGGATGTAATTATGTAGATGAAATATGGATAGTTTACAGCAACAATAATTACGTAACTTACGTTTTGCATTATCATCAGTGATTTGTTTGTCTTCTATAGATTCAGCCATTGATATTGTTGTTGGTTCAGTATCTCTGGTGGCAATTTCTGTAGTTGTCAGTGATGTTGATCGTATTGTTTCTGGGTGTGAAGTACGATAATGACAATATATGATGATCTGGTTTCAAAGTCGTTCATTATTACCGACATTTAAGGACTACCAAATTAGCAAACACACAATTAAATAAAGAAATAAACAAACTAAAACGAAAATTAAGAATACATGTAATATATATAATAACACTTTCTATGTTGCCATGAATTACTCATTCTAACCACTGTAATGTGAAAATACGTCTTTTATACTTGTAGTTATACAATTTACGGTTTTAATATTCAGAGTAATACTAAAACGCGCTTTAATGATCTCATAAGTAAGTAGGTAGGTGGGTAGGTAGGTAGGCAGGCAGGTAAGCAGGCAGGCAGGCAGGCAGGCAGGTAAGTAGACAGGCAGGTAGGCAGGCAGGATGGCATCAAAGCAGGCAGGTAGGTAATTAAGCAGGCAGTTAGGTAATTAAGTAGGCAGGTAGGTAAGTAAGTAAGTAAGTAAGTAGGTAGGTAGGTAGGTAGGTAGGTAGGTAGGTATTAAGACAGGTAGGCAAGTAAGTAAGTAAGTACGTAGGTAGGTAGGTAGGTAGGCAGGCAGGCAGGCAGGCAGGCAGGCAGGCAGGTAGGTAGGTAGGTAGGTAGGTGTGTAGACAGACAGGTAAGCAGGCAGAAGGCACCAAGGAAGGTAGGTAAGTAAGTAAGTAAGTAAGTAAGTAGGTAGGTAGGTAGGTAGTCAGGTAGTCAGGTAGATAAGTAAGTAAGTAAGTAAGTAGAAAGGTAAGAAAGTAGGTAGGTAGGTAGGTAGGTAGGTAGGTAGGTAGGTAGGAAGGCATTAAGGCAGTAAGTAAGTAAGTAAGTAAGTAAGTAGGTAAGTAGGCACGTAGGTAGGTAGGTAGGCAGGTAGGCAGGTAGGTAGGTAGGTAGGTAGGTAGGTAGGCAGGCAGGAAGGCATGAAGGCAGGTAGGTAAGTGAGTAAGTCAGTAACATGATATACATATATTGAATTTTAAAACACACACCCGGCCTAATGGACTTATAAGTCACATATACAAATAAATAGATATATGTTTTACATGAAATTATGCTTGAAATTAAATATCAAACAATTTATAATAGATACAATGTAGTTACATAACAACATATTATTTACGGCTGTTTGGAATGTCATTGATTATATATTGTATTCTCACATAAGCCTTAACAATATATTTAGTTATTTTTCTGGGAACGTTTGTGACAGGGTATTCACATTTATCAACATCATCCGTACCATTAAACTGCATATTAGAAATTTGGCCATTGAAATACCATTGTAAACGGGCTGTCTCAATATCCCTACCATTCACCGCCAATGTCAGCAGGTTTAGTCCAAATACTTTACGTAAGAAAGTAACTTGTGTAAGGGTCGTTGTCTAAGGAGGTTCATTCTGAGGTCATTCCCGCCAATAAAAAAACTTACCATATTTATCCTGTGTTGTGTTGAAATAGCATAATCACCATTGAAATATTCATTACAAACCGGGTTGATTACATTGAATAATCCGGAAAATAATATCAAAATTTGCGCATTTGTCCTCCATTCGAATTTCCAGCATTTTGTACCGACTTTATTGTATATCGTTAATAGTAAAATGACTCAATAGAAAGAAGAACAAATAAGTAGACACTATAGGAGTCGTGGGATAAAAAGGAAACTGTGGATATATAGAAATGTATATACTTTACCGTGATTGAAAAATGCTAAACGGAGAAGATATACATTCATAGAAATTGCCATTCTTGTTCTATACAGTGTTATTATAACATCAGAGGTTCAACACAATTTAGGAGAAATAATTTGATAAATCCATCTAAATGTTGGCATACATGTTCTTTAGTAATTGTAGAGAGCTAGCGATATCGTAGCTGTTGTATGAATTAAGCCTTGACTACACATCTAACTTGGTGTTTGGCAGAAATTGATCATATGTTTAAATGCTGACTGTTGTTACTTGTATATTACTGTGATCATTTTACAGTTAGTGTTATTATTTTGTATCAATCTAAAGCTTTCCACCCCTATACTAAGCTCATGTATTTAGTATCATTTATGAATCCGTAGTTTTTTTTAATAAAATGTTTCATCCTCAAAGATAACAGAAACAAGCTCAAATGAATAATAGTTAATGATCTTTTTCCAAAAACTGTGCACATTTAAAGTACTTTGGTAGTTTGCATTCATGTGGATATACTGTGTACAAAATGATTTAATCGTGATTTCTGTACCTTATTCATTAAAAACCGAGCTGTGTTGTTTTACATGTTATTAGGCAACAGTGATCTGGAGTCTCAACTCCTGCCTGTCTACCTTTGCTTGCTGGTCAGTATATTACAAGTACAGTCCCGTGTATTTAAGGCGGTACTTGGTTGTGTGAGGGGTGTTACATGTACTTATTCCACTAATCTCATGGACAAACTACATTATACACAGAGTCTTCTTCTATTTCGTGAATACTTGCTTCCAAAGTATATTTTATCAAATAGGATTTGAGGAGGTAACGTTTAGTGCGGGTAGTAAGCAGTCAAGGAAGCAAGATAATTTTACAGTGAATATATCACGCACGAGAAAACAATGGGAAAACTGTATTTATGATTTAAAAGCTGAATTACCATTCTGGCAAACCGATTTGTAGAGTACAGTAGATGATGTTGTAAACCTTACTTCTGTGCCATGCCCTATATCCAGGTAACAAAATAGCTGAATTTCCTTTTTCGCTTGACCTGTGTCGTCAATCAGTATGAAATAAATGAATGTTGTTCATGTGTATAATCATAATTATTTAGTATTTTTTTCCTATTATTTCTCTCACACATTTACACTATTATATATGTTAAACGTATTTAAATCAGCATAACCAGTATTAAGGTCATCAAAAATCATTGAAAAACCTGGCATAATTGCAATATTTAGCTTAACATTGGACTATCTGGATCATATCTGATGCAAATTACCGTTGTTTATCGCTATTATCACTGATATTTGAATTAACATGTTTTAAGGAGTAACTTAAATGATTTAGTAGTTGTATCCGTAAACTTTCCGAAATTCCCGGGCATAATCGATTAAATCCGGGTAAGCGGTTAAGATTCAACCTTGCTTTATACCGCCGATATTGATATATTTCTACATGGCATAGTGGTTATATCGATCTCGATATCCGAGTTCGAATCCCGTAAAAAGCTTATTTGTTCATTTTCTACCAACATTTTTTCCTATAGTAATCAATAAACGGCTTCTATAATAAAAATGGACACGTGAGCCTTAACGGTCACCTGATTATCCTTGAAGGCATAAAGCTATATGAATCTATGACCAACCCTAAGACATCATAGACACGGGGACCACGAAATTCACATAGGTATCAACCGTCGTATCAGCAACAACAAATCACACCAAAAACTTTCACTAAGTCTATTCAGTAATAAGAAATAACGTCATTTTTCCTTATATAGATTTGTTAAGTTGGCTCCAGCCCCAGGGCCAACACCGTGAGACCTAGGGGCATGAAGTTCATAAATTTATAAAAACAACAACATAGGCATCAATAGTCATGCTCATAATTTGCTTCTGAGTGCTTCCTACAATAAGAAGACGATTTTTAAAGTTAACCTTTAATTGTTTTAGGACCCACCCCCAGGTCCAAACTGTGAGACCCAGTAGCAGGCAATTTTTATAAAGCACCCATATGCGTTCATAATCTTGGTCACTTGGTCACCATTTGTTTCCCAGTGCTTCCGATAGTAAGAAGATAGTTTTAAAGTTTACCTTGAATTTACAGTTTTGGTCCCATCCCCAAGATCCCAGAGAGAAAGAGAGAGAGAGAGAAAGAGAGAGAGGGGGGGGGGGAGGGGGGGGACCATGCAATTCACAATTTTTAATTCACCTTTTAGTACCAAAGCAGCATACAACATTTCATTTCAATTGAGCTTACGGGTTTTAAGAAGAAGTGGAAAATGTCAATTGTTTACGGACGCACGACGGAATTGTTTACGGATGCACTAATTATTTCGGGTTCCACCCCAGGGCCAAACCGTGATACCTAGGGATATGCAATTCACAATTTTGATTCATCCTAAGGTACCAAATTTACATACAACATTTCATTATAATTAAGCTTACGTTTTTTGAGAAGACGTCGAAAATGTCAATAGTTTACGGACACACTTATATTTTTAGGCCCCGTTCCCAGGGCCAAACCGTGAGACCTAGGGACATGCAATTCACAATTTTTATAAAGGACCCACATGCATCTATAATCAAGGTCACCATTTGTTTCCCAGTGCTTCCTATAGTAAGAAGTTTACCTTGAATTTGTCTGTTTTGGCCCAGCACCCAAAGTCCCAGGGGAGGGGGGGGGGACCATGCAATTTATAATTTTGATTTATCCTTAGGTACGAAAGCTGCATACAACATTTATGTCTTTGCACATATCTAGCAACCGTTATAATACTGAAGGATGACGGAATTGGCCGAGTATATACGATTTCATCGAAATTTTACGACATTTTTGGTCGCGATATAGCTTATTCGCATATCAGAATTACTGACCAGTAAATCAATATTTTAAACCCGATTTTGTCACGTTTAAGAAAGGTATCGACGGATATAAACGCATCGAAGACCATGACGATTCACGAAAATGTTTGTCATTATAAACATGTTCTGTCTTTCTTCAATAAAGAAATACATTCAAATACTGATTATGCTGCTTTAAACATAACTTATACTTAAGGCGCTGGTCAAGAAAAAAGATATATTGTAGTTCGTGTTTTAAACAAATTATAAGGGAGGCAAATCTCGAAATTTCCTCACATGATCTTGAAATTTGAAGGGTTTTTCCATACTGACTCATTGGTTTTAAAATAGCAATCTCTAGAATATGTTTTGAAAGCAATACAAAGACCACAAAAACATAATTGGCTCTTTGGTATTAATGGAATATAAACTTCTAGACTAAAAAAGTATGTCCCTGTGATTTATTTAAAGATGAGCTAAATCGTTTGCAAATATTGCGTTACCATCTCTGTAAGTAATATGCTTGTGAACTGTAAAACATATAATTATAATAACTGAAACATATTTACATTTCATAAAAAAGGCATTTCTTATGTCTTATATTCGTAATTCAAGAGTTTGCAAGGGAATCACCGCAAAAATCATAGTTCTTTGATATTCATAACAGAATGCAATCAAATTCGAAAAAAAATGAAGTGTCTTTCCTTCCTTTCTTGAAAAAGACTGTTCACCTGATATATAACCTTATGTTTACATTCAATAAATTGTGCGCTTATCATAAAAAGCATTAACTTTAGCCGGACTAAGTGCCCTATTTAATAACAAATATTCTTAATTTTCAAGTTCCATTAGACTGTCAAACGTAACATGCAACTGTAGAAACATACAATGTACAGAGAGGAAATATGCAACACGGCTCCTGTTGGCCACACAGGTTATTAATGAACACTATTGGAGGTGACTCATTTTGAAATAACTCGATGTCCTTAACGTTACATAACGAGTGTCTGGTTTGTGCGATTTTTTTTACCCTTACCGACTTCATCACGGTATCACCGTGAAATTTCTCCTGCTAGCAAGATTTAGTGAATTAATATCGTACATCCACAAAGTATTTAACATTATGTTTTGAATATAATGTATAACCTTAACCTTAAGAATTTCTAGATGTAATAAAACAGAGAGGAAGTTTAGTTTATTCGTGTCCCCTGAATACTACTTCTCATCTTGAACATCTACCAATATATTTTATTTTTTTCTCACAAAACAGGAAGTTTTTCGTTTTGACATTTCATGACACATCCATAGCTGACTTACCGGTATATCTATGGATAACCAAACTTCTGAACATTGAAGTCCACAGCATGCCACTGTTCTTGATTTGCTCTTTGATTTGATCTTTAATTTGTTCTTTGTGCAGCAACAAAATGTTGTGGTGTGTGGCAGGGAAATTAATAGTCTCAAAGCATCTCGTAACCGCCTTTGTCCAGTTTGTAAAAGGAAGAGAATCAACAATCAGTGTTCCGTTATCCGTTTGGCATAACGGAAAAAAACTCTCCTGACCATAGATGTCGCATACAAACCACCTGAAGACATCAGTTGATGTATCATAGACAATACAATCGCCTTGGTATAAACCTTTAGCGGAACTAACGTTATCAGCAGACAAAGCTGGAACTAGAAAATAATAAAATGTTTTTGTATTGATAAAACTCCCATCAATAATACATGTATGTGAATAAAGGACCCATTAGAAGCACAAGACGCAACTTAGGGAAGATCAAGTGTTCCCCATATTAACTTAGATGAGTAAATATACTGAACGGAATAGCTAGCCAGCCAATTAAATCTTTCCAAAATATTGACTAGCATAACCTTTTCAATAAAAAAAAGCAGTAATTACTATCACTGTCAGATTTAATAATAAAGACTTGTTCATTGTTATTCTCAATGTTGTTTCTTATTCAAGTTCAAATTTAACAGAAATTGTTTTGATACTTGCAAAAATACGTAAAATGACAGGTGACAGATTCGTTGTTCAGTTCAGTTTGGAAATATATAAAATATCAAGTGGCGGGTTAGCTGTTCCGTTCAGTACACGTTAAAACGTAAAACATACAGGAATTATACTGATATATATCAACACTTAAATTTTATATCATTGACTCTTTATATATGTGTGTATCTGATTAACTAAGCAAGTGTTGGTAAATCTCGACCAAGAGCTAGTTATACCATTATAGCGAAGTCTATCCTTTTTCTTTAAACAATTTATTGAACTGATTATAATACAAGTTTTCAAAGGGTTTACTATAAATACAACTTATATGGTAAACAGTTAAATAAATTAAATAATATCTATGGTGAATGAAAAAGTTTTATCATTTTATAATCTTTGAAATATACATGTAACATATTTTACAGCAAATACTGATTTGATTGAGTAAATTAACTTTTAATTTAAGTTTGCAAAGAGACAAAAAGTGGAGACATTTTTCAATAACTCCTGATCAGCGTAACATGTTGTGATAAAATTTCAGGAGTTGATAAAACAGGTAATTTCCAATAGATTAAATTTTTGATTTAAGTTTGTATGGAAAAAAAAAGAAAAATTGTCATGAACCATAATTTTGACTTTTTAATTTTGATACCAAAATCATGTTACAGATATTTCAAATATTTTTCAACGGAATTTAAAAAAAAATAGATAATGCTACTAATATTCACTAAAAAAACGATTTTTCGACCAATGCCACGTTTTGTTTTAACTAAAATATAAGTGTTAACGAATTGAAAAAGACACCATAGATAAAACATATAAAACGTTTTAACTACAATGTTGTACACGATAGTGTTAACAGGTTGTTAGACATTCGGTACCCCTCCATTTGAGTAGGTGCTTGATGTGCAACCGCCTGCACCAACTTTAAAAACCCAAGTTTGAACCTTCGACTTCCCGCTTTCGAGGGGGTGGGGCGCATAATATGCATTAAACATTCAAATATCGTGAGCTTGATTTTAAAAGCATTTTCACTGGCATTTACGCAGGTACATATATGTATTTACGTAACTAAATAAGCAAATCTATATATAAAAAAAGAAGTGGTGATTTTATAACATTATCCGCGTGACCAAAGTTATATAAGAGATGAAATATACACAGTATATGAAAATAACACAATAAACAGTGATACACTTTTGGGATTACCTGCCTCATATAGTGACACAAAATTGTCACCTCCACATAGAAAACCGGCACATCGTTGTTTACATTCTGTTTCCCGAGCTTCTGTTAAGTTTAGTGGACTGTTTACACAATAGCATACGTCTTTTCCCTTTTGGAAATAGAATATATTGATTTTAATTTTACTATTGAACAAATGTGTTAAATCTTATAAATATGTTATCATACATTTAAATGCAAAGCAAGGAAATGGAATGGAGTGAATCATAGACTCGTATTTTTCACAAAAGAAACATTCAGCAATATTGAAATCGTTGTTGTTTTTGTTTGTATTTATGCCATGTTCACTAATTAAATATAATTTAATTACTGAACTGAACAACTAACAAGCCATCTTAATGTTTATGTATTTTCTAAAAATAATATCAAAGATATTTAAAAGCTCGTGCAAAAAGTAAGCAGTTCGTGCCAAACAGATGCACATGGCTGATTCTATAGAACTTCATAATCGGGTAATGTAAATGTCTCTTAATGTGGTAAATAAATTTTAATTACGCTACTCAATACACTGACGAGAAAAAGAAACGCCTCATCTAACTCATTGTACAATAATTTGTTTACCGTGATTCAAAATTAGAACAGAACAATTCCATTCGCAAATTTCATCATTTACGAGAATTGATGGTTTATTAGACAGCATTTCATAGTCACATTATGCTTCAAATTTTGAATTTCAATAGACGGTTCAGTGCAATTTAACTGACACAATTAGTAGCGCGTGTGGCCACCTCTACTGGCAACCACATCAGTACGACGTCGCCCCATGATACCTCACCATTTATGTAGCAGATACCGTGGTATTCTGGCCAATTCCTGGTGAAGTGCTGCTGTCAGTTTCTGGACGTTGCCAGGCTGCGGTTGACGTTGACGTAATCGCCGTCCAAGGTAATCACAGGCGTGTTCAGTCGAATTGCAGTCAGGTGAACACGCCGGCCAAGGCATGGCGTCAATGTTACGGGTGTGTAAAACATTCCTGGTGACACGTGCAAAGTGAGGTAGCGCGTTGTCATGCTGGAAGACCAGGCCTTAAAGTTTGCGGAACATAGGGACAACAACAGGACGTAATATTTGGTTGATGTAACGCCTGGCTGTGAGATTACCTTGGCACACGACGAGTTGGGACTTAAACATATGGTTGATGGCTGCCCAGACAATAACTCCGCCCCCACTATCACGGTTGTGCTGTAGAATGCAATTGTTAGCGTAGCGTTCATGACGTCGTCTGTAGACACGGATACGTTCGTCGGTGTTCGACATGTTGAAACGTGACTCGTCACTAAACACTACGTTCTGCCAACGCTGACCGCGATGGTTGCAGGCCCAGATAAGACGTTGGTGACGGTGACGTCGCGTTAGAACTAGACCGCGGTAGGGCCTGCGGCAGCTAATTTACCGTTCTCTAAGCCGATTTCTGACTGTATGTCGACTTAATCGGGGTCCACGGTTACTTACCACTAAATATGACGTGGATTCAGCTGTAAGAAATCTGTCACGCAGATGGCGTTGACGTATGTAATTATCCTGCCGTAATGACGTTACGAGGAAATCATGAGCAGGTACTTGAATTTAACAATGAACTGAATAAAATCGTACGAGTTTCGGTTGGTTGGGTTTGTCAGTCAGAGTACATGTACATTTCTGACATTTTCCCCCAAATTTAAACTATGTACCGAAAATAACGCCAATTTTCGATGAGGCAGAGTAAATAGATAGTTCGTTATTCGGTAGATAGTTTTGTTAGTAGTTCGGTAGATTATTATGTAGGTACGTATTTTGTCTTGAATAATGCGAATTTGCTCATGGAATATGAACAAAATCGGAAAAAAACACAAAAAAAACATGTTAAAAAATAGAGGAAAGAAGAATAAAATTTGTTTTTGATAGAGACAATTTGCACGGTTATGCTAGTGAGCAGCAAACAATCTAGTTTTCATTGAAGGGTTCATCAGAGGGCGTACGAGTTAAAACTAGTGTGTCGTCTTCAATCATATCAGATACTTTATGCTAATTAAATAGTGACGTCATAAGAAACATTCAATTTAACGTTACCTCGGTCCTTCCTAGACCAATGTATTCCGTGTTTTTACATGCTGAGAAACATAGTTCCAAAAGTAACCCCGTGGTGTAGTTTTCTTCAGCAATGCTGTTGATATAATTTGACTTTGCACAACCTAAATACACGGACAAAGATCAAATAGAAAAAAATAATATTAGTGTACAAACGACAGTGTACTATACAAAAATTGTAAAAACAAATCGAAATCGATGAATATATCTAATCATACTGGTGTGTTTTTTGGCAATGTTCTTAAATACAAATATTGCGAAGCTTTTGATTTATATATAGAAACATAATAAGGTAAAGTAGAGGTAAATGAAAGATAGATCACCGATATTTTGTTTAACCGGATAGGTAAGGCACTATATTTTTAAAAAAACTAAAAAATCTCAGTTCAAATTTCAATTCTAAATTAACATTATCGTTTCCAAATTGACAATATAATTCTGAAAAGTTTCAAACAAACTGAACAGTAATGTTATTCTATCTACAGACTTTGTCTTTAGAACTCTTCATATATAAATACTATTATACAAAAGTTTGAATGAAGCAGTTTTGTATTTTCAGTTTGACTAAGGGCATGTTTAAGTTGTTTTGTGAATACGGGACCGGATACTTCCACATACCTATGTATTGAAATATATTGTACGTCATGATGTACCCCAGCCAAAATTTGTCTCGTACGGTCAGATTTAGTCCCGGCACTTCAATATCAACTGTGTTACGCTCTGGTGAGAATTTAATGTCAGGAGTTGCCAGAGTACAGCTAGAGACGGAAGTATCCCATGCCGCTTTCGTAGAGTTAATAAAGTAGTCTGGTTGACCTAAAATGTGTGTTGTTTATTAAGGTGGTTTGCGGCGTTCCTATCGTTTTTTTTTTATATCTGGCGTAATTTATCAAAATTCTGTACACATATAATAGGAAGTATCAGCTTTCGTTTTAGCTTTGTTTTTTTTAAATATAGTCCTGCAGAATCTCGTTAACAGCGCCCCCTAGCGGTACATGTTTTTCGGATGATTTTTACCGATTTATCCATATAAAATGGTCAATATTTATTGAATTACTTTTGTTTTTAATAACATTATTAAATTAATTATTTTATTTCCTGTGATTAGAGTATAACTTTAATACAGATAAAACGCAATTTTTGTTACCTTTACATCTTATCATTATGCCGGGGTTGATTAAAAACCGGGTTTAAAAACAACACATTATGAATAGTCACGCTTGATTGCGCAAAAATATGGTCTGGTACAAGTTCTTAAATTTTACATTTCACTACAATTTTACTTAATAAAAAGAAGGGGTATTCACTTAGTTTTTTCATAAATTCAAATTCAAATGAAAAATAAAACACTTAAAAACACACGACGTTTGTCTGCTATTTCAAACGACGTCGTATTTTACGTTAGTATTATATTGCAGTTTTTTTACGTCGTCCGAAATGACAAGCAAACGTCTTGTTTTTTTAAATGTTTAATTTAAATTCAAATTCAAATCTATGAAAAACTAGCGTGAACACCTTTTCTTTTTATTCATATTTTAGTGATTTTAGTAATAATTTTAGATGTTAAAAACGTAGATAGGAACGCCGCGAACTACCTTAGAAATCCTTTGAAACAAAATGAAACAAACTACATGTGGTGAATTAATTATATACGGTTTTACAAAACAACCAGGAGCAGATGACTCATCAAGGGCAAATAAAGATAATGGTTTACAATGTTATTTACATATCAAAAACAAATACATATGCATTAATAAATGAGACTAAAAGACTGAGTTATTTGAAAATCGATCCATGCATTTCGAAGTTACAAGCTAGACACGACCAACAATGAAGTTTATCGAAACACATAACACCAATAAGTCCTGTACTAGACTTGACCTTTGAGGTAGCTATTCTCCGTTATTTTGGTAACGGAATAAAATGGTTTATATTTTAATACATCTTTTATAAATTGACATAAACTATATTTCGTGTTTTTATAATTAAAATGAGAAAAAATTATTAAAGGGAATCTATCAGGATTTTTCAAATTTTTAAAACTGGCTATAAGTATTTCCCCCCAATATATCATGCCTATATATATATTCACTGACCCCGTATTGCCAAACGGATATCTACTAAACATGTCAGAATAATATATTGAAAAGGGATTTCCTAACTCAGGCTACGTGCCTATGTTAGACTATTTAAAATAGACTCCGATTTATTGTTATTTCAATTTAATCCGTTATGCAGGTTTCACGTAGTAAACATTGGTTCATCATAGAAAGAGTCCGAATGATGTCTATTTTTAGAATGAGTTTCGTTTCATGTTCATCACTCCGATTTAAATAGCGATTTAGTCACATTTAGATTTGTCATACTCAGCCATTCGGGTTTTATTTATTAATGATAGTGGGATGTAATTAACCATTTTAAAAATAATTTTATTTTTTAGACATTTCTAGCGTGTTTTCCTGATATACTCCCTTTAAAACCTGGAAAATATATAGTTACAACTACTATATTGATCGGTTTTCTATCTAGTCGTTCATTCTGGTCAATTGTCGTTTGACTTAGTTAAGGCCCTTTATTTTAAGCATAAATCTATGTACGTACACGCATCACATTGTCCTGTCAATTCTAAACATATCTTGCCACCATTGAATTAGGTTAAAAATAAGTCAAAAGCATATCAAAATTGCATGTCAGTCGGCATATAATGACCATGCAGAACATGCCTTTGGTATTCTGACAAAAGTTTCAGTATTTAGTGCCCGAAACTTGGCAGTATTATTGCAAATTGCAGTTGTGCATATTGTTGTTTCGTTCTGGTCCTTCAATATTTGGCAGAGTTAAGACCATTTGTTAATGTTAATAATGTTAATTGTTTATCTTGTCAGCACTACAATTTCTGAGCTTCCCAACTGATTTTGCCCAAACTTGCTTGGAATTATCAGTATGAACTTCTTTTGTGCTTGTGTCACATTGTGTTCCATCCACTTTTGGCGTACTTTTTGTCAACACTGCTACTCATGAATCTCTTAGGTGAATATGATCAAATTTGCTAGTGCGTATCGGCATGGAGATCAGTTACGCATATCGGTGTCTCTGTAGTGGTACCACTGCCACCAATCAATACCCATTATTAAAATTGCATAGTTACAATGACGTTACAGGTATAGTGTGGTCATTGGTGTATTTAGTCAGCGTAGTGTAACACAGAATTCATGAATTGTAATAAATGGAAGTAAAATAAGATGAAACAAATGAATGAGTTCAACCCCCACTCAACCGCCCCCCCCCCCCCCCCCACACCCCCACCCCCAGAATAACGTGGTCTTATCAAGTATCAACTCATTCTTCAATTTAAGATGTCGGTGTACATTTGTCAAAAATAAAACCTGATGTTGATTGTAAAATTATAAATTTAACAGCATTTAAAATTATATAAAATATATTTATATATTTATAATATATGTCTCGATTTAAATGAAGCTTTTCCAAATATGTGTAGGTCATTAGAATCATAGACTCGATGTGAGCTATCATGATAACTCTAAATACGTCTTTTAGGTAGAGTTGTTACACAATACTATGCTATAGCTGCGTTGGTATACATGAATACTAAATGGTATGGCACCAGAATTATTACAACATTTAGCACTTGCAATTTTCAGTATCAAACTTATACAGTAGTTATCTAACCATAATATCATTAACATCTTTTTGAACTGGTCTAATGGGATTGGTTATGTCTAAAATATAGCCTAATGTAATTGGTTATGTCTAAATGATGACCTCATATGATTTGTTATATCTAAAGTATGACCTAATGTGATTGGTTATGTCTAAATGATGGCCTAATGTGATTGATTATGTCTAAATTATGTCCTTATGTGACTTGCTATGTCTAAGTGATGGCCTTATGTGACTGGTTATGTCTTAATTATGTCCTTATGTGATTGGCAGTGTTTAAATGATGGCATATTGTTATTGGTTATGTTTAAGTAATGGCCTAATGTGATTGGTTTTGTCTCAATTATAGCCTTATGTGATTGGTAATGTCTAAATTATGACACTCAAATAATCAGACATTGCATTATTTGTCTGTGTGTGCTTTCCACGTCTCAAAAATCAATTAATTTTGGACTGTCCTATATAGAGATAAATGCACTTCTGGAACAATGAACACATTGTAAATGGTGTAAAAAGTGTCTTAGTTCCATAGATAGTCTATGATGGTCCAAATATGCAGAAAAGGCATTGGGTTGAACACATGCTTTTTCCACAAGTTCGGTGCTTTAATGAAACCACATCATTTTTGACAACTCTGCCCATGTGTTGCTGTTTATCACTACGTTTCTTTAAACTGTTATACCTTCATCAAATAGTAAGGTACCGTAACCTGTTTTCGATCACAACCTAAATTTGATCACTTGAAAATTACGAATATTGCGGACGTGTTTTTTAACTTTCTACACAAATGTCAATACTTTTAAACAGTATCCACGTAGCCACTGAATGCAATGAAACATATAACAAATAATGCTTCCAATACAAGTCAGAAGGTCATTTAGATTACATACCCGTAAAATGTGTTTCTCACTATGTCTATTTTTCAGTTTACATAAAACCTTGACAAACGGTGAGTTCGTTTACAAAATGTTTATTCCAACCACATCTGCTAAAATGGATGCATAACAGGTTCAGGTCAAAGGTTATAACCATCACCAACTGCGCATGTCAGAGAGTATCGAGGCTCTGACGGAGTACCCTAACTATTCTTATAGAAATGTTAAAAAATGAGTTTGAAATTATTACAGGACCATATGTTCAATGTAGAATGAAAACAAGTAAAATGGTTTGTTACAATCAGTGGATAAGAGGTGGATATATAAAGATGCATTAATAAAGTTTACATTAAAACTAATTCTCTATTTTGTTCTAATCAGTGTTTTAATTGGTTACTATGTCAATTTTTTAAGCAAAATTAGACAACAATAAACGACTGACGTTGTAATAGAATAAATCCATTGAGAAATATCCACCATGTGAAAAGGTAAGCGCTTTTTTATCTACTTTCATTTATTTACACTTCTGCAGCCTCATCTCATCAACTCATGTAATCGAAATCTGGTGACGCCATTTGTTGGAAGCATATTTGGGTAACCGAAAACAAACGTGAATGGTGAAGACAATGGGAATGTATAAATGTTTTTTGGGGTTTTTTTTATCTTTTTAGTCTAAATTTATTATTTTATAGTTATTTAAACGTTGTATATAAGCATTCAATGTCAACATCCGTTTTGCATTGAACTATCTAACAGGATTCTTAAGTGATCGAAAACCAAAAACACTCTCATACTCAATGTCTTCAAAACTTGACAGAACTAATGGAAATGTTCTAATATTCTCATATGTATAAGGAAATATGGTCATTTAAAGTAAAGCATTCTCAACAAAAATAATGTCCAACCGATTTACAAAAGTTTAATTTCTTGGGCGCAATAATCTTGCTACAGTCACTAAGGGGAGGTAACTGGTAAGTAAGTTCTCTAGCACCAGTTTTTATTGTATCTTTATCAATTCCTAAATGTACTATAGTTTTTATTATGACAATAACAGATTAAATATTTAGCGTCGTTTTCATCCATCGTGGGCAGACAGACCATCGTTAACCTAACCACCCTTTCGAGGGAATCGGTACTCAAGTACACCCGTCTCCGCAAGTAATGTATAGCTTTTCCACCTGAATCAGCTAAGAGAGACGAATGGCAATGAGACACAATGACGTATATCAATCATCACAGATTGATGCCGGGCGGGGATTCGAACTCGCGATCCCTGGATTGAATGTCAGACGCACTACGGACTGAAACCGGACCCGACTTTATTATGACAAATGATAGATTTGTGACATGTTTAAAATTGATACAATCTACGAAGCAGGATGAGAATACAATTTTGACATATTGATTAATCAAAATGGATGAATCCCTATTTAAGCAGTGCTTTTTTCATATCGCCGACGTGCTTGAGGATGTGGATAAAGCATTCGCAATATGTGATAAAGGGCTCAATAACCTAAGGACGTATACGTTATTTAACAATGAATACACGTCTGAGAAGTACAGTTTACATGAAATTGAATGTATATTTCTTAATTAAATGTGTATTTCTTTTATATCTGAAATTGAATGTGTTTTTCTATTATATCTGAAATCGATTGTGTATCACTTCCATATCTAAAATTGAATGTGTATTTCTTTTATATCTGAAATTGAATGTGTATTTCTTTTATATCTGAAATTGAATGTGTATTATTATTTGTTGAAGTTTTATGGATATAGACACTTGGAAGAAGTTAAGTCACAAACATGTCCAGTTTTTTTAATTTTGATATCTTTTTGTCAACTTTCGGCATCATTTACTACGATAAATATGGTGTTTGGGTAAGCAAGCTTAAGTAGAATTAATATTCCTATTTCCAACCCAGTTATTTGTTTTTCTCTTCCGACAGTTGTATATGATAAAAGATATTGGGCTATTTTAACCTAAAAATCTACAGTAATTACTTTTTGATTCAATTAAATATAGACAGTTTTAAAATAACATCAACATAGATAATATTTAAGGTAACTTGGCAAATAGTTCATTAAAAATGTACACAAACCTACGAATTTCTTTATACTTTCTCAAAGTGCTTACTAAAGTATACTAAAATATAAACAGCTTAATAGCATGAATATTTACTTTTGTTTAATACTATTATTATTATTATTATTATTATTATTATTATTATTATTATTATTATATAAAACGTATACAAAGTGGATGGGGTATGTCCAAAGAAGTACTCAAGCACACCCGTCTCCGCAAGTAATGTATAGCTTTTCCACCTGAATCAGCTTAGAGAGACGAATGGCAATGAGACACAATGACGTATATCAATCATCACAGATTGATGCCGGACGGGGATTCGAACTCGCGATGCCTGGATTGAATGTCAGACGCACTACGAACTGAAACCGGACCCGACTTTATTATGACAAATGATAGATTTGTGACATGTTAAAAACTGATACAATCTACGAAGCAGGATGAGAATACAATTTTGACATATTGATTAATCAAAATGGATGAATCCCTATTTAAGCAGTGCTTTTTTCATATCGCCGACGTGCTTGAGGATGTGGATAAAGCATTCGCAATATGTGATGAAGGGCTCAATAACCTAAGGACGTATACGTTATTTAACAATGAATACACGTCTGAAAAGTACAGTATACATGAAATTGAATGTATATTTCTTAATTAAATGTGTATTTCTTTTATATCTGAAATTGAATGTGTTTTTCTATTATATCTGAAATCGAATGTGTATCACTTCCATATCTAAAATTGAATGTGTATTTCTTTTATATCTGAAATTGAATGTGTATTTCTTTTATATCTGAAATTGAATGTGTATTATTATTTGTTGAAGTTTTATGGATATAGACACTTGGAAGAAGTTAAGTCACAAACATGTCCAGTTTTTTAAAGTTTGATATCTTTTTGTCAACTTTCGGCATCATTTACTACGATAAATATGGTGTTTGGGTAAGCAGGCTTAAGTAGAATTAATATTCCTATTTCCAACCCAGTTATTTGTTTTTCTCTTCCGACGGTTGTATATGATAATATATATTGGGCTATTTTAACCTAAAAATCTACAGTAATTACTTTTTGATTCAATTAAATATAGACAGTTTTAAAATAACACCAACATAGATAATATTTAAGGTAACTTGGCAAATAGTTCATTAAAAATGTACACAAAGCTACGAACTTCTTTATACTTTCTCAAAGTGCTTATTTAAGTATACTAAAATATAAACAGATTAATAGCATGAATATTTACTTTTGTTTAACACTATTACTATTATTATTATTATTATTATTATTATTATTATTATTATTATTATTATTATTATTATTATTATATAAAATTATAAAAAGTGGATGGGGTATGTCCAAAGAAGTACTCAAGCACACCCGTCTCCGCAAGTAATGTATAGCTTTTCCACCTGAATTAGCTAAGAGAGACGAATGGCAATGAGACACAATGACGTATATCAATCATCACAGATTGATGCCGGACGGGGATTCGAACTCGCGATGCCTGGATTGAATGTCAGACGCACTACGAACTGAAACCGGACCCAACTTTATTATGACAAATGATAGATTTGTGACATGTTAATAACTGATACAATCTACGAAGCAGGATGAGAATACAATTTTGAAATATTGATTAATCAAAATGGATGAATCCCTATTTAAGCAGTGCTTTTTTTCATATTGCCGACGTGCTTGAGGATGTGGATAAAGCATTTGCAAAATGTGATGAAAGGCTCAATAACTTAAGGACGTATACGTTATTTAACAATGAATACACGTCTGAAAAGTACAGTATACATGAAATTGAATGTATATTTCTTAAATTAAATATGTATTTTTTTTTATATCTGAAATTGAATGTGTTTTTCTATTATATCTGAAATCGAATGTGTATCACTTCCATATCTAAAATTGAATGTGTATTTCTTTTATATCTGAAATTGAAAATGTGTATTTCTTTCATATCTGAAATTGAATATGTATTTCTTTGAGGAAGCCATTATTATCTGTTGAAGTCTTATGGGTATAGACACCTGGAAGAAGTTAAGTTACAAACATGTCCAGTTTTTTTAATTTTGATATCTTTTTGTTAACTTTCGGCATCATTTACTACGATAAATATGGTGTTTGGGTAAGCAAGCTTAAGTAAAATAAATATTCCTATTCCCACCCTATTTATTTGTTTTTCTCCTCCGACAATTGTATATGATAATATATATTGGGCTATTTTAACCTAAAAATCTACAGTAATTACTTTCTGATTCAATTAAATATAGACAGTTTTAAAATAACACTAACATAGATAATATTTAAGGTAACTTGGCAAATAGTTCATTAAAAATGTACACAAAGCTACGAATTTCTTTATACTTTCCTAAAGTAAGAAAATGTAAGAGAAAAAGCTTTCAAAATATATCTTTTAACAGATTAACAATTTTTGTTATCCATTTTAATTATGATTCTCATTTTAAAGACCAGTTTCATACATAACAGAATGATATCTGAGTAACATTTTTTTTTATCAAAATTCACAGAAGTATTATATTTAACAATGTAGGTACTTTGCTGATATAACTTTGAGTTTCAGAAATACACAAATACAGATAAAACATGCAACATTTAATATAAATTTATAATTGACTGTCTGCCTTAGTGTATGAATTATTAAAATTAAATAGGTTAGAAGAAGGAGAAACTTCCGCTATGTTTAAGTACAGCTATGGTTTTTTGTTAACGTCCCCCTACCACGTTTAATTAACAATTCCTTCCTTTTCCCATTGCAGTAAAGTCATGACCTTTTTCGTACAAATGCACCTTAAAATACTCTTGCGATACTTATAAAATTAACTGAATCTTTTTTTCATATTTCGATATAATTGCACTTAAACAAAGCGGAAGTTTCTATGTTTTGTTCAGTATATATCACAATGTCGGTACGTACCTGACACTGCTATGGCCGACACAAGCGCATAAACACAAATAAAAGATGCACCATTTACTGTAGAATCCATTAGCGGTCTTGTTGTATCAATCAGATGTTAAATCCACAGGTTACTCTTCAATATACAGAGAAAAGCAGTGAGTTTCTCAACTTTTGTATTACTTATAACACAAGTTAAAGTGTCGATTTCCGTTGATACAAACTATCGAAACGAAGTGAGACAACTTCCGTTATATCCTGAATGACATGATATTTACACATGCATGAAACGACGTACATATAGCAGGATGTTCATATAATTAGGCATTGGATATATTCTCAAAACTTAAGATCCGCTTAAAATTCAGTGTTGTATATCCCAAAACCAAACTGAATTATTTTGAAACTCGGTGTCATATTAGGGGCTGTCGTTTGGAATTCTATCCTTGATTTTATTTGACAATCTGTCAGTCTTTATCAGTTTAAAAGTAAATAACTTTACTGGAGCACATCATAACATACCTACATAGTAACAATCTACAGTCAAGCCTGTATAAGCGGTCACATTTATTAAGCAGTCACTTGTCTTAACCAGCCAAATTTGCAATTTTCCATTTCCATGCTTTCAAAGTAAATTAACCTGTATTAAGCAACAACCTGCACTTTTGCACCTTCCCTTGACCGGCTGCTTAAGACAGGTTTGACTGTATATAGTCTTTGAAAAACAGTTTATTTGATGTGCATTTGTTATATAATGTTTAACACTGTTCTTGTTTACATTTTTGTTGAGGACAGCAGAGAAGATTAGAATCTAGCAGTTTTTTACAGTGTTCTGTTGCATATTTGTTATTTTAAGTAAAGTCGAACAACGAAACTATAATGGTGAAAAGTCAAAACAACCAAACTATCGTGGTGAAATTCGAAACCTCTATGGCGAAAAGTGAAAACTACAATGGTGAAAAGTTGTTTCGTGTCTGTCCACTTGAACTGATAGTAGCGTGACACTGCAGTAACACTCCCACGCATTTCATTATTGATTATGGATTCCTTGATGGTTGATCTATACTTGTGATTTACTGCGTATCATGTGTTTATCACGTCAGTTATGTATGTCATATGTCAGGTTTGTGTTGTGTGTTATGTGTTAGAAAGTCAGGTTTGTGATGTGTGTTATGTGTTACAAAGTCAGGTTTGTGATGTGTGTTATGTGTTAGAAAGTCAGGTTTGTGATGTGTGTTATGTGTTAAAATGTCAGGTTGGTGTTGTGTGTTATGTGTTAGAAAGTCAGATTTGTGATGCATGTAATGTGTTACAAAGTCTGGTTTATGCAATATACTCTGTGTTAGAAAGTCAGATTTGTGATGTGTCTTATCTGTTAGAAAGTCAGGTTTTTGTTGTGAGTTTTGTGTTAAAAAGTCAGGTTGGTGATGTGTGTTATGTGTTAAAAGGTCAGGTTTATGTTGTGCGTTATGTGTTAAAAAGTCAGGTTGGTGATGTGTGTTTTGTGTTAAAAAGTCAGGTTTATGTTGTGCGTTATGTGTTAAAAAGTCAGGTTGGTGATGTGTGTTATCTGTTAAAAGTCAGGTTTATGTTGTGTGTTTTGTGTTAAAATGTCTGGTTTGTGCTGTGTGAACTGTGTTATAATGTCAGGTTTGCGTCGTGTTAACTGTGTTAGAATGTCAGATTTGTGTTGTATGGTATGTGTTAAAATGTCAGGTTTTTACTGTGTGTTATGTGTTCAAATCTATAAATTGTGTTATGTGAACTGTGTTATAATGTCAGGTTTGTGTTGTGTGTTATGGTATGCTACCTACCTACCTACCTACCTACCTACTTGCCTGCCTGCCTACCTACCTACCTACCTACCTCCCTGTCTGCCTGCCTGCCTGCCTGCCTCCCTGTAAACACCATCGCAGTATAACTGAAAGTGTGTTGAAAGCGATAACATGTATAATATCCTGCTTACTTACCTACCTACCTACCTACCTACCTGCCTGCCTGCCTACCTGCCTGCCTGCTTGCCTGCCTGCCTGCCTGACTGCCTGCCTGCCTGCCCTCTCCCTCCCTCCCTGCCTGCCTGACTGCCTGCCCCCTGCCTCCCTGCCTGCCTGACTTCCTGCCTGCCTACCTGCCTGCCTGCCTGCCTGCCTGCCTGCCTGCCTGCCTGCTTACCTGCCTGCCTGCCTGACTGCCTGCCTGCCTGCCCTCTCCCTCCCTCCCTGCCTGCCTGACTGCCTGCCCCCTGCCTCCCTGCCTGCCTGACTTCCTGCCTGCCTGACTGCCTGCCTGTCTGCTTCCCTCCTGCCTGCCTGCCTGCTTCCCTCCCTGCCTGCCTCCCTGCCTGCCGCCTGCCGCCTGCCGCCTGCCTGCCTGCCTGCCTGCCTGCCTGTCTGCCTCCCTGTCTGCCTGCCTGCCTGCCTGCCTGCCTGCTGCCTGTCTGCCTGTCTGCCTGCCTGCCTGCCTGTCTGCCTCCCTCCCTCCCTCCCTCCCTGCCTGTCAGCTTCCCTTTCTTTCCTACCTACCTACCTGTCTGCCTGCCTGCCTGCCTGCCTACCTACCTACATACCCCAAACTCTTAATACAAAATGAATGGTTGACATCCCTTTAAATATTTCATCAGTTCTTATATGACACTGCAGTTATGTTAGTGAACATGAATTCATAGTGACATATACTGGATTCCGACATTAGTTTATATTTTATACTAATTTATTTTAGCTCGATTGCGATGAAAGCTCAGAGCTTCTATTAACCGCTCCCGAGTCTGCTTCCACGGTAGAACCAGGACTGAGTGTTGTTTTATGAGAGACATCGGGTCGAGCTTGGGATCGAACCCGCAACCTCTGGCGTGGACGGCCATTTTACTACCGCCCCCATTAAGATGTCGTCATCCTGGATTGCTTTTATGTGTATGTCTTGGACTATTGTGAAAGGTAATTTATATTTCATTATATTTATACATGACATGCTTTGATTGTATTATTAGGCAGGCCGGACCCGGTTATCGCAGTCGGTACTGCATCTGACTATCAACCCCAGGGCCATGAGAGTTTGACTCCCAACCCGGCCACAGTCTCCGTAATGCTTGATGTACGACATCTCACTGTCATTCATCTCCCACCACTGATTCAAGAGGGAACATTATCAGTAACTTGCGGAGATGTTTGTGCTTGAAACTGGATTAACTTTCCAGGATCCCATGAAAGAATGGTTAGGTTAACTGATCGTTTGTTAGCACTCGACTACATAAACATGAAGCTAAATATTCAAACAAACAAATACATTATTCCGCATCTTGCAGATAATTGAATATTTGTCAAGGTAATACCAATAAGTTGTCAATTCGACAACACACAGATCAAAATTTAGTAGGTACGAGCAGTCTACGTTCTTCTTCTCTTTCAACAATCTTCTAGTTATATGGCGACAGTGTCCAAAGCGCTGTCACATTGGAGTAGCGTGCCGTTGACATATGGTATGATTCTCACCCAGTCACATTATACTGACACAAGGTCGACCAGACCTAGAACTATCCTGTAAATGCTGAACACCAAGCAAGGAAGCGTTTAGTACCATTTCTCATGTTTTTTGTATGACCCGTCCGGGATCGAACCCACGCCCTTCCGCATGCAAGGCGAACTCTTTAGCCATAGAACACCGCTGCGGTATGTCTATCTTGGTCATTTTTTAAATATATTTTGAATGGTGAATAGTGAATGGTAACTGGTAACTGGTAACTGGTAACTGGTGAATGGTGAATGGTGAATGGTTAATGGTGAATGGTGAATGGTAAATGGTAACTGGTGAATGGTGAATTGTAACTGGTAACTGGTGAATGGTGAATGGTAACTGGTGAATGGTGAATGGTGAAATGTGACTGGTGAATGGTGAATGGTAAATGGTAAATGGTAAATGGTAAATGATAACTGGTGAATGGTGAATGGTGAATGGTGAATGGTGAATGGTAATTGGTAACTGGTAACTGGTGAATGATGAATGGTAAATGGTAAATGTAAATGGTAAATGGTAAATGGTAAATGGTAAATGGTAAATGGTAAATGGTAAATTGTAACTGGTGAATGGTGAATGGTAACTGGTAACTGGGTAACTGGGTAACTGGTGAATGGTAAATGGTAAATGGTAAATGATAAATGGTAAATGGTGAATGGTGAATGGTAACTGTTCTGTCAGCATTTTGTCTGTTTCCATATGGAACAGAAGTCATGATATTGTGCTGGAATAACAAGTGAATCACAGAATGACACCAGCACGTTGTTCATTGCTTGAGATATTGGCAGTTTGTGTTCATATTTCTGATTCAGAATTACAGATGGACACTCTTTGCCTGACCTGCGCACGTGTATGACTCAAAGGGCTGATACGCAAAAGTTTTCTTTAACATAAATCCGCCTGGTGTTTCAATTTTACATTTAGCCAGTTCATTCTATTCCCTACTTGACCAGTCTGAAATCCAAGACATTTATTTGACATATTATTTCAAATAACAAATATTGTCACACTACATGAGAAAGACTGTGTAAGGATTAATGCGACAAACAAAATACATAGCCAGATTTAAGTGTCTGAAACATGATGAGATTTCCTTTCTTTGCATTCCCTATTGCTGAATACATCGAGACACATTCCATTTTGGTGTGACCTATCACCTTCCCTTGTTGTATTGGTTCCTCTGTTGGATGATTAACTTCCGGTTGTGATATACTGAATCCTATTTTGTCCTGAGCAAATGTACTAAATGTCATATCTTGTTTCACAGCCGTCAAAGTACAAAGGTGTGTAAATACTCTAGTACTCTACTTTAGTAGAGATATATATTTAAAAATCAAAACCACGCCGCCCTTGTGTACACGTTTACATTTGGATAAAACCGCAACGGTGGTCTAAGGGTAGAGTGTCCGTTTCGCATGCGAAAGATCGTGGGTTTGATCCTCGACCGGGTCATATGTTAGCCTTCTAAAGGCTTCCTCGCTTGGCATCCAGCATTAAGAGGGTAGTTCTAGGTCTGCTCGGTCCGGTGTCAGTATAGTGTGATTGGGTGGGGTATCATACCATGTGTCTCCGGCATTTTATTACAGTGTCGCCCAAGAAGATAACGGAAAAATTGTTGAAATCGAGCGGCTAAACACCAAAAAACAACAACAACAACAATATTTGGATAGTTGTGTAATTGTTTGCATGTACAATTAACAACTCGTATATGTAAATAAAACTGTACTTTTTTTCCGATTATAAAGTTAACATGTCGAATGTAACTTTTTATAACTCTACATATATATTCTCATATGTGTATCTAAACATTTTTCTATAACCGTGGAACTATACACATGTAGTTATGTTACAATTATATCTATTTCTGCATTCGTGTATGTAATTTCATTTGCAATTATATACACTTTTACATTCATAGTCATATATACTTTCACGCACGTGTAAAGATCACGCAGTCACCGGGTATAATACAAGGATGAATAGGCGGTACTTCAGTGAGTAATGGAAACGTGTACATCTTTTTTTTAACTCCAGATGTCTGACGTGTAGTGAGGACAGCTTCTTTTGTACGCTCAAGGTAATACCCCTATACATATTTGTCGCGTTTTTTTTTAAAATGTTTTTGTTTGTATTTTGTTTGATTATATAGTGTCATTTTATGCCATCGAGAGCTAACAGGCTATCCGTTTAGCTAACATATCTTTCCTGGGATCATGGAGGGTTAACCCGTACTCGAGCACACCCATCTCCGTTAGTAACTGATAACTTTCTATCAGAGGTGAGCTAGACGAATGGCGAAGTGACGTAATGCCGTTTATAAAACATAACGGAGTGACTGTGGCCGGGTGGGGATTCGAACTTATTATCACTGTCCAGATGCGCTACCCCACTGAGCTAACCAGTCCCAGCCTACAGGAGTTTAAACACTTTTAAAAATTTTAAAACTGCAAAAAAAAATTGCCAATAAACAGTTCTCCAAATAAAACTTCTGTTTTAGGTTTAGTAAGCAACAGCGTGAAGACGATGGTACAATGTACTTCACCATTTTCTGATCGCATCGTTTTAAAGAAATGGTCACTGAAATAATGCGATGCATATCGAAAATCTCGTGACATCTCGCCAGGTCTCATTTTGTGAATTCCGTAGTTCGCACAAGAGCTGTAAAGATTTAATGGCGTTATCATGTAGTGCCCTCATCTTTTTTTAAAAATAAAAATCCTTGAATTTATTTCAACATACGCTGTTATTGGGCAATACATGCTACTGGTAAGCTTCATATATCATTTTAACGTTGCCACGGTCGATTGAATATAAGTGTAGCTTCAATGCTGGCAATTTTGCATTTGAAAGTAATTTATCTTTAAATTTGTATAATATATATTGTGTAGCAAAACACGTGTATGATCGATAACACGTGTTATGATGCTGGAGACCAGGATTATGTGGATTATACAAATTTCTGTAACCCGGTCGTGAACCAGATGCAATGGACGCCATTAAAAACAACGCCGCTTCCTACAGGTATTAAAGTATAAATTTTAAAATCACCATGGACATGTAAAGCTGTTTTACATGGCGTTGTATCTAACAATTTGTTATGAAATAATATAACAATAAATAGTGACACAGGAGTAGTATTTATCACAACTTTGTGGTTTTCACACTCAGGAAACTAAGAAATGTTACAGTTGTGTTATTCGCATGATGCACCGTTTTTCATGCCATGTGTATTATCAACTGACACACTTGTTTTAATGCTAACCTCTAAAATGAGATTATAAAAATTAGAAAAAAAAAATGTACTGAAACGGTGTATGCAAGAAGTTATATAACAGTTTATAATTCTATGCGTCTATTAAATTATTTAAAAACTTGTTTTTACACGTTAGGCATGTGTTTCGATCAACAAAATAGTTAACATTCTTCACTAATATTATCTAATGAAACAAACTTCGTAAAAGAAGGTAAACACTGTGTTCTATTTACTGATTCTGTATAAGTGCCCACTTTCCAAGTGAAACTATAGGTCTCACTACACAGTTGAATTGTGTTCTTTGTTTATATAAAACAAGGTCTAGGATTTCCTCGCTAAAACATGCCAGTCCGCATAGAAAAGTTTTTTAAAGTTGCTTTTTGTGACAGCAGGATTGTATCTGCTCATAAAAATACACAATAACAAGAGGTTGACATGCTTATTTTTATAAAGACAGTGCAGTGACACCGCTAATATTTTTTCTAAAAAGTCCTCAAATGATCTAAAATACATCCGTCTGATAAAATCCAATACAAGTCATTTTTTAACACCAGTGATGTCTTATGCACTGCAGGCTATGCCAGATTTTGCTGTATTCGTTGGCATCAAGAAAGCACAGCGCCGCCTATGAACCATTTTGAAAATATTATGAACCAAATTACATAGGACTCATTTTTCGAGAAAGGGGTGTAACTGTATAATTAGACTAAAAACTAATGTGTTTTCCCCGATCTAAGTATCTGTTTCTTTGGTGTACTTATGATTTCCGCCTGCGTACAAAATGAAATTATCCTCGAATGCAAATGGTAAATTATTCTACACGTTTATTCTAATCTAGTGTTATATATTTCATCAACAGTTTCTAAGCCGCATTATGGTATCGATCATTACACCGCCACTCAGACCCGATGTGACTGTATCTTTGATGCGCATAGCAGTGACTGCGCATGTTACCAGAATGTCGGCTGCCCATGCGAACAACGTAACCAGCACAAGTGTTTCGATTGCATTCACACAGAAATGTGCAATACACCACAGGACAGGCTTTAAAACGGACGGCGCAATTAAGAAAATAAACCAACCTATAGATTTGAATTTCCTTGTATCATTTAATCGGTGAGATAAACTGTTTACAGTATTCAGTGCTGTGGTTCGAAGTCCTTATCGTAAATTAAGTTTGTACAAGTATATACTATTTACTGACACTTCCGGTACAATAAACAGTAATGTAAATACTGACTCTTCCGGTACAATAAAAATAATGTAAATACTGACCATTCCGGTACAATAAACAGTAATGCAAATACCATACAAGGCACGGGTTCTGTTTATTTTCTTTTACTGGCATCAATATATATCAATCTATTGATGTATATCGGGGAATTGTATTTGATAAATCTAACTGTATACATGATCACATGGGATGTGTTTCACAAAAGTATTCGTTGTATGTTCAAAATGATTGTATTTGGTAACTTTTGGTTAATTTTGGTAAAAATGTTAAATATTATAAATAATTGTCGGTTAATGTTTGCGACGATTTTTGTTGTAAGTTTTTTTAAACGCATCCCTGGTTCTGTACCGTTATAAAAGGCTACTTTGAAGAATGTTGAACTATAAATATTAACGTATAATGAACAACGTGTGTGTAGATCCTGGAGATTCAAAGAGTAGAAAATACCAATATAACACAGGTTTTAAAATGACGTTTTTGGTGACATAGTGTTTACACAATATTGCATACTTACTTTTATGTATATAGCAGTATCAATTTACATTGGCAAACATTACGTTTTATTGAATGTGCCTAAGTGCCATTTTTCAACGTATTACAAGTTCCATATGGTATCCGGTTTTATTGTTGCAGAAAAACCCAAGACTAATACAAAACCAGCCCTGCTCTTGTGTATATTTTCGCTATTTGCATAGCAGACTCGATTGCTTATCGTTTACAATGTGGTGGTTACTTTTTACTTATGCTAATTTATTTAAGCTTTGTTGAGAAGTAGGCACAAAGCTTATATAAATCATTTCCTAAATAAAACCAGCATTGCAAGTTATATTTTGAGAGGACATCAGGTCGAACCTGGAATCGAACCCGTGACACCCAGCGTGAGCAGTAAACACTATCCACTGCACTACCGCTCCGTATTTTATGTTAGTAAGCTCAGTCATCGACTGGATACAACAAACTGTATTTATTATATATTAAAACCATATAAATATTGTATTATACATATCACTTTATATCAAATCATCGCATTTATTGTCATTCCATAACAACATCAGTGTGAACCATGTTAAAGTCATGGTTTCGATCCGTGTCATTCCATAACAACATCAGTGTGAACCATGTTAAAGTCATGGTTCCAATCCGTGTCATTCCATAACAACATCAGTGTGAACCATGTTAAAGTCATGGTTCCGATCCGTGTCATTCCATAACAGCATCAGTGTGAACCATGTTAAAGTCATGGTTCCGGTCCGTGTCATTCCATAACAGCATCAATGTGAACCATGTTAAAGTCATGGTTCCGATCCGTGTCATTCCATAACAGCATCAGTGTGAACCATGTTAAAGTCATGGTTCCGATCCGTGTCATTCCATAACAGCATCAGTGTGAACCATGTTAAAGTCATGGTTCCGATCCGTGTCATTCCATAACAGCATCAGTGTGAACCATGTTAAAGTCATGGTTCCGATCCGTGTCATTCCATAACAGCATCAGTGTGAACCATGTTAAAGTCATGGTTCCGATCCGTGTCATTCCATAACAGCATCAGTGTGAACCATGTTAAAGTCATGGTTCCGATCCGTGTCATTCCATAACAGCATCAGTGTGAACCATGTTAAAGTCATGGTTCCGATCCGTGTCATTCCATAACAACATCAGTGCGAACCATGTTAAAGTCATGGCTCCGATCCGTGTCATTCCATAACAACATCAGTGCGAACCATGTTAAAGTCATGGTTCCGATCCGTTTTGTTTTATTTGAGCGTGATATATCTAAGTTGTAAGAACGATGTAAAATAAATCAGTTTAAAAAAACAATACTGAGAAATCATTAATTTTCGTGGGAGAACTCATGTTCGTTGATTTCGTGTATAGCCTTGACAACGAAATAAATCGTAACGAAATGGTCGTAGGTAAAGTTGTGTTACATCCGTACTGTATAGCGATTACCTATACCCAAAACGTAGACCTACCTTTCTTGGCTAGATCTATATGTTATCAGGTATTTTGTATGTAGTGCGTGCATTTTGCTATTATTGAAATTAAAATTTTAATTGTAAATCTTTAATTTAGTGCACTGATTAAGTTAAAATGCGATAATTGTATAAATAGTCGATCTGTTTCATTTGCATTAAACATATAAATATTTCATTTTTATCACTGCCGGAAGCTCTTAAAAAAGACCGTTTCCTAGAAGAATTCTAGTAAGTATTTAAAATAGATATTATAAAGTCATACAGATGACGTAACAATCAATGTTATCCACTTACAATTTTCAGCGGTTAACCATCTCTTACTACATATGTACCTGATTTACCAGTACAGCAAACCTCGCTCTTTTCCGCACCTTCACATCATAAAACAAGACCATGTAAATAATGACGCAACTGCCAAATAACTGACATTTATATCAACTTATATGTACATTTGTAATTTCGAGTACTCTTCTTTGACTAACGGGGTGGACGGTCAGCCACCATTGCGACTAGAATGGTGGTTGTATTTAACCCGTAAAATGGCTCCCCACTTAAAGGACTCCCGTCTTGAATTTCTTCAATCTATAAAGAACTGTTTTAAATATAGAATCAATTGTTATTATTTATTTGTTTTGCCTTCTTTCGAAGATTTTAACCGCTTTGTGTCCATGGAATTCTCTGGAGATGCCTTAGCCTCGTTTTGGTTGCTTCAGCATCCGGTTGTGGTTTGTACAACTGCGCAGCGCTTTTATTTATCTGTTTCATTTTATCCTTTATTTCTAGCAATGCTTCTTGTTTGGAAAGAAGCTCTTGCTGTTCTCGTAGATTCTGCTGAAGTAAACCTTTAATGGTCAGCTCCTCCTGGCGCAGCACAGCTATCGATTTTGTAGTGGAAGAAGTTACGCTTTCAAACACCTTCTGCAAATCTCGCAAATTCTCAGGAATCTGGGTAATCGGCGAGACCCGGCCGTGGCGCCACCTATATGATACGTTGGATGCATCTCTCTCGTTATACTCATGGAGATTTGCATGCAGACTTGACGAATGTCGTCTGGGGTATTCTTTTCTTTCCGAAGCATCTTTATCAAACGCGGGATAATGAGCAGTCCGAGGTAAGGGAACAGGTAAGGGAACATGAACATATGGTATTGCCGGGTATTCGCTCTCGTCAAGAAAAACTGGTCGATATTGAAATTTGTAACTGGGTACGTCGTTCTGGAACGACTCATTGACGATGTTTCGAACTGATATAATTTTACCCGTCACGTTCGGGCTCGTTATTTCTCCCGTTTCAATCACCGAATCCAAAATATTATCAGCTATCCAACTTTGAAGTGTCATGCGCAGAACATTGAGGAAGTTTTGGAAAGACATAATACCACGTGATTTTAGTGCTGTCATGAGCAACGTTACCTGACGTTCTGAGTTGTTGCTGTTTCCCTAAAAGTGTATATAAGATATATTTATTAAGAAAATATTTTTTTAAGAAATCCGAATTCGGTTTCACCAATATTTTTAAGAATATAGATAATAGAATGAAAATTTTAATCTAATTCAAGCTTCCGGGGAATCCCGTTTGTTTAGACTGGTATCAATACAATTGCACGTCGTATTATTAAAACCACTACAGAATACATTAGTAACATGTTTAAAAACAATTAAGAAAAAAACGGACTTAAATTAATTATTGATACCTGCCCATCACCCCCTTCCCCTCCCCCACACCCACACACCCACACACCCTCCACCACCACCACCACGCCCCTTAAAAACTGCCGTGTATTTATCAAGCTACATTATGCATCAATAAATGACCTAACAATCAAATTCACTAGTCGCTCGTTTATTTATGAACAGAACAGCGCGACATTTACACTTTTATTACATGTTAACGTATTTCATTACTGAGTTTCTATATATCATTATTACTGTCAAAGTCACTAATGAAAAACCTTTATATACACTTCTTAAAATTGTAAAATCGTTTACAATATTCTGATAAAGTGGCTCTCAAATTCACCGGCTTTCATCCTTTCAGTATATTATATTTTCCAAATCGAAAATTCCAGATGGAAAATTGTGAGCTTTAAAATTTGGAAATTTTTAAAATAAATACAATTTCTAAAAAGTGGGTTTGTCTATTTCGATTAATACATTATTTAAACTCAGACAGGCCCAATTACGTGCTGCTCACTTGAATCAGTCAAAATAAAGGCAGTATACCACTACCTACCATCATTTGCTTCTTAGTAAACTCTCCTATCACCCCCATCTGTTTCAGTTTTTCTATCACTGTTGTTGACAAAACAATATGGCGCCTCAGAAAATCTTCATTCTTGTTGATAATCGCTTTGACCAGTGACGGGTCCATCGTGGCAAATTCCTCAAGCTTGTGATTTAAAATTTGCTTTTTTATCCTGCCTGTTTTTTTAAGTGCACAGTTGCAAATGTTTCTATGTAAACTATTTAATATCCTGTATTTATGTCCCCATGTGTGTTTATTGCATGTGTATATTCCATAACATGAAACCTTTACAAAAGTTTCTGAATTGTTATTTCTATTAAGACTCGTTGTTGGGTTTTTTTCTTACTAAACATCCATTTCTTGTCATTTTTTCTTGTCCACGTGGTTTACCAGAAATACGTAAATCTTTGATTTTATTATATGCAGACAGCGTAACTATCTTACAGGAATTTATATTTATTTTAAACTGCGAAATTCTCAAGATTCAAGCCGTTAACATCGACAACTTCAAAAACTTCAAAAAGAAAGTGCAAACAAGCACCTGAATGCTTCGTAAACCCTATTGTGTGTATTATAAATTTTCTCAAGATGTTTACTAACTCACGGTTGGTATCTGAAAAGCGTTTCCCTTTTTTTCTCCACCGTGTAAACAAACTTCCACCGAACGACTGTGTGAATAATAAATAAACTTGACAAAGGCACACTGTACCAGTTCCTGTATGTTCTACACACACACAATGTAGGGGAACAATACGTGCGCATGTATGTGTGTGTGTCTGTGGAGTGCCTTTAATGATTACATTTATGAAATCGGAGTTCATTGACTTGTTTAAACTTTAAAAAAAAATTCTACCTGGTACAGCCAGAACCGGTTAGCTCAGTCGGTAGCGCATCTGACAATATATCTATCTAAGGGTCATGAGTTCAAATCTCTGTCCAGCCACAGTCCGTGATGATTGATGTACACTATTTAGTTGTTGTTGTTTTTTGTCATTAATCTCTTATTCAAGTGGTGAAAGTAATCAGTTACATGCGAAGATGGGGTGTGTTCTAGTAATTGTTTCACTGCTTCCAATAATAAAAAAATCGCCGACGGTCTATAAGTCTTCGATGGCATTAAATGACGTTCAAAATATTCAATCAAACTAAACATTCTACCTAAACAGGCGTACACAACGTGTTTAACAGAAAATACGTAAAGTTACAGTGTTAATAGACTAAGTTTTGATGGATATATTTTAGCAAGAGTGAGAAAAAAGCTCACACCTTGCTCACAACTGCTCTCGAGTCCGTTTCCTGGATTTACATTTTGTTGCTTTTTTATGGGGTTAAACGCCATTTTCAATATATTTCTGTTTATATATGGGGTATTTCCAGTTTGGGTTGGTGGAGGAAGACCCCATAATGAATTCGAGTAGAACCGCCGCCGTTCCGCAAGTAACTGGTAACCTTTCTTACATTATTAGCAAATATTTTAGATAAAGTGAGACTCGAACCTACGACTTTGGCGGTGAGAGGTAAAACGATATTGAGACGGCACCTTAGACTACTCGGTAGAAGTTATATTGAATTTAATTTTAGAGGTTATAGGTTCGAATCTGGAATCGAACTTTTTACCTCAAACATAAACGGTCAACGTCCTATCCGCCATACCACAGGCTCGTTTTTATAAAGCCCAGAACACCATATTTTTCTCTTCTGCAAATGTGATAACCTTTGTTCACTACATAATGCCACCAATGTGAACGACATTAACATTGCGTGATTAACTAAATCAATTAAAGATACCAAGTACATGTGATTTAAAACCATTTCTTTAAACCATTTTGTTTTTAGACGGATAGCTCCACATCTGTAGAGTAGTAAATTTATTAAGTAAACACACACTCATTCAACTACTAGTATATGTGTATGTGTGTTTCTCAACATATTTGTGTCTACCGATTTTGAAACAAAGAAAGATAACTACATATTCACTCATACATAAAATATGTACTCGTTACTTCCCTTGGGCAAAAAAACTGACTTGCAGGCTTGTCAAAAATGAAATGAACATAATACTATATATAGTATTATGGAGCAGACGTCATCAAAAGGCACATGATGTTTCTAACTTGTATTTATTGATCATATATAGTGTGTTTATCTGTTTATTCAGTTGTTTCATTAAATTACATTAAATGACACATAAAACTATTTGGATTTTAGACAACATTAGAGGACGATGTTTATGAAGTGATGCGGTGCCCAGTCCTGAATCAGTACTCAATTTACATGCGTGACATTTTAAAGAAAAAAGGTGAGTGTCATGAGTTTATAGAACTTAAATTGTTTTCATCAAAACCGTATTTGTTTCACCCAAGCCATAATGCATTAACTGTGTATGTTGTCTATGGATGTTCTCGACGGAGGGAAAGCATTAAGAAGTCGAAAATAGTGGCTTCCTTTTCTTTTCATTTATCTAGTGGAAAACGTCAATACAAATAAAAAAATTGTCTGGAGTATATAGACAATTTGTGATGTAGATTTTAAAGGAAATTAACAATAAACTTGAATTTGAAACACCGATTTGGTTGAACCGTGCAGTTTTGTTTAAAACATGCAGTTTTGATTGAACTGTGCAGTTTTGGTTGAACCATGCAGATATGATTGAACCTTGCAGTTTTGATTGAACTGTGCAGTTTTAGTTGAAGCGTGCAGTTTTGATTGAACTGTGCAGTTTTGGTTGAACTGTGCAGTTTTGGTTAAAACATGCAGTTTTGATTGAACCGTGCAGTTTTGGTTGAACCGTGCCGAATTGATTGAACCGTGCAGTTTTGGTTGAACCGTGCCGAATTGATTGAACCGTGCAGATTTGATTGAACCATCTAGTTTGGTTGAACCGTGCAGTTTTGATTGAACCATCTAGTTTGGTTGAACCATCTAGTTTGGTTGAACCATGCAGTTTTGGTTGAACCGTGCCGAATTGATAGGACCATGCAGTTTTGGTTGAACCGTGCCGATTTGATTGAACCATGCAGATTTGATTGAACCATCTAGTTAGGTTGAACCGTGCAGTTTTGATTGAACCATCTAGTTTGGTTGAACCATCTAGTTTGGTTAAACCATGCAGTTTTGATTGAACCGTGCAGTTTTGATTGAACCGTGCAGTTTTGATTGAACTGTGCAGTTTTGGTTGAACCTTGCAGTTTTGACTAAAACATGCAGTTTTGATTGAACTGTGCAGATTTGATTGAACCATGCAATTTTGGATGAACCGTGCAGATTTGATTGAACTCTGTAGTTTTGGTTGAACCTTGCAGATTTGATTTACCATGCAGTTTTGATTGAACTGTGCAGTTTTGGTTAAACCGTGCAGTTTTGATTAAAACATGCAGTTTTGATTGAACCGTGCAGTTTTGGTTGAACCGTGCCATTTTGATTGAACCAGGCAGTTTCAGTTAAACCGTGCCGATTTGATTGAACCGTGCAGATTTGATTGAACCATCTAGTTTGGTTAAACCTTGCATTTTGGTTGAACCATCTAGTTTGATTTAACCGTGCAGTTTTGATTGAACTGTGCCGATTTGATTGAACCGTGCAGTTTTGATTAAAACGTGCAGTTTTGATTGAACCGTGCAGTTTTGATTGAACCGTGCAGTTTTGGTTGAACCATCTAGTTTGGTTGAGCTTCGCAGTTTTGATTGAACCCTGCAGTTTTGGTTAAACCATGCAGTTTGGTTGAACTGTGCAGTTTTGGTTGAACCATCTAGTTTGGTTAAACTGTGCAGATTTGATTGAACCGTGCAGTTTTGATTGAACTGTGCAGTTTTGGTTGAACCGTGCAGTTTTGATTAAAACGTGCAGTTTTGATTGAACTGTGCAGTTTTGGTTGAACTGTGCAGATTTGATTGAACCATGAAGTTTTGATTGAACCGTGCAGATTTGATGGAACTGTGCAGTTTTGGTTGAACCATCCCGATTCGATTGAACCATGCAGTTTTGATTGAACCATCTAGTTTGGTTGAACCGTGCAGTTTTGGTTGAACCGTGCCGAATTGATAGGACCGTGCAGTTTTGGTTGAACCGTGCCGATTTGATTGAACCATGCAGATTTGATTGAACCATCTAGTTAGGTTGAACCGTGCAGTTTTGATTGAACCATCTAGTTTGGTTGAACCATCTAGTTTGGTTGAACCGTGCAGTTTTGATTGAACCGTGCAGTTTTGATTGAACTGTGCAGTTTTGGTTGAACCTTGCAGTTTTGACTAAAACATACAGTTTTGATTGAACTGTGCAGATTTGATTGAACCATGCAATTTTGGATGAACCGTGCAGATTTGATTGAACTCTGCAGTTTTGGTTGAACCTTGCAGATTTGATTAACCATGCAGTTTTGATTGAACTGTGCAGTTTTGGTTAAACCATGCAGTTTTGATTAAAACATGCAGTTTTGATTGAACCGTGCAGTTTTGGTTGAACCGTGCCATTTTGATTGAACCAGGCAGTTTCAGTTAAACCGTGCCGATTTGATTGAACCGTGCAGATTTGATTGAACCATCTAGTTTGGTTAAACCTTGCATTTTGGTTGAACCATCTAGTTTGATTTAACCGTGCAGTTTTGATTGAACTGTGCCGATTTGATTGAACCGTGCAGTTTTGATTAAAACGTGCAGTTTTGATTGAACCGTGCAGTTTTGATTGAACCGTGCAGTTTTGGTTGAACCATCTAGTTTGGTTGAGCTTCGCAGTTTTGATTGAACCGTGCAGTTTTGGTTGAACCATGCAGTTTGGTTGAACTGTGCAGTTTTGGTTGAACCATCTAGTTTGGTTGAACTGTGCAGATTTGATTGAACCGTGCAGTTTTGATTGAACTGTGCAGTTTTGGTTGAACCGTGCAGTTTTGATTAAAACGTGCAGTTTTGATTGAACTGTGCAGTTTTGGTTGAACTGTGCAGATTTGATTGAACCATGCAGTTTTGATTGAACCGTGCAGATTTGATTGAACTGTGCAGTTTTGGTTGAACCGTCCCGATTTGATTGAACCATGCAGTTTTGATTGAACCATCTAGTTTGGTTGAACTGTGCTGAATTGGTTCAATTGGTCAGTTTGTTGATCCGTGCAGTTTGGTTGAACCATACAGTTTTGGTTGAACCATGTCAATAAACTTTGACCTCAATAAAGGTTGTGAAAGAGTAAAGCATGTCTTAGAATTAGGTCTACTTTTTCTAACTTTAGAGTCAGCTTGAAATAAAAAATGTTTATATATCCTGTATTAAGAATTTTTGAAATGTTAGTACAAAATGAAGCAATATGGTTTATATAGCCTTTGTATAACATATTTGATATCAATAAAAATAACAATATATATATATATATATATATATATATATATATATATATATATATATATATATATATATATATATATATATTTATATATATATAAAGAATTGGAGTTAACAAATTCACGAAAAGACTAGGAAAGTTTGCCCTTAATTTTACAAATGTGAAAATGTTGAATTTTGTATATATTATATCATAATGTGCTTCTTTACTTCTGATATTGTTAAACTGTAACAATGAAATAAAAAATTACAAAAAAATGTATTAAGAATTGCAAGCAATGTTCAAATTGAAATACAATGTTAAACATTTTAACCACAAACAACCAATTTAGATCCGATCTGGTATACGAACTGTGCCTTTAGTAATTAATTCAAAGTGCTCTGTGCATCATGAGTGGTGTTGCCATGGCTACAAAAATATAATTAGTATTCGCGTAAATATTCAAATTAAAAAATACGGGATTTTTTTAGTAATGCGCGTTTTAAACTTTATGAACCAAATGATGAAGTTTTATTATATTATTTCTACCCGAAATCTTTAATTTAAAAGGTCGGTCTACGAATGTTTATTTTATGAATATGCATCGTTTTTTGTAACACGACGAGAACAATATGTTGCCATTTCGGAACTCAAACCCGGGACATTTCGCTGACATGGGTGAATGTTCTACCGACTGAGCTAGCCGGTCTGACGACATATATGTCTCTCCATGCAGGTAACGCACACAATGTGACATACTCCACTTGTTGAAATTCATCACCGATATCCATAAAAACCTTAGAATCATGTAAATGTTTTATGGTTATAAGTATATAAGTCATAGCCGTCCCAAATTGTAAAATGGCGAGAAAAATTGTGCAGTCAGTCTGGGCTGAAACCCGGAACCTATTATTGACAGGGCGAATGTTTTACCGACTGGGCTAGCTGGAGTGCTGACATATATTTCTCTCCTCATAGTGTGACATTATATATCCAGTCTAACCTGTGTTAATTGTAACCTCTTTTAAGCAACCACTTGTCTTAGGCGGCCACATTTTAATAACATGTATTAAGCAGCCATCTGACTTAAAGGGTCACTTTTACTCTTTCCTTTGAGCGGCTGCTTAAGACAGGTTTGTAGTTTAAATCTGGCTGTCGGAATATAACGGCGAAGTATGTATATTGCATACTGAGGCATGTCGCTGTCTATGTACGATTTAACACTTTACTCCATAGATACGCGTTTTCCCGCAACAATCACAGAAGGCGTTTGAAAACAGTGCAGGAAGAGTTTTCTGTTTTCCGCTATGTCAGTTAATAATTATAAACATAATTCACCCAATAATTCAAAAGTCTTCTATATTAGGTGTCCAAAGGCATCTATATTAGAGGTGTCCAAAGACTTCTATATTAGAGGTGTCCAAAACTGCTATATTAGACCTGTCCAAAGGCGTCTATATTAGAGGTGTCCAAAGGCGTCTATATTAGAGGTGTCCAAAGACTTCTATATTAGTGGTGTCCAGAAGTGCTATATTAGAGGTGTCCAAAGGCGTCTATATTAGAGGTGTTCGAAGGCGTTTATATGAAGTAAAGGGTTAAATATTTTCAACAATTATTTTATACAGAAGTGATGCGGAAGTTTTTGCGTCCCCCACCTCCACACACCAAAAAATAAAAAAGAAAAAGAAATAACCCAATAACATGTTAGTATTTACAGCGGGGCAACATTTGACGGGTAATATAATGGAAAAAAAATCAGAAATTCGATATTTGTACATTTTTATTTACATGTACTTCAAATCACATTTTACAAGAAAATATAAACAAATAAAGATAAACAACATGTTTAACAATTAATTCTTATATCAACGGCAGTTAACGTAATCTTGATTGCTTTAAGACACAAAGGGAAAGTAAAAATGCACGTACCAATGCTATTTCCCGACTCAAGGTTATATATTGATGAGCTTGCTCAACTTTCATTAAAAATCTCAACTTGAGATTTTCCTCAACTCAATTTTTTTTTTAAACTTCATTTACATTAATCATTTTGCATTTTATCCTTTACGAGTGAGTGAAAAAATGTGTCCCTGCGTGGTCACTACACTGTGTACTGAGTTCAAGTAGTGTTTTAAAGAATTGAGATTTTTTTAGTTGAGGATTATCTCAGCTTGAGATGTTTACTGAAATCGAACCCAGGGCACTTATTCATGAAGCTTCTGAATTGAATCTTAACAAAAGTAAAATTTTGTCTTTTTTTTATGCTTTAATTTCTTTGGTTTCATTATATTTCCTTGGATTTAAATCTCATTATATTGTACTATAAAAATAAGTTACTAAAAATATAAGAATTATTGAGAAAACCTTAAAATCTCAGTTAGATGAAGCTTTTGTTTTTAAGTCTGACTTTTATACACAAACGCTTGATGAACTTCAGCCCAGGACCTAAATTCATCAATATTTTAAGTTAATTCTGGGATTCGAACTCAGACTCAAATTTCTAAAAACTGAAGATCCGAATAACATCAAAATTACTATAATTATTTACTCGCAGAAACGAGCAATGTTTATGAGTATTTAGGCCATAATAAATAAAAAATCAAAAATTTTCAAAATGAATATTTAAAAAATAATAATAAAATCCTTCAGCCCTCCCCGTTTTTAAGAAAAAAATTGGATGATAATTAGCAATTAATTTATAATTTGATTTTAAGCCTATTTGCCTCATGAATACGTGACCTGATAGGTAGATAATTACATGGGAAAGGAATGGTATTGTTTGATCAGAAGCGAGATCTGAGACCGCGGTCTGAGACCTTATTTTTTATAGTAGCATCATAATAGCAGTTAAAATTAGTTTTATATTCGTTTTTCATCTTTCCGTATTTAGGTGTGTAGCTCTTCAATGTTGGAGGTTGAGAGTGTCACGGTTAGAGTTATGGTAACATTCCTGTTGAATAACGAAATACGAAACACGAATATCAAACTGACTTTTGTCAGCCAAGCAAACTGACCTGACGCGAAAACGACTATCGCCCCGCCTACTGACCACGTGGTGTTGTTTGTCCAAGTAAACACAATATAATATAATGTACTATTTACTTCGTAACCGCTAACTTGTCTAAGGAAAATGGTGCCCATGAAAACAATGTCGATGTCTGATTTGATTATCGACTTGTTTGATTGACAGCCCACGTCAGAGTTATTACGTACATATGTATAGAGTTTTGCATTTGCCTCAATACGGCTACTACATTCGTGAAACCCAACGCAGTAGTATGCTCTTACCCTAGTGTAATAATATTATTAAAAGGCAATTTTAATTAGAAAACCGCTTTGTTACACTTTAAACATACAAATAAATAAATAAATGTAACGTAGCAATTATTTTGAAATTAATAATTCAGTCTTTGCAAACGTAAAGAAAATAAGAAAAGAGAGAACATATTCTAAAGTTTTCTATTAAATGGCATGTATACTTGCTGGAAACAGTTCTTGGCCGAATTTGAAATATTTCATTCTTTGTTTGATCATAATTATTTTTTTAGAAAATGTAAAACTCACTGTGAAATACTTAGTAGCAGAAATCTATTGAAAAATATCAAAACATGATCTAGTTATGGAATGACTATACGATGTGTAGGTTAGGGAAACGACGAACATTTTATTTGTGACCTGTGTGTGTGAAATTCGATGGGTTTTTAGTCCCTCAAACCGGGTGTCACCCCACGAGTTGGCACAAGGGAGTATGGACTACCAACGGTATAATTTTTAAATTTTTTGTTCATTTGACGGTCCGCCGCAAAACTATTTTCTGATGATTCTAAATCATTATAAAGAATATGAGAGCTCCGTCCGTTAATTCAACAATTTTTGCCACGTGATTTGTCCACCACTTTAAATATGTGCATAGATTATATTTAAAAATAAAAAAAGGATATGCCACCGTCACCAATTTGACAATATATTCATGAACTTATTTGTGGATTTCATATACATGTATGTTAGTGACATCCTGTGACTTTTATTACATAAAATGTATACAATTTGCGTTTCTTCACATAACGGACATTACAGCCATGCTTGTTGTTTTATATACATGTATGGTAGTAACATCCTGTGAATTTAAAATGTTGCGTTTCCTCATATAACAGGATTTACAACCACGGTGTGTATATACAGCCATATTCCGGATAAACTTTACAATAATAATATCTTTTATATTCATAAATGAAAGCGCTTAATTCAGAGTTGGGTTTGCAAACTTCGATTTATTTAAAAGTTATAGTCGGTTCCTATTCTATAGCAGGTTCCGTGTTACCGCGGTACTTTTATGTTTTTACTTACTTTACTGTAATTTACCGCGTTTACTACAAACGTAATTTGCTTTGTTGTTATGGAACATAATAAGAATATCAATATAAATAACATTATTGCATTGGCATAGAAAAATGTAAAAAAAAAACGACGTGTATACATTGTGTCAAAGAAAGTGCAGATGTGAATGAAAATAAATATATATCGCTTTATATACAGTTTAAAATCACACTAGTTTATACGTTTCGATTTCATTTCCTTTTTGTTTTTTTTTTCCAAAAAGGTTTCTGTTTTAAATCATTCAAAAGGGTAAACGCTTCCTAATCAGACGTGTAGTCTACGTGTCCACGAAACTTTATATAAAACTTGTGTTTGTATTGCATAGTTAAACGTGACCTAAATCACCAACTTCAACCCAGAGGCAGAGTTTCATAAATATCCTCTTAAACAATATTATTAAAAAAAGAAGAAAAATTATGTAAAAATCATATTTTCTTTTTAAATGCTAAGTCTTTACCAATTGACTATGTTTGATATTCCCAACAGCAAATTGTGAACATTTTCAATTAGGCAAAAATAATCTACAAAGAAGACATTTTTTTCTGAAAGTCGGTTGAATTAATGAAATATTAATACTAATTATTAAAACAATAAATGCTTAGTCCAAATTCTTTATCAGTTATAGCTAAATTTTCATTTTATTTTAAATTTAACCGTAGCCGCAAATTTGACTTTCACCATGTGCTTATCCGAAATTAAAAAGGAAGTGGAGTAGTGTATAGTTTCTAAATTAGTAATGTATAGTTTCTTTTATAAATTGATTAAATCTTTAAACTATCAAATCCTATTAGTTGCATTTGATGATACCATCATGACATTTCTTTGCAAAACTTACACGGTGAAAATAAAACAATAAATCCGCCAAAGTTTCTTATTTAAATATGATTTTACTTCTATTCGGATTCGTTCTTACATTATCGCGGCAAAACTTCAAAATCACAATATTAGTATATTAACGCTAAGTTGTATTAGACGAAAATAGCAAAATAATAAGTCTAAAACTGTACCTATAGGTACTATTTAGTTTAGCACTATTTAAAGAATGTCTAATATTTCACAGGTTACCATGGTAATTAACTGCCACGTAATAACAATAAAATATCTACAGATATGAGTATGGCTTCGACTCCAAAAATCGCATAGTTTATGCTGATTACTGTGATTGTTTCCTCCCTCTGTCTGCATAAATCGTTCCCAAATCACAAGTCTACGTAAGCACGCCCGTTTCACATTAACGGTAAATGTCATCCTCGGCGAATTTCCATCAATCACAGTAAATTTTACTGTTTGTTTTTTCGACGTTTTTGCTCATAAAACTGCCTTTTATACACCCAGAGTTATCTCCCACTTTGGCCCGGCGTACTGCAGTCACACGTCTGAGAGCAAATTCTGATGAATTCCTTCTGCAACATTCACACAGTTAAAACCTCGATGCAGAATTTATCATCTGAACTGTATGCATTTTTTTTGTATAAATGGAAGAAATGTCGTTTAGCGTTCGGCTTACGGGGACATGAACTCTCGCATAAAATATGATAGTTTTGTCTTTTATATATGAGTTATCTCCCGTGTCACCATTTTACTAACCATACATTTATCAACAAATGTTGTCTTTCAAAAGATATATGTCGTCAAATATCGTTTTAATCTCATCATAACAAGAATATTGTTTTAAAATATTTATTTTAGCTATCTTTGCGTTATCGAATTATAAGTGTACATTGTATAAATATGTCAGCATATAACGCACATGTGTTTACACGGCTAGCTACGTCTTTAAAACAAACACAGAAACACACACAAACTCTCTGAGAACAGCATCAACACCTCATCTCACCATAGAATCCGAACATCAGCTGAGGTTGTGACTTCCCTCCTTAATGTCATGTCGTATCTATTCCGGTACACGAATACGCTTTCAAATCGTCCTTCACACTTCGGGAAAGTGTACGCAATAAATATCGCGACACCGTTTTGCACGTGCTGCTGTGCAGGTAAATAAATAGTTAGGGGATTTCTCACACTACGTTACCGACACCGGTGCTGTCGAACCATCCGAGAGCACGTCTTACATTTCACATAACAACACCAGTAATATTTACAATCGCAACGTTCAACAATCTCCACGTCATTCGAGTCATAGCCACGACCACAGCACATACTATCACAACCTCCGGGACCCTCGCTTCCGGGAACGCACGTTCTAAAATACAAAAAAAAATCAAATTAGTGGATACAAAATACAAATAAATGTAACTTTTCGATTAAATAAAACTAACAAACTGTACACATGTACGTTTAATTTCAGTATTTCTATTTGAATTTGATAATGATAACTGTTCTCCTGATACTAGTGGAAGGACGATGGTTTTACTTAGAATAATTCTGACATCTTTCTTAACAAACAAAACATTATTTTCGAAAAAAGTACTGAAAATTTGATCTCATTATATTTATTCAATAACTCTTGTCAATTATGCCAGTCGTTGAAACAGGCAGTTAATCTTAAATTATATCAGAGGAAGTCGATTTACTCATGCACTTTTTGAACGTTATGCTAGTAAACAAGAACACTATGAAAAGGGGATTTTCTCAAATTATTTTATGTATCGAAATATGCATTGCTCCTCGTGGTGATTCGATTGGCTTATATCAAAGCGATCCAAGTCCCACAAAATTATTTCTCTATTTTCTCTAAAGCCGAATTTTCGCAAAATATGTCCAGTCAGAAAATTTTGATTTTTTTTGCAATAATCAGATATTTGTCTTACCTCCCCTGTGTGCCTGTTGATCCCATCTTTCTATCCGGGGAACAATAATCCGGGGACTTTTGAATATAAACTAGTTCGTCTCTAGGAATTGAATCAATGTTTTTATTTATAGGCACAAACATGTGTTTCTCCTTTCGTCGTTTTCTTTTCACTTCTATCGCCATTCCGTATTTGCCTTTTAAACTAGTCGCTATTTTGTTAAAGTCTGACAATGATCTCCAACAAGTTTTAATTGAACACGATCCGGACACACCGTGACATTTACAAGCCGTGGTCAAACTGTCTAATACCACCTGAAACAGCCAATGGGAAACGTTCAGTTATATAAAATAACAAATGGACATAACGTAGGATTTTGCATTACATAACAAATGGACATATCTTGCATAACATAACAAATGGACATATCGTAGCATCTTGCATAACATAACAAATGGACATATCGTAGCATTTTGCATAACATAACAAATGGACATATCGTAGCATTTTGCATAACATAACAAATGGACATATCGTAGCATCTTACACAACATAACAAATGGACATAACGAAGCATCTTGCATAACATAACAAATGGACATATCGTAGCATCTTACACAACATAACAAATGGACATAACGAAGCATCTTGCATAACATAACAAATGGACATAACGTAGCATCTTGCATAACATAACAAATAGACATATCGTAGCATCTTGCATATATACTTTACGGAACAGCTAACCCGCCACCTGACATTTTATGTACCTGACATTTTATGTATTTTCTCAAAAAGTATAAAAGCAATTTCTTTAAAACTTGGACTTTACTAAGAAAGAACATTTAGGCTATAGCACTGACGTCATATATGACGAATAAACAATACCCGAAAAAAACATAAATTTCGTACTTTGACAGCCTCAACTACGGTATGGAACGGTTTAAGCACTAAAATTCTACAAAACTATACACAAAACCGCCAATAATTAACGCCGGAGATAAACCAGAAAACGGCCATTATGAGCACGTGCTCGGAGAACTTCTCTTTAAAAGTGTTGCAACAATCAAGACTAATAACAGTTAAAGAGGAGTTATTTGCTGTTAAGCTGGCTTTTACGACATCATTTTGACTTGAGCTCGGTGAAGATGAATTGTTTTAATTGTAGGAGTTGTAATTGGTTTCAATTAGAGACACCGTGGCTGGTTAATTGGGAATTGTTTTAAAGTCTATGTAATCCCAAGTATGCTTTTAGCGCACGTTTACGACAGCACTGGTGTGGCTAGTATCAAAGGCTATTTTATCAGATATCGGTGTCTGCTGATGTTTTCAATAGAGAGGTTTTGTAAGAAAACAAAGGCACATATGAAATCATACAGACGTAAATTAATAATCATTTGTGGTTTTGTGTTAATTCTTAAAATATCAAAAGATTCTTGCGATGTGCCTTCATGGCGGACCGCCAGCATCGTTTATATTCGTTTATATAAGTGCGTACATGCTTCTTTAATGTTGGGATTTGTTATGCGGTGGCGTATTGGAATGGACCGCATTCACGAGCGTGCATGCGTGTGTATTTATCATTTTGTCGACCTGATATGTTACCAAACATCATATATTTCATTTTTTTCTAGCCTGAATGTTTAATGTTTGATTTGAAGGTAAACTTAATCAGTGCGTGAACGTAAGATAAAAGCCTAGGCCGTATATTCAATGTTATTTTCTATAATTTACGAGAATATTCAATCAATCAGCAACTGTGAGATTGATTTGATCACGTGAAATACGTATTCGAGTCAGTTATAGTAACTGTATTAAATTAGGGCTAATCATTTCATGACGTGATAATAAGATATGACATGATATGAAAATGGTTTAACAATAACCTTTTACATGATAGTTTATGATTTGAACTTTTGCTGATAGATATCAAGGACTTATGTAGAGGGATAGGAAACTTGAATGTATCTGCTAAATGTTGATGAAATAACATGTGAAGAATTGATATTTTGTCAAATTGATCCTTCAGATTTCACATGCATTTGATTTCTTATACCTAAATTGTAAGCTTTATGTAACTTTGATGTTTTATAATGAATACAAAATATGCTTTTGAGTTAAAATCATTGCAGTATGAAGTAAAAGTTCAAGTACTTTTCTTGATTTTTTAGCTGCAGTATACATTTTTTTAATCATAAGTTCTTCAACAATTTTACACATAATTCGATATGAACAGTCTCATTTTGTAGAGAATTTCATTGTGCAAAGAAATAATTTTGCTTTGTATTTCTGAGATGAATGGATTGGAATGATATTTGAAAACGAGATTACGCGAGATTTTGTGTGAATACGCGAGCAGTCCTAACGTCTAAATGAGTTGCTTTTCCTCCTCAATAAGTCCTTATATATACACAACAATTTTTAAATAGTCTACATTACAAATTAAAGGGACACTCAACAATCTATCCCAGTACCCCATTTCTCCCGATTCAGATGGTTTATATCCTAATGTAAAAGTCTCTGCTTGTCCCACAATTCCTAATATCTTATGCGTTTATCTAGTCTGTAGTAAGGACCCATCTGTTCCGATTGATTCAGACGGCGGACCTTTGACTCGAACATGTGTATAACAGTTTAATACGTGAATCCGTAAACACTCACCTGATTGCCGGCAGCACTGTTGTGTGAATTCATCATCATTTTTTTTCTTTTGTCCTCTTTATTCTTGTGATATGAGGTAAAAGTCTCGGCAAACCTAAGCCCATATTCGACATCGTCCCCGCAGCCGCCCCACTTGTAATCTCCCTGTGGGGCCTCATTTGGCAGACTGCCGCACGAGCACTTTGATGTAATACCAACACTGCATGCACGTGCTATTGAGTGCATCATTGTAGCGGAGGCAACTGCAAACACGAACGCCTGTTCACGCGTACCTGAAATGAAAATATTGTATATTGTAAATTGATACAAAAATAACAATGACGCATATATCGTTCCCATTTTCAAGGAAACGACCACATATATATGTGCGTGCGTGCGTGCGTGCGTGCGTGTGTGCGTGTGTGCGTGCGTGCGTGCGTGCGTGTATGTGTGCGTTTGTGTTGTGTTTGCAAAAGATATCCTAAACGGTTTTATTGTTTACTGAAGCAAAATATCTGATATTTAGATACAGTCAAACCTGCCTGAAACAGCCACTCAATGTAAAGAGAAAAATGACCACTTTAATACAGGTAGCTGGTTAATACAGGATGATAAAAACTAAGGTATTAAAAAAGGTAAATAGAAAATATGGTTGTTTAAGACAAGTGGTTGTTAAATAGAGGTGACCACTAACAGGTTTGACTGTACAATCGTATGAATCAAGCAATGCGCCCGACCATCTGGACATGTTACGAAATGATGTGTAGAGTAAAGCGAAGAGCGAGGATATATACGCAGAACAAGACGAGTGACGTGGACAAGTATATATATATATATATATAGGAAATAACGTTTCGTTGTTGATATAATTATCTTTGCGAATTATCAATCGGTTATCGATGCCTTATAAAATACACAACGCCTTTTTTTGTTTATTTTTGCGCTGTTGTCGTCGTCGTCGTCGTCGTCGTCGTTGTCGTCGTTATTCCCACAAGTGATCATTAAAAACAAGATTTATCATGGTTTATCTGTATCAAAATTTGGTTCTTTTGAACAAACTCTCCCTTGCTCCTGCATGTATAAATACTCACGTACCTTGACACACATATCGTGTTTCATATAACGTTTACGCATGGCGCCAAATCGGTATATGACACCGTAGAGTACCCCATGGGTCAGCGCATTAACATACATGTCAATTAAACAATTTGTGATCAGAATATTTGCTCTTAATTTACGCTCTGTTTTGCATGGGAATTGTTTTTCGGCGAGATAAGTACACGTTACTTGTAATGGAATCAGCAGACTAAATCTGATCAAATTTGCGCCATGTCTTTTTTTCCTCTCCTTTAGAGCCACCAAACTTTAGATCTTTTTTTGTTTACGTCTTTTACAAAGCATTGCCCAATTAAGAAATAGTTGGGTGTAAAATGTAATTTGTATCATGAAAGTTGAAGGTCGCACGTGAAGAAGAGCGGGAATTCTGTCTTGGGCGGGTAATTTTTATATAAGTACGATCTTTTTCCAGTGCTGCCCGTAAACGGGAAAAACTTGAATAAAGTGCTTTCACCGTAATTCGACTCTCCGACCTCCCGCTTCCTATGTGGACTTCTAAAGCACAAGGCCACGGCACGGAAAAGGTTCTGTAACAATACGATGTTGGAAGTATTGATCCGTGCTGACAAAGTACTGAGAATATTATGTGTATTATGCACGACGACACTTAACACGCATTTTGTTAGCTTGTAGAACGGACCCAGCTCTCCCGAGTGGGCCCGTTAAATAGCAATGTTGGGAAAGCCACAGTTGAGCACGTTGATTGCACAGTTGCTTTAACTGAAAGTCTAAATGATATAACAGTTAAGTAAGCGTTCAATTACTTTCCTTCTTTTTCATTGGTTGTTAATATACCTGATTTGGTCTGAGACAGACTACGTTATAGTTGTTTTATTTTGACTGTATTTTAGTGAATATTTTCTTTAAGCTCGTATTTCAATTAATATTCATTTTATTGATATAATTATTGATATAATCGACATTTCTATATTCATTTTATTATTCATTTCATTGACATAAGCGTATTTTGAATTCATTTACGTGATATAAGCGGTGCCGTTTTTATATTCTTCTGTGATATGAGCCGCTCTAAACAACCGTATTGATAGTATACGAGTATATTTGTAAGAGTTGTTTTTATATATGGGAGTTTTTCTTTCTTTGAATTGTGCATAAGCTCACCTACATCCCACGACTTTCAGATTGAACTCATACGAGTTTTATGTAAATTAAAAAAAACACAACTAAAAACAGAAACAGAAACAAACCCTTGGCTTTAATGAAAGATGGAGGATTGACCTCGGCAGGCTGTGGTGTACAAGATATATATGTACTCTCAGCACGAGGTACAGGGCTTACACGACAAAGTAATCTCCTCATGCAGAGACCTTAATAAGTGTTTGATATTCGCTTAATTGAAATAAAAACGTTGGTGAGTGAACACAAGATCTCAATCCGACTCAGACTTTGGTTTTTTTATCGCATAGGTGGTCTGGGTGTTCGTTGCTATGTTTTGTAACGCGTTTTTACTGTTACCGAGCAGAAATACACAAAATCAAAAGATTGAATCTAAATAACAACATAGTATTAGTGTTTAAAATGTACGATGTAAAATTAAATTTAAATGTTCCAGAGCCGGATGCTCCCTTATCAGATGACAGGGTTATATCAATGTAAAACTGCTTGTTTGCCATCGACTTAGAAAGAAATCTTTTAGAAGTAAATTTCAGAATTAATAAACAAAAATTATTTGTACGGATTCAGACATTTAGAGTCAGAGCTTAGCGATGCCCCTTTCATCTGTAACCAGCATTAGTGCTCTGAATAGCACCTATTATTCAAGTAGATTCTAATTTTGACTTTACTGTATCATATAATAAGAGTATTTCATATTCTATTTTTGATTAGACAAATATGTGCACTTGAATTCATTTATGATATATAATTGAAGTATATACGTATAAAGTTGTATCTGATAATAAAGTATATGAAATAATATATGTAGTTAAGACGTTTTATGAGTAATAGATGATATTTTCACCTATTTAGATAAGGCCAATTTACTTGTTAAACATCGTACATCTTAACTTGATGTTTGATGTTGTGATGGTACGATGGTCACAATGTTACAGTGGTAGAAGTTATGACGATGGCAGATGACGGCAAAGTCGAATATGACAAAGGCAAAGTCGTAATTCAACATGGCAAAGTCGCAATGTAACGATGGCAACGCCACGGTTCTGTGATGGCGGGGTCTGGATATCCGATGAAACGATGGCAAAGTCGCAATTTGACGATGGCAAAGTCGTAATTCAATTTTGGCAAAGTCGCAATGTAACGACGGCAAGGCCACGGTTCTGTGATGGCGGGGTCTGGATCTCCCAGTGAAACGATGGCAAAGTGGCACTGCCCCAATGGCGATGCCACGATGTTGATATCGCAACTTTACCATAGCGTCATTGAAACCTTGCGTTGTAGATATATTTCAAAGTTTATTTAAAAGATAACACTACTTAGTAATTTCAAACCTTCAGTTTCGCATGCGGTATTAAAATCACAAAAATGTTTATTGACTAATAATACATTATTGTCCTATATTCAACTCATATTGGTATTTTTTGTATTTTTTAATGCCATTTTAACGCCATTTTCCACACACGAGAGATTATATATGACATATCCAGTTGTATTGGTGGAGGAAGACATCAGAATGAATCTATGTAGAGTCTTCGTCCTTCCGTTAGTAGCTTTGGACCGAGCTTGGCTCGAACTTACAACTTCAGCAGTGAGAGGTAAGCGGTAATTAGGCGACAGCGCCAGCACCTTATACCAATCGACTACAGAGGACCATAACACTGGTATTTTAGCTAGTCAGTACAAACGCCGCCATCATACCTGTATGTGTATGTTACCTTTAAGTGTTTAAGTTTGCGTTGGCGTCGGCAACACACTGCGTAAACGTATATACATTGTTATGTTTGAAACGAAGCGTGCGTCATAAATAAATCCGCTCCTTTAAAACGTCCCATATTTCTTTCGAAACGGCATTGAGGCGATTCGAGAAATGTTCGACAAAATATGCGAAAATGTTTTTACAATATGACGCTGGGGGTTCCTGTCGTACTGATGTGATTGATAGTTGTCTATGTCAGATAGTTATAACAAAGGTGTAAGGTATTTCAGTTATAAGGGTGACTGATTTGCCTTACAGACTGTCTCAAAGTTAGTTTCCTTTCCATAATATAGAATATACGTGGTAGACTGGTGTCTGAAATAATATAATAATAAATCGGTAAGATTGTATAGTTTGCAGTCAGGAAAATAACGAAAACCCGTCAGTCTGCTAAAGGAACAAATAAGGACTGCATCCAGTTTGTACACATTTTGTGTCTGGTACCCCATAATGTTAGATACAGAACTTGGCCCAGTCCAGCGGTTGGCGAAATTACGAATACCTGTCCCTGATATAGCACACTAGACAGCAGGAAACCCCATTTAGCTGTAGGAAAAGCGGTTAAAAACAAATTCGAATAAACTGGCGAGTCTAGAGGGGGTGGAGATGGTTTCGGAAACCCTGTGATTCCAGTATTGACAAAAAAATCAACCTTAAATTTGACGTGTAATATTTTGAATCCCCATCCCTTGAAATTTGTAAGCCCACCTGAGCAAACGTTTCAGATCTGCCAATAAAATACAAGTATTGTGTTGCAAACTAATCCATAACCAAGTTGATATAAGACGAACTGTGACATGGTGCATTTGAAAAAAAAAAGAAGATATAAATGTACATACTTAGTATTTTGATGTATTTGATGTAGCCTTAATAAAACATTTTTCAATCTAAATTGCCGATGTTCATGTTATTTAACTGTGACATAATTTGAAAAAAAGGTGAGATTTCGTTATTAATTAAGAGATACCCCCATATATATGAGTGCACACAAAGCATCCCTCTTTTAGTGATTCTTGCGACGTTATCTTATCTTAACGAACATGTAAAATGCGTGGGATCTTCACTCGGTAGAAATATTCAAATTTAATGAAAAATATAATGATAAAAAACAGGTGTCGGCATAAGCAAGAAGGTAAAGACTGATATGATATACGTGTCATCAACGCGGTGCGGTTTTAGTATCAAAGAAACATCAAAGTTATACACCCGATGCCGCGAAGGTTCCAACAAACAGTTAAGCAATCAAGCAACAGTTTAGATAATGTTTTGCACGTGCACTTGGCCCGGGGCGAGTGCTATAAAAATATATAAAAGAGATTATACTGTGACACCGTTCACCTTTTAAAGTCTGGCGTAAAAAATGTCAACAGCTGAGAACATTGAAGAACAGAGATTTCCGTTATGAAATTTTGTGTAGCCAAGTTACGGTGGCTTGTAAATGCATCTCAAGAAAATGTTTTAAAGTTATTCGAGAGTTTAAAGAATTCCAAAGTAAAACGTTTAGATATTTATACAATGAATCTGCCATATCTATACTAATTACATAATATAAATATCTCTGACATGTATTGTTTGTTTCTTGCTTATATGTAAATAATTTTAATATATAATAGATTTTTGCATTGACGTCTTCACAATTTCCCCTTCCCCTTACTATGCTCGCATAAAATGATTTATATATAATAATGTTCACGTGCCGTAAAACATAATTCATTCCTTCTTCGAAGCATTAACTATATGAAGGAAGCGTGACGATTTTGCACTATGTCACCGGGTGAAACTACTAATCAAATCAACATGTTTTGAAGGTTGAAGTTTGAACCCCACAAGCCATATTAATCCTTTACACCATTGGGGAAAGGCAGGTACACAGGTGTGAGTAAGTACCAGGGCTGTCCACACTAATCCAACACTCGTGTTTTAGCCTTTGTTCTCGTAGATAAATTAGCATAATCTCGTTTGGCGAGATGTTACGTCGACAATTAGTCAAAATAAATATTATTCAACGACTTTGCCTCCATGACGAAGAGATTTAAACCATAGATCAAAGCAATTCGTAAACCCGAAAATATGATTGATATAAAGGCAGGCAACAATAAAATAGTATAAATAGTGTAGAGGTTTGCTAGGATGCTTGGGGTGAGAGATTCGCTGTAGATAAAATCGGCAGTGCAATCTAATATTAATATAGGAAGTAGCTTCATAAAAATGAATTAAGAGTATTTTGAGGAGATCATGTTTGCTAAAGGATGTGAACACCATCATTTTATAGCGTACTTCTCTTTAGAGTAAGTACCCTCTAAAATAGATGTGTTTGCTATAGTTTAATAACATCGCATTATACAGGGATAGTATATTCCGTGTGAAACTGCATTTGATCATTTTGTTTTATATCAATGAAATAACATTTAATTGAAAAGAAAGTAGGGGTATAAAATGATTCATTCAAGAAAGACGTATAATCGAAAAAAAATCAAATGCATAATTCGTTGTTTAGTTTAGAATAAATAGTGCATTAATTGTAAACGTTTGTTTGGGGGGATGGTGGGGGGGGGGAGGGAGAGGGGGTATAATGATACTTTATTATTTTTCCACCCACAAAATGCACTGCATTATATTGGAGAACATATAATGGAAACACCAAAAAACTATTCCATTTCCAAACAATAAATTATACGCGTTGAAAGTTGGCAATAAAGTGAAGCATTTTTGTATTTAAACTAAATTTACAGCTCAACAAATCCTTGTTTTATTTGTTTCTGATATTATAAACAGTTCTAAACGGCGGTATTTCAAGTATTTTATGATTTTTAAACAGCGAAAAAACATGGTACCTTGATAATTAGATATGTAAAAATCTCCCTTTTATTGCAATGTCAAGCCACAATAATATAATTATGTTGAGAGCAATTAACGTGCAGCATTTGTTAATAACTGCAATATGCAGCCATTAACGTCAAGCATTTAATTGCGCATAAAATATAAATTCCACTTTCAACAAAACGAACTATTTTGACAACAAAAATCGGAGCTAAAATTTAAATGGGCACATTCTGTATAATTAATCTAGTTTAGTTTAAACATATTTTATATTCAGTTGTTGATATGTATGAATACTTGTACAAAATCTAAATTGTGATAAATCTTCCTTTTTTTTTTAGCTTTAAATGGATTATGTGAGCAATATACATACAAAACAATATGTTTGAAAAATACATAATAGTCTCTTGTAATTTTTATATAGAATGACATGGTTGATTTGTTGATGACTTGTTATACTCTGTGTAAATATCGTGTTAACCATGATTAGATTTAAATAAATTAATAAATATAATAATTTATTTCAACATGAAATGGGTTTGGACCACAGGTTCTTTCAACATAAGTTCGACCCGTCCCCTTAGTATATAAAAAAACGTGCAACGAATAGCAACCATATATAAACCGTCGCTTTCTATTGCATATTAAGTCGAAACGAATGGAATATATTCCTTTTGGCTATTTGCGGACTGATTTTAAAATACTGATTGAAGTAGACACGATATGTTAAAAAAATATAATTATGTAATTAAACAACACGGCGCGAATTGTTATTAATTGAATTGCAATATTTCCACTCATTGCTTACGTCGAATTCATTCGGGGAGAGAAAAATTGTACGAGTAGGATTTCGGATATAGTTAATTGTGTTGCTTAATTACCTGAAATAGAATATATAACAGCAAGTTAATGCATCACGGCATAGTACCACCAATGGAAAAAGGAAGTGCTTCCGTGGGGTTGTCGCATAATGGCGGTTATAAATAATCCTAATTTCTTCTTCTTTAAAAATGCATTTTCCTTATTTTAATGCTCTTTTTTTTATTTAAATGGCATTATTGATGTATTTTGAACATTTTGATAGCATTGTCATGTTTGAATTGTGAATTTAGAAAAAAAAATTGATGCTTGGAAATTGGGGTATAAATACATGGTTTCGGAAGTCTACTTCACTTTGTCAACAGTGCACACACTGAGCAGAAAAAAAATCTCTAATATGACACATGACCCCCTACTTTTCTCATCACATTTTGATAGTGCAGATGTTAAACAGTAAAATGTAAATTTTACTTCTTTCATTTGGGTCTCTCTATGAATGACAAGCCTTCAAACTTTTATTATTTACTATAGAATAAACAATAAAAATCAATGGTGGGATTACACCTCAATAAGGTTGATGAATCGGATGTACTTGGACTTTATCCGTACAGTATTTTTGCCAAACTTACCTCTTTTTAAATCTTTGGATAATTTCGGGGCAGTTTTTATAGAAGAACAATTCCATCGACGATCGTAAAATTGTTTTTGGCAGGCGTCTATCCCTTTATAGGAAGCAATCGACACGGTGCCCATGAGGTCCAGATGCTGGGTACACATTTTTATTTGGTGAGAAGAAAGACCAGACGACTTTGTACAATCTTTGGAATTCGTCCAGGTTTTCTGTTTATTTTATACAAAGCCCTGAAAATAAAGTACAAAATTAGTATTACAGAAGTTCCTTTATTGTACATTATAATATGATAATTAGTTTAGCCATCATCTATGCGCATGCTCGGAGTTCCAGTCTCGTTTTTTCGTGTATTTGTACACGAGGGGATGATATAAAATCAACAGCAGACGCACACACATTTATCTCAGAATGATGTAGTCTAGATCAGTATGTTTATTCTTAGTCAGCATTTAACGAGGCAGCTGTGACAAAATACGCTATATTTCCTTTCCCATAAAAACTAAAATTGACGTCATTTCCTGTAGTGTATTCATTTTTTTTCAGTAATTTAAGTTTTTTTCAAGATCGGACTTTCAAATGTGGCGAATGTTCCCCATTACCGAGTCCTTAATCACCATTATCAATTTTCTTTAAAACCACATACTATGCATAGGTTAGGTCCATAAAATCTCGTATTTGCTTATCATAAAAGTGTAATTCCGTTTAATCTTTTACATACCCTATTCTGATACTTTATACAACCGCTATGTTTCCGCTCGACAGGGTAAAGCCAAAAGCGAGCAATAAAAAAGGATCCGGGGGTTTCGAATAAAGCTCGCAAGTTTCGACAATAAACCTACTGTTTCTATCTCGTTAGTGGGTATATAAACATATCAAAAAGTATTAAAAGTCAAAAACATTTAAACTGATAGCATCTTATCTCGGAAAAATCCTACACTATCGTCATGTTATCGACAATGCTATAACAAATTGGTGTTAAATTGCAAACTGAAGAGAATTATGGACATGGAATGAACACATTCTAGCTGATAAAAGCATTATTTGAAAGTAAAATTCGAAAAACGTACGATATAGATGTTGCCGTATGATGTCATAAATACATTTTCACTTTTAAGCGTTTTACATTTTACATGTTAGTTCAATGTATGTTTGATATAAAACAATGTTTGACTGCTAAAAATAGAACTATTTGACATCGTCGCCTGTGGGCTTTACCTATTGTTTATGATTTGTGATTCAGATTTACGGTGACATGTTTTATTTACGAGTAACATGAGAAATACACTGGTGTATGTGTAAACCTGATGTACGTGTAAATAAAATAGTTTTATTTTTTAGAAAGTTTTTTTTAAAATAAAAGTTAAACTTTGAAACTAAAAACTAAAACTGGTTTATTTGATTAAACGCTTGTTTCTATACAAGTTCATATTCAATGGCGTTGTACATTAAGGTATAAAACATAAAAAGATAAAAACATAAGTATAAATCTGAATAATTACAACGTATAAAAAATGTTAAAATACATAAAATCATTGCATACATTCAAATAAAAATTAAAATAAACCAGACTGTTGTGCCTTAAAACAATGCATAGAAATCTCGAAAATAAAATGTTTTTAAACTTTGTAGCAATATTTAAACTAGAAACGATCAAGATGATGAGATTAAGGAATTGACACAATAGACTTGTTTTCAGTTAGACTATACTGTTTTGTGCATCTATTCGGGCTCCGTACTAGCGGTATTATTCCTGAAGTTTGATATACGTTCATTTATTGGGTGTAATACTCTTAATGACGAATAGTTAAACAGTACAGTGTTACACTTGTGTATCACATAAAGTAACTCAGTGCTCAAGATAAGCACTATTTTGGAGGTATTGAAGGATTGGAATTTCTGAAAAAAAAGCATTGAAAATTAAATTAAGGGGTATCATAAGCATTGGTGATTCTCAATTTCAGTGTTGATTAGTTTGTTTTAAATGGCACTTTTTACCAATAACATTTTGAATATAAGCATTGCATACTAATCTAAGAAGTAAAATACCCATTTGAAGAACCGCTTATCTGGAGCACTGCTGACTTTAAGAAACGTTCTTTGTAACTTATGACAGGTTAGTCTTCCACGTTAAGGAATAAATACAATGTTTTCTTTCCTTAACATCATGACTATCATGCACACATTTGTCACAAAATGCACGCTCTTTTTACTAGATTTTGCTCTCGGTTATTTTTTGAAAAGTTTAGATTTTTCTCCCCTTTTTTTAACACAAAAAAATACACAAAAATACACTATTGCAGATGGCGGCGTCTTACTTTACCCTGCATTGCGCGGCTTCTTGTGAGCGAGTTATCGAGTGAACGAATCTACTATAATCGCAAGAAAATCTTATTTAATATGCTATATGAAAGCAAAATCCCACGGTGCGTTTATCTTTATGAAAACATGGGATAACAAATTATTTCTAACTGAACATTTGTGAAACAGTAGAAACCTAATTAGAAAACACGCTGGAAGTCGACAAATGCTTGAAAATAAATAAGTTACCCCACTCATTAATTCAACATTGCTTCAAATTTCTGCCATCAATGACGGTCTATTCGTCGAATTAACATTGTTTAATTGATTCGAGAATTCGCTTATTGAGGCGGATCAAGTGGTTGTAGGAATAAGGGTTTTGAGCCCTCCAGCACCACTACACACACACTTACACACAATCGGATTTCAAACATTTTCAAAACCAAATTATTTTCGATCAAAATATATGTGGAAAATAACTTAACTTGGACTCAACTTCACAACTAATTGTTGATCGCATTTGGATTTGTTTACGGACTTGTGTCAGTAATGAATTAGCTCAATGATGTTCTTTGTTTTGGAAAGCGTATTAACTCTTTATCATATGAACAAACCAATTTTAAGTGTTATCATTACACAATTCTTTCCTAAGCTCCTGAAACGTTAACAAGTACTGAGCACATCCCATCTTCGCAAGTAACAGATAACTTTCCCATTTGAATCAGTAATGAGAGACGTATGATAGTGAGACACAATGTAGTATATCAATCATTACGGAGACTGTTGCCGGGCGGCGATTCGAACTCACAACCCCGGATTGATAGTTAGACGCACTACGGACTCAACTAATCGAGCCCGGCTTTGAAAAAGAAAATAACTAAAAAATAAAAAAAATATCTTAACATAAACACATAAACGATCGTATCACAGGTTAACCCCTGTAGAACATCCATCGACACTATTGAATTGAATTACTGGATATTATACGATTCGACATCAAAGAAATACCAAACTTTCAAGTGCATACTCAAAAACTTGAACACCGTATACAAACATCGACTGAAACGTCCTCTGATACGACCCCGTACTTCACGAAATTTAAAACGATTTTGTATGAAATATTATGATCTGACAAAGTTCTTTAGATACAATATATGGGTAAAGTATAATCTAGGGGGCAAGAATAGTTGAACTCAGTAATCAGAATGTTGCTACGGTGGGTATTCTTTTACCTTAAAGAGGATACTTTGCTATGAAGATGCCGACGACGAAAACGATAAAGATAACGATTATGATAACGATTACGATGCCGATAACGGTAACAGTTGCGATAATGACAATAAGAAATAATTCTATTAGCGAAAGAACTCATTTTGATACATTCAATCTTCCACGAAGTCGTATTTACAAAGTGTTACATCAGTCTAAGCACGTGAATACGACGTACACATGGAGTAAATAAACCGATAAGAGAAACATATATTTATGGCTATTGTCGAGAGCCGGCCTACGTTATTAAAATATGAAGAGTTTCTTCTCAATTGTAAATATAAAGCTTTAAACTGATTTATATAATTTGCATTTTTATATGTGATGGAATAGAGTTCCACAAATAAGATCCTGAATAAGCAAGCGAATGGGGGAAAACTTCACATTTGGCTTAGGAAAATATAAATAGATTAGAGGATGAACGTAATTACGTGTGTGAACATTAGCCGTCTCGGCAAATAAATCTTTGAGATATGCAAGAGCCTGCTTATAAAATGAATTATACACAATTACTTCTGTATGAAATAATTTAACTCTAGCATTGGCGTAGACACATAGTAAGATACCCCACCCAGTCGCATTATAATTGCACTGGGTCGACCAGACCCGGCGAGGAAGCGTCAAGTACAATTGTAAAAGTGACTGGAATATAGGCCTATCTGGCCGGGGATCGAGCCCACAAACTCCCGCGAGGTGCCCATTTTACCACACGAGTTGCATTGTTAGGAAATATATATATAAATATCTGTTCCCAATGCTGAATTACTCAAATAGCTTAAACTAAAATAAAAATATAGCCCCCCCCCCCCCCCCCCCCCCACACACACCACACACACACACCAGCATGTTGTGGATCATTCAATTTCTACTAAGAAGACATTAACGTAATATTATATAAATTCTTTGAGATTATACGTATACTAAATTTCAGCAAAAACTGTTCAGTGGCTTGGTTCACGCTTACAGTTACGAGATGGCTTCTTTGATGCCGGTGCAATGAAGAGGAACATACGGAGCAAAATAACGATCACAGGGAGACAAGAACATAAAACTACCATCAACAGCTCCCTTACTCCAAAAAAAATGCACCACAAAATCGCTAAAACCGAGTACAAAATTCTCAACTTTCCAATAAATCTTCATTCCGCTCCTCTACAATTTGTTTGAGATGATGAAGAAAATAAGTACATAAATCAACGATATGTTTGTGCAGTTATAAATGTAGCGGAACCGCGAGGCCCTACATTGGCGTTCCTTAAAACTACGTGCTACCGTGGTACATTCTGGTCATCGGCTGTGCTTTTTCTGTCTGTCTGTCTGTCTGTCTGTCTGTCTGTCTGTCTGTCTGTCTGTCTGTCTGTCTGTCTGCTCTCTCTCTCTCTCTCTCTTTCTCTTCTCTCTCTCTCTCTCTCTCTTCTCTTCTTTCTCTCTCTTTCTACCTAATATCTCTCTTTCTCTCTCTCTTTCTCTTTCTCTTCTCTCTCTCTCCCCTCTCTCTCTCTCTTTCTTTCTTTCTTTCTCCCCCGTCTTTCTGTCTCCTTTTCCATCACTCTTTTTAAAATGACATGTCCGTCCGTCTCCAATCTCATGTAAAACTGACCTGATCAAATATGCTATAATTCAAAATATACCAGGACTGGTATTCACCAGCCGTTCTTAATAATATTCTTTGACTTGAACTCGAGAATGAATTTTGAAAAATACACTTAGAGACCATTTTTTTTTGAGACCATAATTTGTAAGCATGTATGGACATCTAATATATAGTCAAATAAACACTCACAATTATTCTATATCCCATGATAAACAAGATATCTGAGGTTGAAATTCGGATGTTCAGACTCAAGTCTAAAATATTCTCAAGAATGGTTGGTGAATACGACCCCAGAACGATCGGACGTGATATGGTATGTAACCACTGTGCAGCGAAAAAACAGCAGTAGCTTACGAGCGATAATCCACTTACGGGGTATGATTTTGCTATTGTGGTAAGTTCGCCATAAAATCGCAGACTTGAGTGATAAATAATTTAATCATTGCACATGCCAATTTGCAATATAGTGTCTGCTTCTTGGATCAATCATTTCATTAAAAAAAAACAAAGTGTTCTAGATCTGAAAACCTCGGCTTTATATTAAATGGTAAAAAAAATGTATGTACTCTTGTCTTTAGGTCTTCAGTTCGTCCATTTATATCCAAAGCGGATCAGGTTAATTTATATGTATCTGTCAGTTGATTAGAAAGTTTAAACACTTTTGATTATATTCATTGAATTATACTGTATATATTTTTTTCCGAACGCGTGTATAATCTTTCCAAAAACACTATTTAACATACGCCTCTCACATGTTCCATAGGAGCCAGCACAGTCTGTAAATGGCATTTGCTAAAAAGAAAAAAACACAATGTAGATCTATGTCAATTCTAGAATCTGACATCATAGTATTGTGTTAACAAATTGTTACGTGATTCCCACTGAAGCAACTGACCAATCAGCGTGCTCGTGTTTTAACTGGACAAACATTTACTTTTGTGAGATATAACTAATCACAAAAAACAAAACAATTTCAAATACATCTAAGAATAAATAAAGTCATGGACTAAGAACTTTCTGACCCGCAAAAAATGCTATATCATATTGTTACAGATATGAAACCTACTCCCAAGTATCATTGACAACCAGTTTATTAATATCATCTCTCCCTCCACCTCTTACATGTTAATATCTGCAGAAGTGATTAAGAATATCTTTTAGCTTCAACCACCGCGTCGTAAGATGAATTACTTTTGATATTTATATAATACCCGGTCTCTCTATTGTACACATGTGAAAATACGATTATATAAAACCACCTCCGCAAAACTTTGACGAAACAAACATTTCGCTCGTAAACATGGTGCTCATCTGCACCGCCACTTAAGTTGGAGATTTGGAGGTTAAATCTATTCTGTCAAGAATCGTAGACATTTTTTTGTGTGTATACTTTGTACATGGAAACCGTCTCGGACGATAACGTTAAAAGTCAAATTACCGTCACCTGTTTAGGTGTCTAGCTTTGATCTGTGTCGTCTGACACGACGCTGTTTATGTGTTTTTTAAGAATATGGTTCAGGTGCAGATCTGTATATAATTTCTAACAAGATAATAATAACATCAGCGGTTGTCTAGTGGTAAATTGTCCGCCGCCTCACATGCAAATGGTCGTGAGTGCGATCCCCGGTCGGACAATACCAAATACTTGCAAAAAGCATTGGCACTCAACATTAAGAGAATAGGTCTGGTTGGTCCGGTGTCGGTATAATGGGACCTGGTGGTGTTTAATGCCATGTGTCATACATGGATGGATTTCAAAAACACTTGGCTCAATTTATCAACAATTGATCTTTAACTTTGTCTTACATTTAGAGATTTTAAAATAGCTTAACACAAGTAAATCAGTATGTCATGATGATGTTTCAGCAGCATTTAACTGTTGAAATACCAAGGTCATTACATCAGATGTCAAGGTCAAGGTTGCACAAAGGTCAAGGTCAAGCTTTAATGTAAAACCATGAAATTGCATGTCTAGTCTGAAACATCAGTTCATTACTCTTTATATTCATGAAACATCGCTACCTATTATAACATATTTATATTGTTATTTTTAAACGACCATTTTATTTTTTTTTTTGGGGGGGGGGGAGGGGGGGGGCATGCGACACTTATCAGTGACATTTCTGTTTAAACAGTATTTATAATAACTTCGCAGTCACTAAAAATAATAATAAAGATATTTTACACACAAAAAATTATCTAAAAGCTGAATCCGTAATCTTGGCAAAAGTAGTTCTCTCTCTCAATTTATGACATTGTATCACGCCGCGCTACTCATGGGGTTGAACGGTTCAATGGCGTAACAGGTAGCAATTTTTTAAGAAAAAAAACGTATATAACTAATTTAATTTTCGAGACGGTAATGAGAGTGAAAAATGCATGATAACGGAAACAAATAGGTTAACTTACGGATTACACGGATCGTAGGTGATAAGTTAAATCGGAAATTGGTGAAACACATGCTAGGTTATCGCTAATTGAATTATTTTTTTCTGACATATTATTTTGTCATTTCATATAGAGTTCAAGCGCATATAAAAGGGGTATAGCGTAGAGGAGAACTACAGGCATATCAGTAAATGGGGTACAGTCGTAATGGGAGTACTTCTGGCATATAAAAGGGTACAGCTGTAAGTGGAGTACTACAGGTATATATAAAATGGATACAGCTGTAAAGGGAGTACTACTGGCATATAAAAGGGTATAGCTGTAAGGGGAGCGCTACTGGCATATAAAAGGGTATAGCTGTAAGGGGAGCGCTACTGGCATATAAAAGGGATACAGCGATAAAGGGGAGAACTACTGGCATAAAAATGATACAGCGTAAGGGGAGAGTACAACTGGCATATAAAATGATACAGCTGTAAGGGGAGAGTACAACGCATATAAAATGATACAGCTGTAAGGGGAGAGTACAACTGGCATATAAAATGATACAGCTGTAAGGGGAGTACAACTGGAGATAAAATGATACAGCTGTAAGGGGAGTACAACTGGAATATAAAATGATACAGCTGTAAGGGGAGTACAACTGGCATATAAAATGATACAGCTGTAAGGGAACAAAAATAAAAAACAGCAAAAAAAAAACTAAGGGGAGTACAACTGGAATATAAAATGATACAGCTGTAAGGGGAGAGTACAACTGGAATATAAAATGATACAGCTGTAAGGGGAGAGTACAACTGCAATATAAAATGATACAGCTGTAAGGGGAGTACAACTGGAATATAAAATGATACAGCTGTAAGGGGAGTACAACTGGAATATAAAATGATACAGCTGTAAGGGGAGAGTACAACTGGCATATAAAATGATACAGCTGTAAGGGGAGTACAACTGGAATATAAAATGATACAGCTGTAAGGGGAGAGTACAACTGGAATATAAAATGATACAGCTGTAAGGGGAGAGTACAACTGCAATATAAAATGATACAGCTGTAAGGGGAGTACAACTGCAATATAAAATGATACAGCTGTAAGGGGAGTACAACTGCAATATAAAATGATACAGCTGTAAGGGGAGTACAACTGGAATATAAAATGATACAGCTGTAAGGGGAGTACAACTGCAATATAAAATGATACAGCTGTAAGGGGAGTACAACTGGAATATAAAATGATACAGCTGTAAGGGGAGTACAACTGGAATATAAAATGATACAGCTGTAAGGGGAGTACAACTGGAATATAAAATGATACAGCTGTAAGGGGAGTCCAACTGACATATAAAATGATACAGCTGTAAGGGGAGGACAACTGGCATATAAAATTATACAGCTGTAAGGGATAACAACTGGAATAAAATGGGTACAGCTGTATGGGAAGAACTACTGGCATATAAAAGGGTACAGCTGTAAGATGAGTACTACTGGCTTATAAAAGGGGTACAGCTGTAAGGGGAGAATTGCTGGCCTATAAAAAGGGATGCCGCGTTAATGTGAGAACTACAGACATATATAAAAGAGGTACAGTGGTAAGGGGAGCCCCCGGATAACCTGGCGTAGGGACTATAAACCTTAGTACCACACACAAGGGGAGCACTACTTGCAACTGCGTTATAGCGGTAAAGGCTGTAAAGTGTGTGCTGGGTGGTGTGTTGTGTGGTGGGGTAATACTTCCATATTAAAGAAGCAAAACAATTAAGGGAGAAATACTTGAAGAACTATTAATGGACGCGGAGTAATACTCACATTAAAGCGATACTGCGGTAAAGGGAGAACCACTTTTATAGGTGCATCGTGATGAGTAGTTCTTCTTTGATATAAAAAGGATATTTCGGTAAGGGAGGATCTACTCGAAGTTATGTCTTGAAAATGCAAATGTGAACAAACCATGTACACATAAGTGTTTAAGTTTTAAGTTTAAAAGTCAGACGCCAAAGTTGAATAATGTATACACGCATATATCAACTTTGGAAAAAAAAAATATATAAATAAGGCAAAAAACACACACAGTTGCATAAAAACATATTAACGTCAGCATTTTCTCAATCTGAATAGATCCAAAAATTGAGGCCAAGGGCTATAACCATTTAGCAGACGTCTGTACTTACTACTGTCAGCGTTGCGATGCTTTACGTCGAAATTTCAAGGACTTCACGCTATCAAGAGATATACAAAATCCCTTTAATATGTTTTCATTGCAAATAAAAGTTGATGGAAAAAGATTAATGTATCGTTTGAAACACCCATTATAACAAGAAGTTCAAAATAAATCGACTGTTTGCACTTGTTCATTACGAAGAAGTTACTCAGAGCAAAGATGTCTGGATGCTTTTGGAATAAGTAACTGTTGTAAAGGGAATGGAAACGATATGCTTAATTAAAGCAAAAATAACACGTGATTTGGATATAAAAATATCATAACGTATATTCTGTAAGATGGCTAGTGCACGCTGCTAGTATATATCTGTATTAGTCATATTAACATATTTTTTGAAGACCACACGAAATGAGATTGGATATTTGTAAATATATAAGCCAAAGAAAATGAAAATATAGGAATACATGCAGCCTGTCGTTGACATCAAAGTTGACATTACTTGTGTAATAATACCGTATTGCCACCAAGTTTGTCTTCACGAAAACTTTACCATTGTAATTTGTCAAAGTGTTCCCTTTTCAATGGATAATGCTTTGTTTTAAATGTTAAAGAGTTTTCACAATTATTGTTTATGAGATTATTTTATACGTTTGTACTAAAAGAAAATGGAGATTTTACGAATGGTCCATTGTCGAGTACCATTGTTTTCATTTTATTGATATAATAA